>OX336375.1:17729924-17745754 GCA_946902895.1 Fragum fragum | reverse complement strand
GAACAGTGAGAACAAATTGTAGCATTTAATTGTCTATTTAGATGATAACCAATTAAATGACTGTCATTCAAATAGCCATTCGACGAATAAAATCATTCTTTGAGACTGGAAATGAGTTTTGATCTCCAACATTGGTCGCAATTTTTGTTAACATGCCGTAACTACAGCTTATTCAAGTTGTATTTACTACGTTTAGGTCGCCAACCAACTACATGTATACTATTTTTTGTTACATGCTACTGGCCATATTTTTTCCCTTCCAAATAATGCCATTTAAAATCGAAACGGGACTTCCTGTTGGGGTCAATGGGCAGTGCTAACGAAGAAAGTGGGCGGGGCAAGCGATTGGTCAATTTTACGAGACGGAGAGACGAGTTGTTAAAGAATTCGAACTCTCTCTCTCTCTCTCTCTTTCTCTCTCTTGAAATAGTGAACATATTTCTTGTTAACCTTTCCCGTCTAGGTTTTGCATATAGTGAGATTAGAAAAGATCCAATTGTCAATCGTAATTAGCGCGCAAAATGAATTGCTGTGAATTGTTTTACCAAGACGAAGAAGATACGAAAGGTCAAATTTACGGAAACCCTTTTTAACCCATTCCCACACAATGACGATTTTAAGCGCCCGTCAATATATAGCTTTGAAAAACATTGTGGGAAATGAAAAAAATTCCTTGTAACAAGCATTTTTTCATTCTTCACAATGTATTCAACGCAGAAAGTTTAAAATTTCTTAAATTTTATAAACTTTAAATCGTCGTCTACAACACTTTCCAAGTCGGACCAGTCTAAATTTTTGTCGTTTTGGGGAGGGTATTTAGTTCTTTGGTGGAAGGAATGATAATAATCATATATCTAAGGACAGCGAATTCTCGTGACCAATTCCAACATAAACGCGCTTTTCGACGCCGCCAAGAAAGAACAGGTTTCGGGACAAAACTGTGGAAAATAAGGAAATTGCTTGATACGTTGCGATTGCAATACAACTTCTTGTATATGCTGCTCGTTGCGGATGTCGCGTGAAATATCAAAATATTCCTCCGCATCTCAAAGGACATACAAGATGTTGGATGTTCATCGTAACATACTATTCCCTATATATCTATGGTGCACGAATGGGTCAAACGACCACTTTAGGCAGTACACGTTAAAAGCGTGAGCATTACTGGTGCACTTATAACATTTCGGCTTGCGCTCATTATTACTGAGCGTTCAATGGTATAAAATGTGCGGCTTACGCCTATATCACAAGTACACACACAAAATGAAGGTTTTTACTTTTTAGGCGTGTTAAACGGGGTCTTTGTGCTAAAAGGACTTAAACGGGACTTTTGACCTAAACGGTCCACCATATATATCGGTATTGGTGATAATTAGGAGGTTGAAAAACCATACGTAATAAATAAATAAGAGGTCCATCAGTCATACATCTAATTCTCAACCCACCACCACCCTGCCTCAACACACATCTTTATATACGTGCATATCCTTATTTATTACAGGATGAAGTATGATCAGCGATTTGTCCTTTTAATAGTCGGTCTATGTCTAGTGTTGGTAAACGTCGACGGGAAAGGTGATTGCTCAACAAGATCGACATGTGGTGATCGATGTGGTCCGTTTCACTTTGGGGTGTGCAAACAGAAATATGGTGTATGTCGGTAAGCTGCCACACATGTGTGTTATTGTACTGTAAGAGTGATCCGACACTTTGTATTTGCTTGCCTGTGCGTTAGAACAATTTATCAAAAACTTGTGGAAACGACTTCACTTAATGACGTTTGAAAATTCAATGTTTTAATGACGTCACAATTGTACGATTATTACTAGGCAACCCAAGAAAAAAACATTGTGAAAAATAAAAGAATTGGGTGTTTTCTTTAATTAATTTCTTCATTATCCGCAATGTTTACTTCCAATCAATATAGATTTTATTTTAATCAACTAAAATGTCGTAATGGGTTGATAATCGTAAACCTAAGTGGGATAGCAGCTGGGGGCTGGGAAAGGATGTAGTGGTAATACTGGTGTGAGAAATTCAGGGTACTCCAGCCCCCGCGACATGACTGAAATACTGTTAAAAGCGGCGTTAAACCCCATTCTATCAATCAATCAATAAAAATGTCGTGTGCAACTTCTATAAATGTGCAACTCCGACCAATATGGATCAGTCTACGATTTTGTCATCTGCGTGTGCGTTCATGCACAAAGAATAGTCACAACTATATCTCTTTTAAAGAAATTATATTTGTAATTATTTCGTAGAAAGATAGTTTATTTATTCTTCTATGTCAAAAATAACAATAAATGATTAAATTCGTTGTAATTTTGAGCAGGTTTCTCTGGATGACGAATCTTATATATCCCATGGAAGGCTGATTGCATATCAATATTTTCCTAAGCAACGACAAGTCTTCCTGATAATTTAGAAACCTTATCTATCTTATAACACCATGTTTTGACGGTTTTAATTCGTACCAGACGGCATAATTTTAGACTGGTCCAAAAATCAAAGACGTTGCATACGACAATTCCAAGTTAATTGAATTTCAAAAATGTCCGCATTTCTTTGTAGAGAAAATGTAGAAAATGCAGAAATTATCGTATTCAAACAGAGTGACTAGTACTTTCGTTTCATACCTTTATGAAAACAAAAACTATTCTCTTCGCTTTTATAATACATGTAGTTCCTTCTCTTTATACATTTTCTCGAAAGACAGGGGCGTGCATTTTAACCTTTGTCCCTCTGTTTGCCTATTGAACACATAGATATATATTTACCCTTTCCCGTTTTTTTGAAATTTTAGACTAGTTCGAAATGGAAAAGGTTGCAGACGACAATGAAAACTGGATGCCATTTGAAATGAAACCATCCTAGGTGGTAGAAAATATTGTGGAAAAAGAGGAAATGACTGACTAATCATTCGAAAAGGAATCTTCCGGGATCTTAACCAGTCTAATATTTTAAAATATGTCTAAAGCAGGATAGGTCAAGTTTAGATAGTATATAATCAACAGACCATTAAGAAAATGTACCAATATTTCGACCATGTCTTCGAGCGAAATCTGGCCAGGTTCGATATTGTTCGCATTAAAAAATGACTGTTCCAAATTGAAAGGAGTTGCAGGCCAAAACTTCAATTTTATGAAATTTCAGTTTTTTCAACTGTCTGGGTAGAAAACATTGTGGAAAATGAAGAAATTGCTTGTCACAAGTTCTTTCTTCATTTTTCACTTTTTATTCATTCTTTTAAGAAGCGTCATTGTGTTTATGTTTGATGGCTTACAATACCTTTTCAGGTGCATGATTAGACTGCCCTGGCAGTTTTAGCAAAGAAATATGAAAGAAATGTACAGATGGAGGCTTAGTGAAAAGGATTCAAGACTGTTTAATGACAATTGTCATGTTGAATCAGGAGTATTCCCTTTCGTACGATGTATAGACAAAGATCAGACTGCAAATACGTCCCTTTTACACCAAAGCTGTTCATATGATAAATTTTCAAAATAAAGTTTAACTCACAATAGGGCTTCCGGTACTTTAATCCCTTTTATTTCATTTGTAATTCAGTAGAGATCCTAATTCAGCATGACAAGGATTAAACGTTTCAGTTTACTGCGCATTTTTCACAACATTGAGAACTGTCTAATCGCTGGCCCCACTCACTTATTTCCTTATCTCCCCCCCCCCTCGACTACCGGTCTGCAAATGTTGGCGTTCAAAACTCAATTCCGGGCTGAATAAATTATTTGATTGGTCGATTTATTCCTTGAATAGCAGCCTCGATCGGCCAATTTCTATCGGAGTCCCATGGTAACATTTTAAAACTGTAACCTGAGAAAACAATCGAACCAAAATCAGTCTGAAAATTGATTTCGTCGCGTACATGTACAAACAAAACACATTACTTATGTCTGGAAGGTCTCGTTCATGAGGTCCAAGGTTCGATGCCCGGTCGCGGCAAATTATCTTCCGACATCTGTATCCAATTAATGGATGGATAATCGTAAACCTAAGTGGGATGAGCAGCTGGAGGCCTGGAAAGGATGTAGTTGTTGTTCTAGTGTTAGAAATACCGCAAATCCATCTCTAGCGGTCAACGTTGTCCAACGATATGCTCGTCTAGCCCTTAGGTTGGTAGCTTTAAGGCGATTTCTGACAGTTTTTGGGGTGCAAAGAAATACATGTGGGTTTATGGCAAAATATCGAAACAAAAATTGAAAGCAGTTTAAAGTTGAGTACCTGTGACGTCCTATTGTTCCCTAGCTGCTTTGAATGTCCGGAGAAACGGATTTCTGAGGTTAGCAACTCTTACTTGGACATCCTGTATGTAGGTTGTTACTCGAGGCTGGCCACTCCTAGGTCGGTCTTTAACGTCGCCAGTCTGCTAGTATCGTGTCAATAGACCTGATGTAGTTGAGTTGTGACATCCTACACGCCTTGAAATCTCCGAATTCGAAACATCAAGCAATGCACTCTGAGTGCTTGGTTCCTCCTGTTTTTCAGGAATACGAGGTATGCTGATAGTCATGATACCCTTTTAGTCAAACTTGCTTTTATACTGGCCCTATAGACAGACTTGATAACCATGTTGAAATTTAACCCGAGTTACACGAGCAAAAACTTGACGCAGCGAGACCGTCTATAAAGTTTCGGCTTTTTTTCCCTATTTTTCCTGCTGACCAATCGCTGGCCCTGCCCACGTACTACGTTGGTCTCGCCTATTGTCTCCTACAGGAAGTTCTGCTTCGATTTTAAACGAATTTTTTTGCCGGAATGATGTAAAATAGTTGGTTGGCGACTTAAACGCTGTAACTACATCTTGAATAAGCTGCAGTTACGATGCTTAAGTCGCAAAACTAACGCAAAGTTTGGCAAAATGGCGGCCAATCTCGGAGTTCAATTCTTAGCTCCGGCCTGCATAAATGATTTCATTGGTCGAGTCAATCCTTGATTCACACCGCGATCGGTAAATTGTGTGGGAGATTCATAGCAAATGTTTCCCGTTTCTTTCTTTAGCTCATAAAATCTTGATTTCAGATTTTGGAAACCCTGTTTTCAAGTGTACTAAGTATGTTATATTTGGAAAGCATTGGCTTTTAACCCTTCCCTGTTTTATGAAATTTTAGACTGGCCCAATTTGAAAGAGGTTGCAGACGCCAATTAAAAATGCGTGCAATTTGAACTCTGACAATCCTATGTGGTAGAATGTGTTACAAGCAATTTCTCCTTTTTCCACAATGTTTTCTCAAGTATAAAATCACAGTATCGTAAAATCCAGGGTTTGTCCAGGAAAGGGTTAACAAAAGACCTAAAGTAAGGGAATGTTGAGGTCATTTAACTTTAACAGTTGACATTGTTTTTTTACAGCCCTGTAGAATAGCCGTCAATAAAGCAAAAAACAACAGTCCCCTTCTTTTTAAGGCTATGAAAAAGATGGAGTTTTTATGCTAATTCATTACTACACAGTGACGCTTTCTGGCGCTACTAAGAAATATATTTATGAAAAAAGGAAACATTGCATGTAACAAGGAGAAATAATTTACATGTATTTAGTCGAATGAATAAAATTCGTTTCGGTAAGAGTAGAAATAATGAAAGGCTGGTTCCAGCAAAGAGTTCTATTGGTTGACTCATACGGTGGAATGAACGCAGTGTATTGTGACATTGGGTTTATCCATTTAAAGGTTTTAGACTTGTCCAATATTAAAAAAAAACAACCTTACAGACGGCAATTTAAAGTATTTTTTGGGGGGCGAGGGGGGGTTACAAAAACGGCGTCAAAAAGCGTGATTGTATGACATGGATTAAGCGAGGTGGATGAGCTGTACACCGATACGATTTTTCTAGATCGGCGTAATCTCAATATGACACTTCAATTATCATATGATTAATATCCAAATGATTTTAAATGCTCTTTTGAAGTTCATCTCTTTCTAAAACTCTGTAGTTTGAAAGGATCGCTATTGTTACACCATTAAGGTAGGGTTATAATGTAATTCTGATTATTTTCAATACCGTTTCATGTTCAGCCCCTGATGTTTACGTCCCTGTGATATAAGCTTGAGAAAATTTTGTTGGAAAAACAGAAATTGCTTGTAACAAAGGTTGGTTGTTTTTTATATTGCACACACCTAAAGTTGTTGTCTACAACTTCTTTCAAATTGGACAGGTCTATTAAAAAAAAGGAAAGGATTAATATTTCAACCTCCGGAAAGTTATCATCGTTCTAGACAATATGGAACGGTGAAAGCAAGTAGTAGAATTTGTGTGCCTATTTAAATCAAACGGCGTTATTTTGCATATAAACGACAAATTACATGTAACAAGAAAGGTTTAAGATGGCGACATAACCGTCGCTACTACAGTGTGAATAAGCTGTAGTTACGAAACCAAAAATGCACTCACTTCCTATCTAAATGTATGCATTAATTGATATATCGATATTTTTCTTTTTATCTATTTATCTTATTTAATCATCTATTTTTTTTATCTAAATTTTATTTTATTGATCTATTTTATATCTATCTCATATTTTATTTATCTGTTTTTTATCTATCTCATATTTTGTTCATCTACTTTTTATCTATCTCTTATTTTATTTATCTATTTTTTATCTATCTCATATTTTGTTCATCTACTTTTTATCTATCTCATATTTTATTTATCTGTTTTTTATCTATCTCATATTTTGTTCATCTACTTTTTATCTATCTCTTATTTTATTTATCTATTTTTTATCTATCTCATATTTTATCTATCTATTTTTTATATCTTGATTGACAGTCGCAATCCTTCTCTTCGTTCGTCATATACACAGCTTAAAACTCAAAATGGACAGAATTTAATCTGAGCTCTACAAGCGTTGAAATTGAACAATCGCTAATACAAAAAAGTAGATTGTTTGGTTGGCGACCTAAACGGCGTTTTTTTGCAAAGTTTATGGCCAGTACCATGTAACACAAAAGTAAAATGGTTGGTTGGTGACCTTTAAAAAGCTGTAGTTACAACGCTTAAGTCGCCAAACCAACTCATATAAGTCGCAGTCGATATCGGAGTTCGAAGTAAGCTTCAGTCTAAATAAACTATTTCAATGGTCGATTGATTATTTCATTGACAGCCGCGCTTGGTCAATCGCGGCTGTCAATCAGCCGACCAATCAAATAATTTATTCAGCCCGGACCTGGAATTTTGAATGTCTGAGGTACCCACAATATAGTGCTTATATATCACAACATCATAACCTGAAGTATTCTGGTAGAGGACTACGAGGCAATGTTATATGGAAATTTGAAAGCTCTAGGTCTGATGGTTTTAAGACGAGAATATTTTAAAGGGAATTCTTCAAAATGTCTTCCGGTTGCCAAATCAACCGTAATTATCAACCTATTCAGCTCCCTTTAAGTATTTTGGAATGCCATTATCCAAGGACAATTTCTGTAAAATTTCATTTACATCTGGGCGTTAGTTTGGGAAGAAATAATTTTTTAAAGAATTAATTCTACATTTATATCTAAAATCCAAGTACCAACAGTATGAGGCTTAAATAAATCACATCGCTAAATTCTAAAGTACATGTATTTTGAGTGGGGACCATAATATAACCAGGGACCTCTCTGTCCCCAAGAAAGCGCTCTACCACGTCACAATTAAGGCTAGCTTGTATGGCAAAGTAGTATAAGCACCTCTTATATACTACCCAGCTACATACACCCCCTCTTTCAAAGTAAATACAAGATGTTGCATCTATATCGTAATATACTATTCCACACACACACACACACATATATATATATATTGTATGTGTATATATTACATGTGTATATAGTTTAAGCATCACTAATACTCTACATATAACATGTGTATAGCACACATATATATTCATATTACACGTGTATATTACATGCATATATATATTATATTACATGTGTATTACGTGTATATTGTATGCATATATTACATGTATGTATATTTATATTACATGTATTTTATATGTACACATGTTATATACAAATATGTACTATATGTATATCTATTCATTACAGGATGCGGTATTGCCAGTTATTAGTCCTTTTAACAGTCGGTCTAAGTCAAGTGCTGGTAAACGTCGACGGAAAAGATGATGGTAGTAATGCAATTTGCTTATCAAGGTGGACATGTGAGGGTTGGTGTGGTCCATTATTTATTGGAGTATGCAAACCAAAAAACGGCGCCTGTAGGTAAGCAGCCTCACATATGGTTTGTTGTACTCTAAGAGCGATCCGGAACTTCGCATTTGGTTCTCATCGCGTTAGATCATCAAACCGTTTTCCAGGAAAACATGTCTATATGATGTTACTTTACGACGTTGGAATATTCCCAAGTTAAGATGACGTCTCAATTATCTGATAATTGCTACGCACTCAAGAAAAAAAGATTTGGAACATTTATAGAAATAGATAAATTGCTTGTGACAAGCATTTTTTCATAATCCACAAGATGTTGCAGATATGACTGAAAAAGTATTCAAAGCCTAATCAATAACCTATTAGCTAACAAAGCGTCAGCTTTAATAGCTTAAGTTATAAGTCAAGATTTTGAGGTCTTCTCAGAGTTCAACGAGTACAAACCACCACTGGAGTTTTAACCTCTAAATCTATTGAATGCCTACGCCATAAAAAGTAGTTTTTATGTAATTCAGAAACATTGTAAAGTCTGCATGCAATTTCATACCCTGAGTATTTCGGCTCACTTGGCCATTTTTTTTTTTTTTTTTTTTTATCAAAATGAGTCTGATCAGAGTCTTCACTATGCGGACTGCCTTGTATGCCTCAGCAAATCAATTAACTTGATTAAAATTGTAGATAATTCCTTCAAACGCATGCTATTTAATTTATTCCTAATCGATCCCGCTTATTAAGTATCTCAAGAAAAAGCTTTGAAAAGCATTATGGACAATGAAGAAATAGCTTGTAACAAGTTTTCTAAATTCCACCGACTTAGAATTGTCATCTGCGACTTCTTTCAATTTGAACCAGTCAAAGATTCCGTAATGTTGTAATTTGCTAAATCCTGGGTATCTTTAACCTCGTTTATTTATCTTAATAACCTTTGACAAACAAAAAACATTCTTTGATAGCTTGCAGTACTCACAGTACTTTAATTTTGCAACCCTGACAGTATATCCATAAGAATGTAATAAATATTACGTAGCCTTGGAATGTTCTACTGTTGATGAATCTTTGATTTCAATAAAACATCAATTTGAAACTCAAATAGCTTACTTCCTCGAATGACGGATCGCTTCTGTTATTGAAAAACTCGATTGACCAATCAAATCATTGATTTTGACCTAAGTGAACCTTGAACCGGCTTTTAATTTGAGCACAGCTGTTGGTTTTCACAACTTAAACGAAGTAATTGCAGCTTTTTCAAACTATAGTTAACACTTTTAGGTCGCAAACTGGTTATATGACTGTTGTTTTACTCTTCACAACCTTCTTAACCCTTGTCATGCTGTATAAATCACCGTATTGAATTTCTGTAAAATCAAAAGGCTGAAAGTACTTATAGTACTTGTTGTTCGAAAATAAATGTACTTTTTAGAAATCAGTCTCATAAACAACTCTAACAGTAAAGGTACAAGCAGGAGGTGTAGACCAAGATCAGACTGCACTTATGTGCAGCCTGATCTTGGTCTACATCTCGTGCCCAAACCGGAGTATTCCGGGTTCAGCATGACAAGGGTTAAATAATGCCCTTTAGTAATACTGAGGTCAGTCCTCAGGCAATTGCTGCATTTTTTTTTTTTTTTTTTTTTTTGCATTTACAAAATAGTCTTTTCTTGTTAGATGTGTTACAATAACTTTTCAGGTGCGGGCCTCGAAGAAATAAAGAAGAAATGTGGATGGGGGCTTACATAAAAGAAGACAGAACATACAAGAATTAATTAATGATATTAACCATTGTCATACTAAACTCGGTATATTCCTGTTTTGACAGGAGGTATAGACAAACACCGGCTTGAAAATATGTCCAGTCTCATCTTAGTCTACAGCGCCTGTTTTACCTTTCCAGTCGGAGCTATTAAATGAGATAATTTTCAAAAGAAATTTTAAACCACACGACCGCGGCAATAGCGCAGTTGGTAGCGCGTCGAACTCTCGTGAGGTCCTGGGTTCGATCCCTTGTCGCAGTAAATATCCTTTCCGACATACATCTCCCATCAATGGATAATCGCAAACCAAAGTTGAATGACCAGCTGGAGGCTCGGAAAGTATGTAGTCGTAGTAATGGTATTAGAAATAAAAGAAATTCTACGCATGGTTAGGTGCTCCGATGCGATGAGACTGAAATGCTGTTTAAAGTGGAGTTAAACCCCATTCGATCAAACAAACAAAATTAAACAACAAAAAGGCTCCTATCACGTTCAACCTTTTGATTTCATTTGTAATTTTCCAGATATAATTTAGCATCACAAGGGTTAGACGTTTAACCCTCTTCTGTACAATCCCCGGTTTTACGTTCATGCAATTTTTTACTTAAGAAAATATTGTGAAAAAAGAAAAAAATGCTTGTATCAAGCAACTTTTTCTTTTATCCCAATATTTTCTCCAACATAATATGGTTTTATTTCAAATTACACTCACTTTTCATTTTCGTCTGCAATATCTTTCAAATTGGGCCTGTCTAAAATTTCAATGAACAGGAAAGGGTTAAAAAAAAAAACTGCGCATTTCTTTTTCACCACACTGAGATTTTGTCAATAGCTGGCCCCGTCGCAACACTCCTTCGGCCCCGCCCATTGACTCGGATTAGACGTATCACTTCGATTTTTAACGGCGTTATTTGCAATGATTAAGGCCAGTAGTATGTCACAAAAAAGAAAGAAGCTGGTTGGCCACCAAGACGTCGTAAACACAGCTTGAATAAGCTGTAGTTACGACGTTTAAGTCACCTAACCAATAATAATAATAATAATAATAAAAAATAATAATAACATAAATTGCGGCCAATAACGGAGTTCAGATTTAAAGTCCAGTCTAAATGAATTATTTCATTGGTCGACTGCGATGTCTGCGCATGTCATATTCTCCGAAGATTGACAGTATTTGAAAAATTTATTGTTGTTTTCCCCCAGTTCCTTTCATAGTTTAGTGATAGATATCTTCATCAACTTTAGCTTGACTTTTTTATAAGTTAAATTTTGACAAACATAAGTAATAATCATCCTCGAATCAACAGGGTTCACTGTAATGTTTATACACAGAGTCGCTCAACATAAAAAGTCTCATGCCAGTGTTTAGAAATAGACTGCCTGACATTGATATTAGTCAATGGCATTATGAAATACAACAATTCATTTTTTTATCGCAATTTAAATTTCAGAAGCGCAAAGTACCTTGATTTGTTGGGGAAAACGTTAGTCCGAAATATACGTCTGTCATCCCATAACCTACAAATTTAATGCAACAGACATAGAAACCTAGATAGAGACAAACGAAAATGTTGCTATGCGAAAAGAAGACATTGATGACGAATACTATTTTACTCTAATTTGTAAAAGTTTTAAAGCTTTTTGAACATAGTTTATTCCTAGGTGCTACTCTAGACGTCGTTCAAAGTGATCATATAGATTAGAAGTTAAATTTGAACTCCGACATTTGCTGACATTAACGTGTAGCATTTTTATTGGTTTGGCGACTTAAGCGACAAAACTAAGGCTTATTAAAGATGTAGTTACGATATCTAGGTCGCCAAACAACCACTTTACTGTTTTGTTACATGTTACTGGCCTTAAATCATGCAAAATAAAGCCGTTTCACATCTAATCTCGCGAAAAAGGGCCAAGCATTAAAAAAAACAAACAAACAAAAAAACAATTTTAATTTCTGATTGAAAACTTTTCTATCTCGTCTAATCTTATATCTTTTTTCGAATACTAAAATCTATTGACCGAAGCATGACCCGATTAGATTTTAAAATATTTGTTTTACGGAATTCTCAGATTTCACTTCCTACTTAATAGATCATATTTTCAGAATTGGATTTGGTCTTTGGTATGCATTAACAAGCTTATAGCTTAACCCTTTCCTGTTCTATCCCTTGTTTTTACGTTCCTGTGATTTTATACATGAGAAAACATTGTGAAAAAGAAAAAAAAATGCTTTTAAAAAAGAAATTTAAGTTTTTCAGCGATTTTGAGGGCTAACAATCGGAACACACTTGGTCACTCCAGTAAACTTTGGGAACAAACCTCGGACGTATAAAAGGCGGAGCATTATGTAATAAAACGGTGCATTTTGTTATCCGGAAACGCACGTAATCTCGGTAAATCTGGATGGTTCGGAAGTCTGAGAATCGCTGAAAAACTTTAATTTCCATTTGTTGTTTATGTTCTGCTCTAGTTCCTCTGATATTAAGTTTCCTTTGAAGACCAAACAGAGTTCTTGCAGAACTTTATGAAACGCAAATTACCGCAGTTGCTCGCATAACGAATGGCGCCATTTTGGAAGTTTGTGACGTGAGTTTTGAAATAGTCGTACAATGTACATCCGAGGTTTGATTCGTAGAGTTCCGATTGAATGAGGAGTTCCGATTGAATGAGGAGTTCCGATTTAATGAGGAGTTCCGATTGAATGAGGAGTTCCGATTGAATGAGGAGTTCCGATTGAATGAGCTAGGTGACAAGATTTTTGTCAATTCAATAAACAAAATATATCTAATTTTTCTGTTGTTTGGCGAGAAATAAAATGCTTAAGGCATTATAAATTTGATTCAAGATACGTAACACATACATTAAAACATACTAAATTACTTATAAACCACCGAACTAGTTTTGCTATAAGGTCGTTTGAATTGCTTGTGGAAAAAACATCTGATATTCATGCTCCAAATTAGTTACGGTATATGACATCATATGGCAAAACTGATGACGTATTGGCGGACTATTTACTGAGCCCATTACTTAGGGGAATTGTAAACTAACAGTGGGGCAAAGGACTGGAGTGCCCTGTGTAAAACTCTAGGATCGGCATTCTATTCAATTCAATTTGCACTGTTTCGGTAATGAATTAATATTCCTTTAATGCTGGTCAGCGTAAGGGCACTGACGACCAATCGCTGACCCCACCCACTGACTCATTTGGCCCCGCCCATTCACTTCAACAGGAGTTTCCCCTTCGATTTTTAACGGCGTTATTTTGCAAAATTTATAGCCAGGAGCAAATGAAATAGTTGGTTGGCGACCTAAACGTCGTAACTACAGCTTGAGCAAGCTGTAGTTACAACGTTTAGGTCGCCAAACGAACAAAATGTTTCACAAAAATGGCGGCCAATGTAGTAGTTTAAATCTAAATTCCGGGATGAATGAATGATTTGATTGGTCGATTGATATCACAGCCGCGATTGGTCAATTGCCCGATCGCCAGCCTCGCCAACTTTCTACGCTGGTCCCGACAATTTAAACCGACAGAAAGTTCCGCTTCCATATTTTGCAAAATATGGAAAGTAGTATGTAACAAAAAAGTAACAAAAAAGTAAATTGTTGGTTGGATGTCTAAAAGTCATAACTACAGCTTGAATAAGTTGCAGTTACTACGCTGAGTCGCCAAAATAATTAAAATGCTTCATATAAATTGCGGACAATGCCGGATTCAAATTTAACTCTCAGTCTAAATGAATGATAACATCGGTCGACTGGTTATTTGATTGAAAGTCGCAATTGTTCAATTGATATTGCTGATAATGTCAATCAGAGGCAAAGCGAGAGCATCTAGGAGGTTCGGAATGCATGATCCAGACAAATATGGACTGACCAGAATTGACAATTTTTGTCGATTTTCCGACTGTTAACGGACAATATTGTCTATACTATACCCCGGTTTCCTATTTCTTTCTTTCTATTTTTTTCTTCGTTCATTAATGTAATTCACGCTGTAGTTACGACTTTAAGGTCGCCAACCATCAACTTCACTGTTTCGTTACTAGACATAAGTTACTAGACATAAGTTATGCAACACTACGCCATTGAATAACGAAGTGGAACTTCCTGTCGAAGGCCAGTGGGCGTGACCAGCGATCCGTCATTCAGGATAGAAGAGACTGTGGGAGAAGTAGAAAGTAATGGTTAATAATTTGTTTTCTATATTTCCTTTCTTCAGCTTCTTCAAATGAAAATATTATTTTACTTGACCATTTGCTGGCCCAGCCCACTGACTCCCTTTGGTCCCGCCAATTAACCCCGACAGGATGTTCCGCGTCTACTTACATTACGTTATCTTACAAAATTTATCGACAGTAGCAACATCGAAATATTAAAATGGTTGGTGAATAAGCTGTAGCTACGACCGTTAGGTCGCCAAAGCAACAAAAAAGGTTAACAAAAATGGAGGCCGATGTCGGGGTTAAAAGCCTAGGTCTAGGCTGAATGAATGATCTGATTGGTGGGATGATTCCTTGACAGCCACGATTGGTCAATTGGTTGTAGCGAGGAGTATGCATAGTTTGTCATTTACTTGAATGGACGTAATTGATTAATCGCAGCCAAGTCGATTGTCCTCCTATAATAGTCGTCATTGTTTTGTAATATATGTACTCAGGAATATAAAATAAGTAGGATATAGCTTGAATAAGATGTAGTTACAACGTTTCAGCCGCAAATCAAACAAAAATGCTTAAACTGGATGTCTTGGATCAAAGTTCACTTTCGGTTTAAATTCAATAATATAATTGTTGTTGTTGTTATTGTTGTTGTTGATGTTGTTGTTGTTCATGCTGTTAACAGTAGTGATCCAACGATTCAAATCGACTTGACCTACCATGGCCGGTGAATATTCCACTCACCTAAGAAGCTGATCTTGATTTTTTTTTCCTCGAGGATAACACGATAAAGGGTCGAAAGGCTCTTATTTCCATCGTGGTCCTAACTCATACAAGATCTTATCATGCACATATAGAGAGAGGCAATGGATTCTAACCAATGCTATCCACTTTTACAGCTGGGTGGACTGGGGCTCTGTCTGTAAAGTGTCCTGCCCAAATACACTACCCGCCTCCGGTGGGGCTCGAACCCGCAACCACCAGATTACGAGTCGAGCACGCTAACCACTCGACCAACGAGCAAGACAAATTACCCTTCAAAATTGGCAAAAATCTTTATACGACACTTTACCTATCAAATGATTAATAGATGAATGGTCACGAACAATCCCTTGGAATTCATTTCTGTGAAAAACAGTGTAGAGAAGTTTCAACGATGAGTTTAGAGATTTCCTTAATGTTTTAATTACATGTAATGCACGGATCGCGTCAATCAAAAAATCAATTGACCAACCAAATCACTCATTTAGATCGGAAATAAACTTTGAACCCCGATATTGGTCGACATTTATGATAAACATTTTTGTTGGTTTTGTAGCTTAAAATTTAATAAACTGTCAATTCGACGTGACCATCAATGTATTAATATCACCAACTATCGACTCATAACGAAACTATTTAATTTTAGTTTCGTCTATCAAGATTCGAGCGTTTCTATTGGCTGAAATTATTTCCTACTTCAATGCATAACTAGTGAAATATTTGCGTTGTTTTGCTTAATGGCATTGTATTATAAGAAATCAAGATGACATTTTTTGTTTTCATACAGGAATGGACCTTGAAACTTTATCACATTTATGTATAATTCCGCTTCGCGTGTTTTTACAGTGTGAAAAAGGGTTCAAAGGTTCATACCCTATGAAAAAAGTATCTCCATTTTTTTAAGGAATACCATGTAACGTTTTATCCTCATTTCTTAAATAATACACTGTTTTATTGTGGATAAATGTTAAGTGAGTGAGAGCGTGAGA
>OX336375.1:17564924-17724924 GCA_946902895.1 Fragum fragum | reverse complement strand
GTCCAAAAAGGGTTAGAATTCCATTGAAATTAATGTCAATGTAATGAATCTATGACTAGAGGCCGAAATTATTGTCACAAAAAACATTGATTGATTGATTTAACGCCGCTTTTAACAGTATTTCAGTCATATCGCGGCGGCTGAAGCACCCAACAATGGATTCCTGGTATTTTTCACACCTGTACTACCACTACATCCTTTCCTAGCCGCCAGCTGCTATCACACTTAGGTTTACGATTATCCACCCATTGGTGACAGACAACACAAAAAACAAGAGGCCCATGGGGGCCGGAGACGCTCTACTGGTTATCAAGTTTTCTGTTAAAGAAATCTGATATTTAAGGAAGTTAATTGCTCAAAGAAGAATGCATAAAGAAAAAAATAAAGGGTTTTTATCCCCTTTATCATTTTAAGCAACAATCCTCAAGGCCCCTTTTCCCATGTTTCATAACAGATCCACTCCATTTCCAGAAGAAAGTTACCTTATGACCCTACAACCATTCTGTGAATATTTCATCAGAATCTGACAAATATTGTGGACTTTATCACATAAACAGGATTGTTTTGAATGAAAATCAATAAGGCCCCTTTTCCTGTGTTTTCTGATGGATCATTTTCATTCCAAAAGGAACTTTCCTTACAACCCGAAATTTAAAAGACATTTTGATAATGATTGTGATCTTTATCAAATACACAAGAATGTATTGAATGATAATCTGTAAGGCCCCTTTTCCTGTGTTTCGAATGCCACAATTATTCCATGCATCTTTGGAGAGAATCCAGTAAAACTGTTGACTTTATTGAGTTAACAAAGATATTTAATTCAAGTTCTCATAAGGCCCCTTTTCCCGTGATATTTTACTGTTGGTTTTATCATTCTGTGAAAGTTAAAAGTGAATCCGATGAAATATTGGGAATTCATTATGTTTACTAGAATATTTAAAAAAAAAATATAAGGCCCCTTTTTACATGATACTTGATGGATTGTACCCAGTTCTGAAAAGAACCATTTAAGTATTTGTACAATCATTCTGTGAAATTTTGAAGTGAATCCGGTGAAATCAAGGGACACCATTGTCTTAACCAGAATATTTAGGAGAGTTTTTCATAAGGCCCCCTTTTTGTGACCCTTGCCATAGTCAGATCCACTGTCAAAATCAACAATTGGTACAATCAATCTGTTTAATCTGTGGAATTTATTGTGTTAATGAGTTCATAGGGAAATCTTCAAAGGGCCCCTTTTCTCATAATACTTTACAGAACAAACCAAATTCCAAAAGGAACAATTCTAATGAAGGTACAATCATTCTTTAAAAGTTAAAGAGAATCATTTAAAACAGTGGACTGAATTGTGTCAAGAATTTTTGTAACAAAGTTTCATAAGGCCCCTTCTTTCGTGAAACTTAACAAATCGGACCCAATGTACAAAGGAACAATCCTAATGATAAAGACTGAGGACTTTATTGTAAAAATGATGTTTTGTAATAAAATTTTTATAAGGTCCCTTTTCTTGTGTCACTTAACCAATCAGACCTAATTTACAAAGGAACAGTCCAAATGATGGTACAATCATTCTATTAAAGTTTGAAGAGATTCTGATAAAGACTGAGGGAATTATTGTGTTTATGAGGATTTGGTAATAGATTTTCATAAGGCCCCTTTTCCCGTGTTTCTTGACAGATCAGGCCCAATTTGGAAAGAAACAATCCTTATGATGGTACAAACATTCTCTGAAAGTTTGAACAGAATCTGATGAAAACTGCAGACTTTATCTTGGTGTAAAATTTTTAAAATAAAATTTTCATAAGGCTCCTTTTCCTGTGATACTTGAAGGATCAGGTCTCATGTCAGCATCAACATTCCTGATTATTGTACAATGATTCTATGAAGGTTTAAATAAAATCCAATGAAAGCTCTGGACTTGGTTACAAGGATTATAGATAAAATTCTCAAAAGGCCCCTTTTCCCATGATACTAGACAGATCACACCTAATTTGAAAGAAAGAATCCTCATGATGGAATAATCATTCTGTGTAAGTTTTAACAGAATCTGATTAAAACTGTTGACTTTATTGTGGTACAATGATTTTCAAATTAAATTTCATAATGCTCCTTTTCCTGTGATATTTGAACGGATCAGGTCTAATGCAAACATCAACAATCATTATTATTGTACAATTATTCTGTGAATGTTTGAAAAAAAAAAGCCGATGAAAGCTCTGGACTTAGTAACAAGGATTTATAAATGAAATTTTCATAAGGCCCCTTTTCCTGTGTTTCTTGACAGTTCAAACCCTGTTATGAAAAGAATGATAGTTATGACCTTCCAATCATTCTGTTAAAGTTTCAACAAAATCTGATCAAAGCTGTGGGCTTCATTGTGTTAACAGGGTTTTATTAATTGAATCTTCCTATAGCCCCTTTTCCCATGTTACTTGATGGATCTGAACCAATTCTAAAGGGAACTCTTCTTACAAAAGTATAATAATTCTGTTTGAGTATAAAGACAACCCCATCTCATCTGTGGACTTAAAAGCATTAATTAAGATTTTGTCAATTGAATTTTCCTGAGGCCCCTTTTCCTATGATTCTCAATGGATCAGACCCAAATTGAAAGGAATAATCCTTATGATGGTACAATGATTATGTGAAAGTTTGAAGCCGATCAGGTGAAATCTAGGGCCATGATGTGTTAGCTAAGATTTTTTTATTAAATTTTCATAGGGCCCCTTTTCCCATGAAACTTGATGGATCAAACCTACTTCCGAAAGGAACAATCCATTTAATGTAATAATCATTCTAGGAAAGTTTGAAGAGAATTTGTTGAAAACTATGGACGCTAGCGTGTTTACGAGGACTTTTTCAATCCAGTTTTTATCGGGCCCCTTTTTCCCGTGGTCCTTGACTGATCATACCAAATTTTGAAAGGAGCAATTTTTATGATGGTACAATCATTCTGTGAAAGTTTGAAGTCAATCAGATGAAAACTGTGGACTCTAGAGTGTTAACAAAGATCTTTGAATTAAAATTAAATAAGGCCCCGTTTCCTATGTTTCTTGAGGAATCATATCCGATTCCGAAAGGAACAATCCTTATGATGGTACAATCATTCTGTGAAAGTTTGAAGAGAATCCGTTGAAAATTGTTGGCTCTAGATTATAAATGATAATTTTCTATTAAAAGTTTTAATAAGGCCCCTTTTTCCTGTGTTTCTTAGCGGATCAAACCAAATTTCGAAAGGAACCATCCTAATGATAGTACAATAATTCTGTGAAAGTTTGAAGGGAATCCGATGAAAACTATTGCCTCCAGAGTGCTAAAGAGTATTTTCAAAAGATTTTTAGACTAAATTTCATAAGGCCCCTTTTCCCGTGTTTCCTGATGGATCTGACCAAATTCCCCAAGGAACAATCCTTATGATGGTACAGTCATTCTGTGAAAGTTTAAATACAATCTGATGAAAACTATGGACTCTAGAGTGTTAACGAGGATTTTTTAATTGAATTTTCATAAGGCACCTTTTCCCATGTTTCTTGACGGATCATACCAAATTTCGAAAGGAACGATCCTTATGATGGTACAATCATTCTGTGAAAGTTTGAAGAGAATCTGATGAAAACTGAGGACTCTATCGCGTAAACGAGGATTTTTCAATTAAGTTTTATAAGGTCCCTTTTCCCATGTTGCTTGACGGATCTGACCCAATTTGGAAAGGAACGATCCTTATGTTGGTACAATCATTCTGTAAAAGTTTAAATACTATCTGATGAAAACTGTGGACTCTAAAGTTTAAACGAGTATTTTTTAATTAAATTTTCATAAGGCCCCTTTTCCCGTGTTTCTTGACAGATCAGACCCATTTTCGTAAGGAACGATCCTTATGATGGTACAATCATTCTGTGAAAGTTTGAAGAGATTCCTTTGAAAACTGTGGGCTTTATCGCGTAAACGAGGATTTTTAATGGAATTTCTAATTAAATTTTCATAAGGCCCCTTTTCCCAAGTCTCTTGACGGATCATGCCCAATTTCGAAAGAAAGGATCAATATGATGGTACAATCATTATGAGAAAGTTTGAAGAGACTCCGATGAAAACTGTGGACTCTATCGTGTAAACTAGGATTTTTAATGGAGTTTTTAATTGAATTTTCATAAGGCACCTTTTCCCATGTTTCTTGAAGGATCATACCCATTTTCGAAAGGAACAATCCTTATGATTGTACAATCATTCTGTGAAAGTTTGAAGAGAATCCGATGAAAACTGTGGACTCTATCGCATAAACGAGGATTTTTCAATTTAGTTTTAATAAGGCCCCTTTTCCCATGTTGCTTGACGGATCTGACCCAATATCGAAAGGAACGATCCTTATGTTGGTACAATCATTCTGTGAAAGTTTAAATACAATCTGATGTAAACTCTGGACTATAGAGTGTTAACAAGGATTTTTTAATTAAGTCTTCATAAGGCCCCTTTTCCCGTGTTTCTAGACAGATCATACCAATTTTCGAAAGGAACGATCCTTATGATGGTACAATCATTTTGAGAAGGTTTGAAAAGATTCCGATGAAAACTGTGGACTTTATCGCGTAAACGAGGATTTTTAATGGAATTTCTAATTAAATTTTCATAAGGCCCCTTTTCCCATGTTTCTTGACGGATCATACCCAATTTCGAAAGGAAGGATCCATAGTGTGAGGAATGGGTCCTCTTACGAAGTTATCCCTTTTTGTATAAAAACTGACTAGGCTGCAATGTAATTTTTTGTGTGGTCCAGGTATACATGTTGAGTTCATATGCACTTGTTTTGTATTGTCATCTGCATTAATAAGCATTAATAAGCCAGAAAGTACAGGTCTTATGATTTCTATTGTCTATTTTTAACAGTCTTATTAAGTTAACTTTGTATTTTTATAAATTGGAACACACGCAACCTCGTGTTTTAAGGAAGCTTTCAATGGTCGATATCTTTACGCATTATGTGTTTTAAGCACGTTTGTTATTACAAGTTTCCTCAGTAACAAGATATTACATTTTCGTCAGTTAAGCTTTCAAACAAGTCTATTACTAGCCCTTTTGATTGTGTTATGTATAAAACACTTGTTTAATTTGACTTTTGTAAGTTTCTGAAGGCTTGGTAATGGTTTCCTCATTTCTAGTGAGGATGGGTGAGGTGTCCTTTCCCTGTGAGGAATTACTCACGTAGCATTACTCACGTCCGAGCGATGTGAGTAACGAGTCCTCACGGAGATTTCCGACCGACATGTTTCCTCACGGGTAGCGCCCGGAATCCTCACGATGAGGATTCCGAGTGCTGCACGCGCAGGTTACCGCAATCTGAGCTGGCGCGACTATATAAACCGGTGCCGTGAGGATTCCTTACCTCACTTCACTTCCGAAATTTCTTAGGCTCCGTCCGTGGATAATCCTTACTTAGAAAAAACTTCTTAAGATCTTTTATTTCAGAGTTTGCTAGGTAATAATACTAACATTTTTTTAATATTATCGAAATTCATAATTATTCGGCTACCACTTTTGAAGAGAAATTGCAATATTTTCATTTATTTCTGCCTCTTACGAAGTCAACAATAAATCTTGCGTCAGAGTTACAGGTCGTTACTCAGCCTTCTTAAACAGAATATCTTTATGTAAATTAACTTAGTAAATCTAACTAGTTTAACCTCACTGAGAAATTGTCGATATTCTTTATTAAAACTTGTTAAACCGAAAGGGCTGGCTCATAGTCCTCTTTTACATTCCTGAATTTAACTTGGTCTTTGCTTTATTCGTATCTTTGAGTCGTAATACATCTTGTCCCTTGCTCCGGTTACGGATAAACCCGTCTTGTAGGGATCTCGTTTCCAGAGGTCCCTGGTAATTCCTTCCCTTTGGACCCTTTCTTGACCCAGGCCACACTCTACCATAAGATTCCCGAGTCCAGGGAATACCCCGTCCCTAGTTACTGAGACAGTGGGTCCGAAGGAGGGGCATTACAAGTGGTGGCAGAGTTGTGGATCCGAATTAACCAGTTACTCCGTTCCCAGGAGCTTAATTTTTACATCGTTCGACATTTTGTGAAAGGGCTGTGTATTGTTCATTATTATTAACGCAGTCGCTGACGTCATCGTTGTAAATATTACGTCATCTATTCAAGGGAGAGTAATATGAAATGATTGTATTGTTTATGTCCGGAATTATCTTTCTTATCTAAATCCAAGTTAAAGCTTACTATTTCGTTTCTTTATAACAACTTATGGTGAGGTCAGATCGCGATAATTGTAAAAGTAAAGGCAGAGGAAAAGTTTAGCGTTAATGATTTAAAAAGTTGCCTAGTAGCTTGTAGTCTAACACCATAACAGACCGTAGGGCCGATCCCAGGCTAATGTTGGCTGATCTTAGCCGTCCTTGATCTTTTTCTAGACTATTCTAACTCTATTCATCTCTCATTCATTTTCTTTGCCAAATACCAAGGTATATAGCCGTGACCAGGCTATAATCTACCGACCCGACCATTTGATTAAGCTGCTTCCAAGCTTGAGCCTTACCATAGAGTGAATATAACCACGTATTCACGAAGTGACGATTATTTTTATTTGTTTCTGTTTTGTTCTTAATCAGTTAGATTTCAGGCGAGCCCATTTTTTCCTAACCATGAACCGTACCATTGAGGAAGATGAACCATTTACCCGTAGCAAGACCATTTCGGCCGACCAGGTTCACATTCCAGATCAGCTTGCTCCGACCAGAAGCCGTTCTGTATTTGAACCCAGTCTGTCGAGAAGTTTCGGGAGTGGACGGGGGTCACAAAGTGAAGGTGAATTAAATCTACGTGTGGGACGAGAATTACAACCCAGTCATAGAATCGATAGAAATGACCAGTCCGATGAGATTTACGGTACGCCGTCCGGCGAAGTGACCTGGCGAAGGCGTCAGGGTTTGGAAAGGGAAACCATAGAAGACCAGGAGCTTATCATTCCTGGCGGGAGTAGTACCAGATTTAGGATGGACACGCCCCGGGGGTCAGCAAAGCCTCGCGAGGTGCCCGATAGGGGATCGGGTTATTTAGGTAGTGTTTTGGTGCCTGGCTTCGGGCCAGAAGGTGTCCACCTAAATGGGGAGAAACGGAAAACGGGGGAAGGGAGAGGAGACGCGGATTTGGTAGGGGGATCCGGCTCGCTCGGGCTTCCTGGTTACCGGTCTGGTACTAACCTTAGGCAACATAGATTAGATGATAGGGGGGTGTATAGTGATGTTTTGAACGGAAGGTACCGTAACCCAGTAGGACCATTCAGACCAAATGACCAGTATCGAAGTAACATCAAAGCGCCGACCTTTGATGGCAGTACCGACTTGAATGCATATTTGACCCAGTTCGAGATGATTAGTCAGTTAAATGGGTGGTCCGAAACGACACAGGCCATGCAGTTAGCCGTAAATCTTCGGGGTAGCGCTGCCGAAATATTAAACGATATTCCACACCATTTAAGGCAGGACTACAGTCTAATAGTTGATAATCTAGTTCAACGCTTTGAGCCGTCAAACCAACGCAAACTTCAAGTAGCCAAATTACGTAGTCGACTAAGGAGACGAAATGAAAGTTTAGATGAGTTAGCCAATGACATTAAGAAAATGGTTAGACTGGCATACCCGGACCTTAATATGAGATGTAAAGAAGAGATGGCTTTAGACTGTTTTGCGGAAGCCGTTAACGACGAGCAGCTTCGCCAAGCACTAATTATAGGCTGTCCGAGGACCATGACAGAAGCCCTTAGAATTGCTGTAGAGTCAGAACTAAATCTTAACAGACGGAGTAATTCGCATTGTCGAGGCGTCCATGAACGAGAATCTATTCAATACGAGAGAGAGCATGAGAGGCCTGGCGAGGCACCATCTCATCAACCATCCAACTACTACAATATTGACCTATATAACCGGATTGCGCAAATTGAGAAAATACAGAAAACGATGCAAAACAATAATCAACAAAAATACCAGAAGAACAAGCCACATGATCGATCCAGAAGGCCAGGTGTATGTTATGGGTGTGGTTCTCCTGAACATTATATCAAAGACTGCCCGGTGGTTCAAAGCCCAGAACGCCACCCTTATAACAGATATCACAACCCACATTATCATAGAGGTATACCAAAATTGACGAAGGAACAGTCTACGGAGTATGGAAACTCAAACCAGGGAAACTGTCATTAGCTGATACTGAGGGTCAAGTGTCAGCTTCAGAATTTGGACCCACAACGCATATCAGTTCTAGTTTTAGTTCATTTTACATACCTGTTTCGTTGTTTGGTGTACAATTACATGCCTTACTGGACACCGGAAGTGCTGCAAGTATCATAAGTCATGACAAGCTTCAATCGATGCATTCCACCGAAATGCCTGAAATAAGACCCACGAATACGATATTCAAAGCCGCTGATGGGGGTAAGATTTCAAGTCAGGGATTCATATCAGCCACATTGATAATAGAAGGAACGGAATTCCAACACCAGTTTTTGGTAGCCAATATAGATGTACCCTGTATAATTGGATGGGACTTTATGAATCAACATGACCTAACATTGGCTATGGGTTCAGGAACAGTTCACTGCAAAGGAAAAGTTATCCAATGTGTGCGAGAAGACCAACTTCCACGCGTTTATCGAATAACAATGGCAGAAACATTAACCATACCACCATCGAGCGAAAACATAATTCAGGGAGTTTTCTATAATGAGATTCCCCATTTCGAGACCGGCTTGATAGACGAGTCGGAGTCAGCTTTACTAGAAGAAGGGGTTATTGTAGCGAAAACCCTTATCAAAACTAACCAAAGAGAGGTTCCTATAAGACTTATAAATCTGAATGATAAACCGCTTAAGTTGTACAAGAACAGATCAATAGCTTGGTGCTGCAAAGCCGAATCTGTAGGCATTGACCTGAATAGGGCGAAATTAAGTGGTGTAAATCGTATAGCAGAGGCCCCTCTTGCTGACCAAAAGTTACCAGCGCACCTTGCGCCATTACTTAATGAATGTCGAGAAACACTGACCAACTACGAAGAGCAAAAGGTTAAAGAATTGCTAATAAAGTACCAACAAATTTTTAGTAAGTCGAAATCGGACCTTGGGTGCACTGACCTGGTCAAGCACAAGATCAACACGGGTTTAGCGCCTCCTATAAAACAAAATCCGAGGCGCCTTCCACAAAAGGTTCAAGAAGAAGTCAATGCGGAGGTGGACAGACTTCTAGAAGTAGGGGTTATTGAAGAAAGCCATGGCCCATGGGCGGCGCCCATAGTACCAGTCCGAAAACCAGACAATTCCCTGAGACTAGCTATTGACTATAGAAAGTTAAATGCTGTGACCCTTAAAGATAGCTACCCGTTACCAAGGATTCAGGACTGTTTAGACTGTTTAAAAAGAGCTCAGTTCTACAGCTCTCTTGATTGCTCTTCGGGATTTCATCAGGTACAGATGGAATCAGAAGATATGGACAAAACTAGCTTTGTTTGTCAAAAAGGCCAATACCGTTTTAAAGTTTTGAGTTTTGGATTGACCAATGCTGTAGCTACCTTCCAAAGGTTGATGGAATACGTTATGTCAGGCTTGCAATATCAAACCGTTCTGATATACGTCGATGACATCTTGATATTTACGGCTAATTTTGACTCACACATCAACCAATTAGAGGAGGTGTTCATCCGCTTAGAAAATGCAAAACTTAAAATCATGCCTAAAAAATGCCATTTATTCCAGGTCAGGCTGCACTTCTTGGGTCACATAGTCGATAAAAATGGTATTACCCCTAATGACGAGAAAATAAAGGCCGTGACTAAATGGCCTACTCCGACAACCGCTAAACAAGTGGCGTCTTTTGTTGGACTTGTTTCTTATTACAGGCGTATGATTAAGGGCTTCGCAGATATCGCAAGGCCTTTACACAAACTTACCCACAAAGGCGTTCCGTTCGTTTGGACCAACGAGTGCAAGACCGCTTTTGAAAGCCTTAAGAAAGCGCTTGTGAACTCACCTGTATTGGGATATCCAAATTCCCATGATCAGTATATTTTAGACACCGACTGTAGTTCCTTTTGTTTGGGGAGTGTCCTTCAACAGAAACAGGAAGGAGTAATAAGGGTCATAGCCTATTATAGTCGGGTTCTGACCAAGGCTGAGCGCCAATATTGCGTTACACGCAGAGAGTTATTAGCTATAGTTGATTCAGTTAAACATTTTCATCATTACTTGTATGGGGTCAAATTCCTAGTTAGAACAGACCATTCAGCTTTAGCCTGGGCTTTAAAGTTCCAGACACCTATGGGACAAATGAGTAGATGGATTAATACACTTAGTTTGTACGATTTTATGGTCGAGCATCGAAGTGGAAAACAGCACGGAAACGCCGATGCCTTGTCGAGGCGGCCTTGTGGAAATTGTAGCCACTGTGAGAAGGTAGAAAGAGCCGACCAGGATCAGACAGACAGCACCGACCAATGTTTAGGGGCACGATTTGTTGTAGTTACCAGGTCAAACCACTCGGGCACTTATGAGAATGTAACAGGAAGGAGAAGGTACGGAGACCATATGGGTGATTCCGGTTTCAGTCAAGATTTAAAGAACGTGGTTACAGGCCCAACCGCGGGGGCTCTGTCGTGTGTGAATGTTACTGGAGTGTCACCGGATTCCTTTACTTCTGACCCCCTGTGGAATCCGGTATGTCGAATGCATAGTGCGGGTGAGAACGAGTTAGATTGGCGGTCCGTACAACAGGGTGACCCGGAACTCAAGATTTTGGTCGAGTGTTTAAGAAATGACGCTAGGCCCAGTGTAAAGGATATATCGCACTTGAGTAGCGAGCTTAAGTACTACTGGTCCCTTTGGCCGAGTTTGAGGCTAAGAGATGATACCCTATATAGATTGCATACCAACAAGCTAGGGGTTGATTTATATCAAATTATTGTTCCAGTGACCAAACGCGATATTGTATTAGAACTATCTCATAATCACATGACCGCAGGTCATTTGGGCGAAAAGAAAACCTACGCCAGACTTAAAGAGAAATTCTATTGGTTGAATTGTAAAGACGACGTCGCAAGACATTGCGCAAAATGTATCACTTGCCAAAGGAGAAAGATGCCCCAGCGACAAGCCAAGGCGCCTTTAGAACAGTCAATTATTGGGTCCCCGCTTGAGAGAATCGGGATAGATTTAATAGGGCCATTACCGATTTCCGATAAAGGCAATAAATACATTTTGTCCGTCGTAGATTATTTCACTAAGTGGGTAGAGATGTATCCGATACCCGATATGACAGTAGAGACTGTAGCCACGATGCTTTTCAATGAATTCTTTTGCAGGTATGGGCTAGCAAGTCAAATTCTTTCGGACCAAGGCAAACAGTTCGAATCAAAACTTTTCCAAAATCTATGCCACCGATTGGACATAGTAAAACTGCGTTCAACAGCTTTTCATCCAGCAACCAATGGGCTGGTAGAACGGATGAATAAAACGATCGAGGAAATGCTGAGTAAATTTATTGGAACAAACCAGAAGGATTGGGATCAATGGATACCTGTATTATTATTAGCCTACCGCTCTTCAGTACATTCTAGTACTGGACTGACACCTTATCAGATGATGTTTGGCCACCAACCAAGATTACCACTAGACTTACTATACGGAAGGGACCCTTCGGAAAAATTGAACTACACTTGTAACGAATATGTAGAAATATTGAGAAATAATTTGTACAAAATCCACCATCTTGCTCGTCAGTCCCTGTTGTTGGCTGCGAAACAACAGAAGGAAGCCTATGATGTCCGTCTCAACATAATTCCATTCAAAGAAAATGACTTAGTCTGGGTAAAAATATTTACCAAAACCAAAGGCATAAGCCCGAAATTAGGACTAAGATGGGAAGGGCCCTTTGTTGTAGTTAAACTTATTTCAAATTTGGTTGTTCAAGTTAAAAATGTTAAATCCGGAAGAGTTCTGAATGTTCATCACAATCGTTTGAAACCTTACAGCCAATAACCAGCGATGTTTACGACAGCTGATAGATAAAAGTACATTTGGCAAATTCCTATTTCTGTCTTTCTGTATTTCATCCTTACTACCTTTCCACTAGTCCCTAGCTCTCCCGTATACTATAAAGTACTGCATAATGTAATGTAAAGCAACCAAGTAATAATCGGATCTGCAATCCTTTTTTTTTTAGGGGGGAAGGGTCACGTTACCAGCAACAAGTCCATACCAATATCCACTTGGGAGGGAGTGGCTCTTAATTAAATGGAAAAAAAAAGTATATATTTATATATGCGTATAAATGATGATCGACTATTATCCATCATGGCGTCTTATTTTCAGACAACATGCCTGGTCAATACAAGTGCCCACCATGTGGAATTTCCTACGACACCAACAAACAGTTGATGCGCCACAGGCAAGACAGGCACGGTCCACAGTTGGAGTGCCGTGTCTGTCACAGCAAATTCCCTTCAAGAAGAACGGATAACATGAGAAGGCACCTAATTTTGGTCCACAAGTTTGAGAGGGATATTACATTAGAGGTAGTTAAAGAGCAGTTCATGACACCATTCGAGGAGTGTCCAACTCCTCGACCTTATCATACAGTCCACTCAGTTGTGCATAAAGAATCGAAACCAGCCAAACCAGCATCCACACCAACACCAGTAACCATACCATCTCCAGGCGATGCACATTACCCAACACCAGCGTCCACACCAACACCAGTAACCGCTCACCCACCAGCACCAGTAACCTTACCATCTCCAAGCGATGCACATTACCCAACGCCAGCAGCCACGTCATTAGAACAAACAGAAGACACACCACTAGCACCAGCAGACCCACTACCAGCCAGCCAGCCTAGTAGAATTAATACAGCTGATCCTCTGCCAACCAGTCCTGGGTCCTTCCTACCAGACTGTCTCGTAAATTTCCTTAATGGCTTTGAGGAAGAGACGCAGAACTTGCGCCCCTCTACCCCAGAACCATTAAGAGAAGCATGTTCAAGTGTTTTGAACACACCGGTTTTGCCCGATTTGGCATTAAGGAGGACCCAGGACGGAGTGACACTGGATGAGCCTATACATTACAATAGTTTAAGTGTTACCCGAGGGAATGATCTACCGTCTGTCAGTGACCTAGATGCACCAAGTTCGCCGAAACGGACAAAATTGATTACTCCGGATCCCCAGTTTCCACCTAGGAGAGTGTCGGTCCCTGCCAAGAGACCTCTTGATCCGAGGCTCTTGTTTAGGGATGCTCCGTCATCCTTCTTGGAGGAGGCTATGTCTCGGCTTGCGAGGAGGGAGGCCAGGGAAACAATCACCTCAGCGAACACTGAGGATGATGTTTCCGTGGACTTCTTCGCCCAAGGATGGAGCATAAGCAGGAAGGAAACGGTGTCATTGAGAGATGGCAGATCAGTGACGATGACGACGTCATTTACGCTGAATGAGCCGGTGAAGGTCAGTAGGTCGGTACAGACCTCCACCGACGATTTAGCGTAAAAACTTACTGCTCTACATCCCACGTTGTACATTCCTTGGTCAAATTCACGTCATAGTCACATGGTCATTCTACCTTACAATAGCAGCAACAACAACAACAACATTGATTCTTTTCCATAATTCCGAAGTTCACCTTTTAAGATTCCTCCCGGGTAACAGGTAATAAATTTTCAATGTCATTTATAGTGCATTAATTTTTTCCAACTAAGAGTATCAGCCTTGTCGGCAATTTTATTTCTCATGTTATGCTTTTGATGAGATGTAGTGCGTATCTTTTCTGAATTACACATTATCCCGACGTTGTTCTTCTTTCTGTACGGTCCAACTTTAAGAGCGAGTGAATGAGTAGACTAGGATCGGACTGCAGATATCTGCTGCCTAATCCTGTCTGCTTTTTCAACTAATTTCAAGTATTGGAACGGAAATTGTGTGTTAAAGATTTGTGTTATATTGAATAAGTTACGTATCGTTGAAAATTTCAAGGGAGTTAATCCCTTGCGATTTATTTAAGAAAATTCTTTTTGTTACCTATCCTTTTCTTATCAACGAGAACGGTTATGAAAAATCGGATTTGTCCGTGCTACTTGTTGAGATATTGCCTATAATGTAGACGGAGATTGGGATGCATGTAGTGTGTTTCCGATCTTAGCCTACATAGTCTGCGGATTAAAGTACATGTAAAGGTGCTAAAATTTTAGTCACTTTAAAGTTCATTGTTATTTATATTTGTGTTAAAATCATTTCATACCGTATTAAAAAAAGGGAAACCCGCTCTGAAGGAGAGAGAAATTGCTTGTTGGGAGCAACCTTTCTCTTTTCCATAGCGTTTTTCTGTGATTAGTCGACGGAATGGAAATTTGTTGCTCTTAAAAAAAAAAAAAAAATGTTGTGTCATGAATTTGTTAAAGAAAAAAAAAATATATATATATATTATTATTGTTAATAAGGGAATAGTTCATCATCAGTTGTTAACGCTAGTCTGTTGTACATGTATACTTCCTGAGTGTAGGCGTTATTGTTTTATTCAGTCAGTAATAGCAGACAAGTCAGTTTTCTTGAATTTCGGGACGAAATTTTGGTTAGAGGGGGGATAGTGTGAGGAATGGGTCCTCTTACGAAGTTATCCCTTTTTGTATAAAAACTGACTAGGCTGCAATGTAATTTTTTGTGTGGTCCAGGTATACATGTTGAGTTCATATGCACTTGTTTTGTATTGTCATCTGCATTAATAAGCATTAATAAGCCAGAAAGTACAGGTCTTATGATTTCTATTGTCTATTTTTAACAGTCTTATTAAGTTAACTTTGTATTTTTATAAATTGGAACACACGCAACCTCGTGTTTTAAGGAAGCTTTCAATGGTCGATATCTTTACGCATTATGTGTTTTAAGCACGTTTGTTATTACAAGTTTCCTCAGTAACAAGATATTACATTTTCGTCAGTTAAGCTTTCAAACAAGTCTATTACTAGCCCTTTTGATTGTGTTATGTATAAAACACTTGTTTAATTTGACTTTTGTAAGTTTCTGAAGGCTTGGTAATGGTTTCCTCATTTCTAGTGAGGATGGGTGAGGTGTCCTTTCCCTGTGAGGAATTACTCACGTAGCATTACTCACGTCCGAGCGATGTGAGTAACGAGTCCTCACGGAGATTTCCGACCGACATGTTTCCTCACGGGTAGCGCCCGGAATCCTCACGATGAGGATTCCGAGTGCTGCACGCGCAGGTTACCGCAATCTGAGCTGGCGCGACTATATAAACCGGTGCCGTGAGGATTCCTTACCTCACTTCACTTCCGAAATTTCTTAGGCTCCGTCCGTGGATAATCCTTACTTAGAAAAAACTTCTTAAGATCTTTTATTTCAGAGTTTGCTAGGTAATAATACTAACATTTTTTTAATATTATCGAAATTCATAATTATTCGGCTACCACTTTTGAAGAGAAATTGCAATATTTTCATTTATTTCTGCCTCTTACGAAGTCAACAATAAATCTTGCGTCAGAGTTACAGGTCGTTACTCAGCCTTCTTAAACAGAATATCTTTATGTAAATTAACTTAGTAAATCTAACTAGTTTAACCTCACTGAGAAATTGTCGATATTCTTTATTAAAACTTGTTAAACCGAAAGGGCTGGCTCATAGTCCTCTTTTACATTCCTGAATTTAACTTGGTCTTTGCTTTATTCGTATCTTTGAGTCGTAATACATCTTGTCCCTTGCTCCGGTTACGGATAAACCCGTCTTGTAGGGATCTCGTTTCCAGAGGTCCCTGGTAATTCCTTCCCTTTGGACCCTTTCTTGACCCAGGCCACACTCTACCATAAGATTCCCGAGTCCAGGGAATACCCCGTCCCTAGTTACTGAGACAGTGGGTCCGAAGGAGGGGCATTACAAGATGTTGGTGCAATCATTCTGTGAAAGTTTGAAGAGAATTTGATGAGAACTGTGTCCTCTATCGCGTAAACAAGGATTTTTTAATTAAATTTTCATAAGGCCCCTGTTCTTGTGTTTCTTGACGGATCATACCCATTTTCGAAAGGAACGATTCTAATGATGGTACAATCATTTTGGGAAAGTTTGAAGAGTATCCGATGAAAACTGTGGACTTTATCGCATAACGAGGATTTTTTATTGAATTTTTTATTATACTTTCATAAGGCCCCTTTTCCCATGTTTCTTGACGGATCATACCCATTTTCGAAAGGAAGGATCCATATGATGGTACAATCATTATGAGAAAGTTTGAAGAGACTCCGATGAAAACTGTGGACTCTATCGCGTAAACGAGGATTTTTCAATTAAGTTTTAATTAGGCCCCTTTTCCTGTGTTTCTTGACGGATCTGACCCAAATTCGAAAGGAACGATCCTTATGATGGTACAATCATTCTGTGAAAGTTTGAAGGAAATCTGATGAAAACTGTGGACTCTATCGCGTAAACAAGGAAAAGTTTAACGGACGGACGACGGACGGACGCACGGAGGGGAAAAAGCCATCGCTATAGCTCTAGTGGCCTTCGGCCAGTAGAGCTAACAAGTGCAAAGTTTCAAAGCAATAACATTGGTAGAAAGAGAGTTATTAAAGATATAGGACTGTTGCACATAAGTTTAACCAAGAATTTCTAAGACTGAAAAGGGTAAACATTCAACTGAAATGAACGCCAGAATATTGAATCTGTGTCTAGAGGCTGACATTAATGACACAAAAGTTTCAGAGCAATAGCAGTAGTAGAAACTGAGACATGACACTATCACGCAAGGTTTAAACAAAACATTACACCGACGCCGATATCCTTGTGTATGCAGATAATTAAATACTTCAACATGTGATCAATGTATAGGTAAAGTTTTATTACTTTTGAAGCAAAATTTGCAACACAAAATTACTTGACTTTTTGTAGGTTTAGGTTTAAACCTATTTATTTTAGATCGATTGGGAAACAATTTCTTCCAACTTAGATTAATCACTCTCGTGTCTGCTTCCTGAAGAATACACCAGTACTCGTGCTGAAAGTGTCGGCCAATCACATAACCAAGATCAATAACTGCTCCCGGGAATCGAACACAGGACCTCTTGATCTGGAAGCCGAGACTCTAACTCTTGACCGCGGACACCACACAATTTTTGTACATAGATTGACGAACAGATGGACAGACAGACTGATTGCAGTATACATCCGAAAACATTCATTTTGTGGCTGTATAATCACTTCATCAAGTTATTTACGTATTGGCTGAATAAAGGGCAGAAAGGATTCAAGACCAAGGATCATTTAATACTAGCTTTTTATATATCAGATATTAATTGTACATATACATATAAATATCAAAGTATACAAATTCAATTTTACAGTTGTATAAAAACCTTATAAATTGTACAATTTACATAAAAAATCTTCCTGTTACCACACAGTTCAATAAAAAATTCTGTATCCCCTACATAGTTATTTGCCCCCAAATGATTTATTTGCATTGTATTCTGAGACCAAGAAAAAATCTGTTTGAAGTATTGACTGATATCAGAGGTTACTTCATCTCACAAAGCAAAAATGGCAGTACTACAAATAGAGGGTTTAATAAACATGCCGATGCTAACATTCGGCTATCCAAGCTTGATAGAATGTACAACTATTAAGTTAAAATAGGGGCAAAATTTGTTTAAATATGCAGATAATAATTTCAGGTTAATGAATTTTAAGAACTACACCGTATTTGTCTTTTTGGAAAGAAAACATTGTAACAAGCAATTTCTTGCTGGATTTTGTGGGAATGACTTAACAGTCAAATTACTGAAATTACAGCTTAAACCAATCCAATGACGACATGCAGTTGAACATAATGACTTGGCAGAAACATTGCTAGAATTTGAGAGAAAATAGTAGTATGTAATGGTTAAGTGTTAAAAACCCAACGTAGAATACAGTTTTGTGCAAACCCTTTGTGAAAGTGTTTATTTTCTGATCCTGGTATGGTTCTCCATCATTCGTCTTAAACTTTGAATAAAATCATAGACACAGATTCAAGAATATTACACAGAAGAACTAACACCTTGTCAAGCTGTATAAATAACCTGACTGCATACTGTAAAATCAAAGGGCTGAAAGCACTGATAGAACTTGTTGTTCAAAAATCAATATTTCTTTAAGAAATCAATTTCATAAACAATGCTGACAGGAAAAGTACACGCAGGAGTTGTAGACCAAGATCAGACTGCACTTATGTGCAGGCTGGTCTTGGTCTACACCTCCAGCCAAAATGGGAATATTTTTGGTTCAGCAAGACCAGGATTAATATGGGTGTGAAAATGAAAAAGAATTACAAGAAATGAAGGATGCTTTTGACATATATTTCTCAATCTGAATAAAGTTGCTCTCAATGAATCAAATGAATAATGTTTAAGTGGACATTGACAGTTATGGTAATTTTGCTGGCAAAGCATGAAAAATGGTATTACAAAATAATAAAAGGAAAAGGCTAAACAAGCATAAAAGGGGATACATGATTAAAGATGAACAAACTTAAAAAAAAATAGTTTCCTTTTTGTTTCCTTTAAAAACGTGTGTGCTGTCATGCTTGGTCCACCAGTTAAAATGGTAGATGCCAGGAACTGATAATACTTAAATAACCACATGAAGGTGAACCAACAAATCGTAGATTCAATTGACCATTCAAATAATTGGACTGGGAGTGAACTTTGAAATTAGACATTGCCAGACAATATGTGAAGCATTTGTGTTGGTTTGGCAACTTATACATCATTATTACAGCTTATTCAAGCTGAAGTTATGATGCTGAGGCTGCCAACCAGCCATTTGACTATTTTGTTACATGCTACTGACAGTGATTTTGTAAAAATATATTCTTTATTTTTTAAGTGGAGCTATGTTAGAGCTCAGTGGGTGTGGCCAGCGACCAATCAATTGTTATTAACCCTTTCCAATACCATGACACTTTTGAACCATATCTCATGATCAAGAACAACAATTAGGAAAACATTGTGTTAAATGAAGAAATAGTTTGTAATAGTTTGTAACAATTGTTGTTTTTTTTTATTTTCTACAATCTGCTACCAATAGTGTTGAATAAAGCTAAAATTTCATGAACTTTAAATTTTTGCCTGCTACTCTTTTCAATTTAAACCAGTCTAAATTTTTGTCGTCTGGGAATGGGTAAAAGCAATGTTTCACAAAAGCTTGTGACCAATTGTTAATCGGGCGTATGACATCAAAGCATGTCCAACCCATTCCAACACAGTGGAATTTTAGACCGGTCCAAATTGAAAGGAGCTGCAGACGACAATTTCAAGTTGATGGAATTTAAAATTTTTTCGTCTTTTTGGATAGAAAACATTGTAGATAATGAAGAAATTGCTTGATCCAAGCAATTTCTTCATTTTCCACAATGTTTTCCAAAGCTTTTTTGTTGAGGGGCGTAAAAAGGAGGGATTGAGTGGGAATGGGTTAATAGCATAGTAAAATAGTAAAAACTGTGTGAAGCTTGTCACAGTGATTGCAACATAAAACAAAGTGTATATCCTAGGCTGGCAACTTAAATGTTGAAACTACAGCTTGAATAAGCTGCAGATACAACGTTATATTGCTAAACCTACAAAAAAACCTTGACAAATATCAAAGGGCAACATTCACTTCCAGTCAAAAAGAATTATTCAATTAGTCAATTGACTTTTTGTTTTACATCCATGATTGATTTATTACATCATAAAATCTTTAATCTGTCAGAATAATGCTTTTGGATCCCTATCAAATCTCAAGACATTTAACCCTTTCCTGTTCAGTCCATGGTCTTTACATGCTTGTGATTTTATAACTGACAAAACATTGTAAAAAAAGAAGAAATTGCTTGTATCAAGTAATTTCTTCTTTTTCCACAATATTTTCTAGCCTACTGAATGGTTATTTTTCAAAGTAAATCCTCTTTCAATTTTTCATTTGCAAAGCTTTTGCATTTGGACAAGTCTAAAATTTAGCAAAAAAAGGAAAGGAGCAGCAAATACTACTGCCTTGACAGAAAGACAGACATTGTTTGTAATACATAAATTAAATAACAGTCAAGTTGACCCAGGGCAACCGCTGTCAAACCAACAAAGTTTTGATCATCAATTTGACCTTGACCATCAATTTTAGTGTTTGACCTTGAGCTTTGACCTTGAAGCCATTCAAAAAATTCTTTAGAATGGCACATATACTCATGATTGAGAATAATTAAGCCAATTTATTTTGAAATCCATCCATAGCTGTAGGAGAAATGCCTTTGACAATCTCAATTTTAGTATTTAACCGTGAACTGTGACCTTGACAGACCTATCCCAAAAATTCTTTCAAATGGCACATCTACTCATGATGGAGAATAATAGTGCCAAGTTATTTTGAAATTCATCCATAAATGTAGGAATAATTGTCTGGACAAATTTGGACGGACCAACAGACTAACGGACTAACACACATACACTGACTTGTCATAGTGACAACTATGTCTTGCTCACAGCAAGCGGGCTCGACAAAAATTATAGCTTTAGAGTGTCTAATAAATGAAATTAGATTTTTTTGGCCCCTCTTTAACCCATAACCACTTGGCAAAATTATAGACTTGTCCAAGTTGAAAGGAGTTGCAGATGCCAATTTCAAGTTTATGATTTTTTTTTTTTATATTTTCAACTTTCTCGGTTGAAAACATTGAGTAAAATGAAGAATTTGCTTGGTTCAAGCAATTTGTTCATTTTACACAATATTTTCTCAATTGTTTTTTCTTGAGAGGCATCAAAAAGCCTCATTGTGTAGGAATGGGTTGAGAGTGTTTTCCAACAAAATTGTCCCATTTTCAATAGAGCTCATCCTTATGATCTGACAAACCATCACGTCATATTTCAAAAATAAGCCAAAATAGTGTGTCCTCCTCTTAGTGAAAACAAAGAAATTTGACATAAAGACACCTTTTCCTATTGCAGGCCTCCTAGCGAACCAAAACAAAAATATAGGTTTTTATAAAGGCCCCTATATATGAAAATAAAGGCCTTTTAGTGTAGAATAATAAAAAAATAAAGAGTAAAACAAGAGTGCCATAGTGGCCCTAAATTGCTCACCTGACTTAAATGTCTCAATTTTTTTTTATTTAATTTCATAGATGACAATTGATTGAGCAAAAAATGTGGGCTCTGAGTGCATACAAGGTTTTTCCCAAGATTTGACCCTGTGACCTAGTTTTTGACCCTAGATGACAAAGTTATGATCTTGTCCGAGATATCATCAAGACAATCATTCTGACAAAATTTCAGGTAGATGGGGCAAAAAATGTGGTCTCCAAAGTGCATACAAGGTTTTCTTTTAACCCTTTCCTGGATAAACCCGGGATTTTACGTCACAGTGATTTTATACTTGAGAAAACATTGTGGAAAAAGGAGAAATTGCTTATAATAAGCAATTTCTCCTTTTCCAACAGTGTTTTCTACCTCATAGGGTGGTTTTATTTGGAATTGCATCCAATTTTCATTGTCTTCTGCATCCTCTTTCAATTTGGACCAGTCTAAAATTTCAAAAACCAGGAAAGGGTTAATATTTGACATTGTGACCTAGTTTTTGACCCCAGTTGAAACTGTTTCGAACATGTACAAGATTTCACCAAGACAATCATTCTGACTTAATTCCAGGTTGATCAGGCAAAAAATGTGGCCTCTAGTGTGCATACAAGGTTTTTCTAAGATTTGACTGTGACCTAATTTTTGAACCCAGTTGTCCCAATTTTGAAGTTGTCCGAGATTTTATCAAGACAATCATTCTGACCAATTTTCAGATTGATTGGGCAAAAAATATAGCATCTAGTGTGCATACAAGGTAAATGTTGATGACAAACGACGGACATCCACCTAACTACAAAAGCTAACCTTGAGCACTTCATGCTCGGGTGAGCTAAAAAGGCAATTTTTGTCTAAGTTCTTATTTATCTAATAAATGTAGTCATACCAAAGTCGTTTTTTGATGTTATAAACTATTTGAATTTTCCAATATTATACATACTATATTTTATGTGTATACCTATTTTCTGTTTAACTACATGTAAAAATAGGGAAAATGCATAACAAAATCTATTACTTGCTTTAAGCAGGCACGGCAACCAGTCAGAGTAAATATAAAGGTTTTCAGAGAGAAATACATGCTATTTTGGCATTTTTAAGGTTTTCTGAGGAAATGTAAGTATTTTAAAGGTTTGCTCTGAAATTTAAGGGTTTTAAAGGTTTCACTAAGAGGCCTGCTATTGGAATCTTCCTCTTTTCAATAGGGTTCAACATTATGACCTAACAATTATCCATGCAAATTTTCATCAAGATTGAGCTTGACTTGTGGCCCCTAGAGTGTAAACACTTCAGCCACTCCAACACAATGCCACTTATTGGCACCCAAAGAAGTTTACATGTAGTTACAAAAAAATTGAAAAAGAAGCAAACAAGCAATATCTCCAACTCTCACAATGTCTTATACCTTATTAGGCCATTATTTTGCAATTATAGCACACTTTGTATAATCTTCTGCAACTCTCTTCGATTTGAAACAATCTAAAGTTTTGTCATCCAGTAATGGGTAAAGTTGTCAGGACATTCAAGGATCACAAAAGCTGACCAAGAGCACATTGTGCTCTTGAGGATTAAAAATACTAGATAAAATGGCACATTTAAACTTTAAAATTGTACATCCCTCTGTAACTCATTACCAAACAGCACAATTTTTGACCGATCCAAATTTAAAAATGTTGAAGACAATTATTTTTAGTTGATGAAATTTTAAAAATCTTTGCCTTTTGGGTAGAAAACACAGTGTATGATGAAGATGTTTCTTGTAATAGGCAAAGTCTTCATTTTTCTTGTAATAAGCAGTCTTCATTTTTCCATAATGTTTTCAAAAGCTTTTTTTCTTGGAGGCATCAAAAATCATGGTTGTGTGGATTGTCTTAAATCTCACAATAAACTTCACAAAAAAAGTTCAATAATACAGCATGTTTACAAAAAATCTATTTTATTTTTCTTTTTCACACACACATACAAAAGATGGTTTCATAAGTGAAAAAGTCAAGTCTAGGTTCATATTCATAGGATTCTACTTAATGATACAAATTGAATGATAATGACCTTTGTTCAAAAGGATCCCAAAATAATAAACCCAGTTAACCCATAACAACACAATGACAATTTCTGATGCCCTGAAAAAATTCAAACATGGAAAAATTTGTGGGAAAAGGAGAAATTGCTTGTAATAAGTAATTTCTCTTTTTTTCACAATGTTTTCTATCCTACTTTGCACTTATTTTCCAATTTTAGATGAAGTGTCATCTTCAACTCCTTTCAATTTGGACCTGTCTTAAATTTTGTCCTCTGATAAAGTTTTTGTCAACTGTTGCCTATCATGCAAAAAGGGTCGTTCTGGATGATTTGTTTGTTTGAATGGGTTTATTTGTTTGAATTGGGTTTAAGACTGATTTTAACAGTATTTCAGTCAGACTGGGTTTAAACGCAACACCCCATATTAACCCTTGTCATGCTGAATCTAGAATATTCCGATTTTGGCAGGAGGTATAGTTCAAGACAAGCCTTCACATAAGTGCATTCTGACCTTAGTCCACACCTCCTGCTTTTACTTTTCCGATCAGAGTTGTTTATGAAATTGATTTCTAACAGAAATATTGATTTTTGAAAAACAAATTCTATTAGTGCTATCAGTGCTTTGATTTTACTGCAATTCGGTAAGGTAATTTATACAGCATGACAAGGGTTAAGTAGTCCGACTTATCTGGAAATTGAACATGTATCAACAAATGGATGCAGCACAAGTGAATCAGCAGAGCTCTTTAATAAACTAATGGACAGCATCGATAAAGATCTGCTGAATATGCAAAAATTCAACCCTTGTTTGCCAGCAGTAATTGCTTTAGTAGGGTTGATACCTAATCATACAGAAATCAAAGACACTGCACATCTATAATTATAGATATTTGAAATATTTGCTGATAATCTACAGAAATATTGAGTCTGTATCTATTTCTAGAGTACATGGTGAAAACTCAGAACAATCTGATACATTGAGTTTTGGCACACATTCATTATTATTGAAAGATAGTTGGTTGGCAACTTTCACGACAAAACTAAAGCTTGAATAAGCTGTAGTTACAATGTAAGTTGCCAAACCAAAAAATGCTTCCAAAAATTGTTGTCCAAAGTCGAAGTTCTAAATTCACTTCCAGTTCAAATAAATAATTTGATTGATCAATTGATTCTTTAAATTGACAACCACGATTGGTCAATCGTATTTGTAATTAAAACTTTATTTTGAAGAGAGCTGAACAGAGTTATTGTTTTATAACAACAACAGCTCCAAATACATAAGAGTGAAAACCTTATGACAATACTGTTACAATACTGTTAATTTTGGTCCAGTCACCGGAGCTAAGTATAGAAACAGATAATATTATTTATAAAAAACTTAAGATTTTGGAATGTTTTATTAAATGGTTATTATGAATTATAAACACAAACTACAAATAAAGTAAAACAACAGAGAACACACTTACTTTAAAGGAAGAATGCCAAACAAAAGGAATCAGTTTAGAAATGTATAAATTTAAACCATGTAAAAATGTTATTTTTATTACAACCTTGGTTAAAATCAATGTAATAGTTCAAAAATGTTTATATTACTTTTCCTCTAATGACAATGAATAAAAACTCAACCTGTCTCATATTCTTCTAATGAGTCAATTTCTCATAATAATCTTTGATCCATAACAGCCAAGTAAGACATAAAACCTAATGACCAATTGTTGGCCAAGCCCAGTTATTACATTGGCCACGCCCACCCACTCTGACAGAAAGTTCCACTTTGATTTATAACGGTGTTAATTTGAAAAAATTATGGCCAGCAGCATGTAACAAACAAGTATTATAGTTTTTGGCGACCTTTTTTGTTGGTTTGGCGACTTAAACATTGTAACTACAGCTTAATTAATCTGTAGATACGATGTTTAAGTCGCCATTCCAACAAAAAAGGTTAGCAAAAATGGCGACCAATGTCTGTGTTGAAAGCTCAAGTCCGAGCTGAATAAATGATTTGATTGGTCAGTTCATTCCTTAACCCATTCCCACACAAGCCCTCCTTTTTATGCCAATCAAGTCTGTCCAAAACAACGGAAAAATGAAAAATTCCATCAACTTGAAATTGTCGTCTGCAGCTCGTTTTAATTTGGACCAGTCTAAAATTTTGTTGTGTGGGAATGGGTTAATTGCTAGCCATAATGGGTCAATTACCAAAGCATTTTGTGTGGGCCACCAGAACTTTGTTACTAAAGTTTCTTCAAGCTATTGTAATATAATTTCAGTAACTCACCAAAGACATGGAGAAAGGAGAAATTGAAGCTCACAACAACAAAAAACTGTCCCACAACTCTTAAAATTCATGTATCAAATAGAAATTGACAAGCATAAAAGAATATAATATTTCACTAGATTAATAAAACAACACATCAATTCTGCTGCCATTTTAAGTTGTAATATCTTCTTCCCTTACACAAGTCTTCAACCACAGTTTACCAAGCAAGCACTAAATGAATGATATTATTTCAATATATCTGAAATACGATGTTACTATTTGTACCTTAATCCTTTACCAGACAACAAAAAAAGTTGACAACTTGAATAATGTAGAATTTTAAATATCTCATTTCATCTGGGTATAAAACAATCTGGAAAAAGGAGAATTTGCTTTTAGAAGCAATTTCTTTATTCTCCACATTGTTTTACAAAATTTTTTTATTCAGGGTCATAAAGAGCAAGATTGTGTGGGAATGGAAAAATCTTTCCAATCCTATGTAATATTGCCCAATTCTTTTCAATTTTCCCTTATACACACTTTCCATTCCTAGCCAGTTCTAAATGTACCTATATCCAATATCCAATTTGTAAAATACACTCTATCACTAAATCAACAGAAGAGCAAACCTATAAACCTTTATGTTACTATCCCAACAACCCAGAACTCTCACTCTAGTACAGACTATAACATTTGAATGCAAGATTGGCAACCCTGTAATGTAATGTTTTGCTGTTGTTAGTCATCGTAGTCCGGCCGCCGAAAACTTCCCGACTGTTCAGATACTGCCCTTACCAACATCACATTAATTATAATGGCTGCTATCTGTAAAGATATTAAGTAAAACTATTAAAATGAAAAATTGAACTTAACCCTTGTCATGCTGCGTAAATCACCTTACAGAGTTGCTGCAAAATCAAAGGGCTAAAAGCACTGGAAGAACTTGCTGAAAAATCAACGTATTTTTAAGAAATCAATTTAACAAACAACTCTGGCAGGAAAAAGTACAAGCAGAAAGTTCAGACCAAGATCAGACTGCACTTATGTGCAGGCTGATCTTTGTCTATACCTCCTGCCAAAACCGGGTTCAGCATGACAAGGATTAACACCTTAAACAACACAACCTATCTTGCTTGAGAAACTACCTCTACTAAGTGCCCACTTCCATTTGGGAGACCAGAATCAAAATCCCCTTTTCACAATCCCAGTGAGACGATTCTAATGAGTCCGAGCAACATAGGATTTAGTAAGAATTCTGCAGTGGTTGATAAATCCACTCACATTGGTAGAAACTGTCGTAGGGCGAGTAGGTTTGGGGACAAACTAGTCCGACGGGCGAGTGCAAATTTAGGACTTGAATCACGCTGATTTAGGGAAAAAAATAAAGGATCGAAAAAGAGAGTATTTATTTCAAACAACTTCATATCGGAAACAATAATATTTGCTGTAAAATTAGACCGTTCCCTGTTTATGTTGATCAATCTTCACAGACGCTTGATTTGTAGACTGGAGACCATGTCGAAATAAACGACAATGTATAGACAGGGTCTCCAGTTTAACCTGAATAGTATTCCGTATCTTTAAATTCTTGAATGTTCACTGTAATGTGTATTGCAAAGCGAAAATACGTCGATCTAGATAAAATAAGGCAAGTTCCGTTGCCATAAGGGCGAGTAGAAATTCAGAGCTACTAGTCCTACAGTTTTTTTCAACCCCTGTTCTGTGATGTTTTATGTATGCAATTGAATCAATCCTTCGAATATGTTTTAAGTGACCATTCTCTTAAGCCACCAATTTTTAGTTGTCCCATGAGTGGTCCCTTACTCCTCGTCATTCTGAATAAAATCCTATTTAAATTTGCATTAAAGTCAAAGACTTGAAAGCACTGGAAGCACTAGTTAAGGGGAAAGATATATATTGAAAATTAATTTCATGAACAAATCTGGGTTGAAGGAGACAAACAGGAGTTATAGACTAAGATCAGACTGCATTTATGTGCACACACCGATTTATTTTGGAGATAAAGATTTTCTTCTTTTATCCTAGGTATATTGAAGATATAGACCTTATACCACTAATTTCCAGAGCGCAGTAATTCTTTATGTATTTTGGTAGAGGATCAAAAGGCATTGATACATACCAAAATATCAAAGCTCTAGGCATAATGGTTTATGAGAAGATTTTCAAAGATTTCCTTATTTATTTATTTGTAAAATCAGGGAAAGTACAGAAAAGGGCTACTTTTTAGAGTATGTTAATTCTTACATGTACATGTTATGGTAGAGGGTCAATAGATATGGATTTTTACTAAAAAAGAAAGCTCAGGGCCTTATGGTTTGGCAGAAGATTTGAAAGATTTCCTACTATATTTCTATGTAAAATCAGGGATCACACTGAAAAGGGCTAATTTTCAGAGTACAGTAACTATTCAAGTTATTTTGGTAGAGGGTCAATATATGATGATTTATACCAAATATGAAAGCTCTGGGCCTTAAGGTTTGGGAGGAGAAGAATGTTTAAGTTTTTGCACTCAGTTGCCATGGCAACCAAAGTTCTTCGTGGATTTCAATTCTCAGAAGTATTTTGAAAGAGCATGACCTAAGTATCATTTCTGTGAAGTTTGGTAGAAATTCCATGGTTAGTTTAGGAGGAGAAGATTGTTTTGTAATTGTACACAGACAGACGGATGCCGGACGATGACGATCACGATAGCTCTTTCATGCTCAGGTGAGCTAACATTTGATAAAATGTGTTAATCTACAAGATTTAGATTATTTTTTTAATGGATAGAAGCCATTACTTACCAAAAACACACAAAATGAGAACCCAACACCAATAATTATTGATGACTGAGATACAACAAACTCTCTAGCTGCAGTATAACAACCCTGAAATGAGGAAAAGGAATAAATATCATCCCCTATCCAACTAGAATTGTAACAAAGTGGACTTATACCACCCATCAGCATTTTGTCACTCAAGTAGCACAGGTGACCTTTGACTTTAGGGACACAAACAATAGGGCACCTTCTAGGATCATTGGCAATAATTGTATGAAGTTTCATGTTTGTTAATCAATTGATTCTAGGGTAGGAGCATGGAAACACAAGAGGCCCATGAGGGCCTGAGACGCTCTACTGGTTATCAAGTTTTCCCTTAAAGAAATCTGATATTTAAGGATAGTTAATTATTCAAAGAAGAATGCATAAAGAAAAAAAAACAAGACCTTATCCCCTTTATTATTTTGAGCAACAATCCTCAAGGCCCCTTTTCCCGTGTTTCATGATGGATCCACTCTATTTCCAAAAGAAAGTTACCTTATGACCCTACAATCATCCTGTGAATTTTTCATCAGAATCTGACAATAATTGTAGACTTTATCACATAAACAGGATTGTTTTGAATGAAAATCAATAAGGCCCCTTTTCCTGTGTTTTCTGATGGATCAATTTCATTCCAAAAGGAACTTTCCTTACAACCCTACAAATGTCCTGTGTAATTTAAAAGACAATTTGATAATGATTGTGATCTTCATCACATACACAAGAATGTTTTGAATGATAATCTGTAAGGTCCCCTTTTCTGTGTTTCGAATGCCACAATTATTCCATGCATCTATGAAGAGAATCCGATAAAACTGTTGACTTTATTGTGTTAAAAAAGATATTAAAATCAAGTTCTCATAAGGCCCCTTTTCCCGTGATATTTTACTGTTGGTTTTATCATTCTGTGAAAGTTAAAAGTGAATCCGATGAAACATTCAGACTTCATTTTGTTTACTAGAATATTAAAAAAAATCAAATGGCCCCTTTTTACATGATACATGATGGATTGTACCCAGTTTTGAAAAGAACCATTTAAGTGATTGTACAATCATTCTGTGAATTTTTTAAGTGATTCCTGTGAAATCAAGGGACATCATTGTTCTAACCAGAATATTTAGGAAAATTTTCATAAGGCCCCTTTTTATGTGACACTTGCCATAATCAGATCAACTGTCAAAATCAACAATTGGAATGTTGGTATAATCAATCTGTGTATTCTGTGGAATTTATAGTGTTAATGAGTTTAGAGTGAAATTTTCAAAGGGCCCCTTTTCTCATGATACTTTACAGAACAAACCAAATTTCAATTTATTTTAATAATAATGTTTTGTAACAAAATTTTTATAAGGTCCCTTTTCTTGTGTCACTTAACCAATCAGACCCAATTTACAAAGGAACAATCCAAATGATGGTACAATCAATCTGTTAAAGTTTGAAGAGATTCTGATTAAGACTGAGGACATTCTTGTGTTTATGAGGATCTGGTAAAAAATTTCATACAGCCCCTTTTCCTATGATACTAGACAGATAAGGCCCAATTTGGAAAGAAACAATCCTAATGATGGTACAAACATTCTGTGAAAGTCTGAACAGAATCCAATGAAAACTGCAGACTTTATTTTGTGTAAAGATTTTGAAATAAAATTTTCATAAGGCTCCTTTTCCTGTGATACTTGAAGGATCAGGTCTCATGTCAGCATCAACAATTGTGATTATTGTACAATGATTCTGTGAAGGTTTAAATAAAATCCAATGAAAGCTCAGGACCTTGGTTACAAGGATTATAGATAAAATTCTCAAAAGGCCCCTTTTCCCATGATAGTAGACAGATCAGGCCTAATTTGAAAAGAAAGAATCCTCATGATGGAACAAACATTCTGTGAAAGTTTTAACATAATCTGATGAAAACTGTTGACTTTATTGTGGTACAAGGATTTTAAAATTAAATTTCATAATGCTCCTATTCCTGTGATACTTGACGGATAAGGTCTAATGCGAACATCAACAATCATTATTATTGTACAATTATTCTGTGAATACTTGAAGGAAATCCGATGAAAGCTCTGGACTTAGTAAAAAGGATTTATAAATGAAATTTTCATAAGGTCCCTTTTCCTGTGTTTCTTGACAGTTCAAACCCTGTTATGAAAAGAATGATCGTTATGACCTTCCAATCATTCTGTGAAAGTTTCAACAAAATCTGATCAAAGCTGTGGGCTTCATTGTGTTAACAGCTAGGGTTTTATTAACTGAATTTTCATATAGCCCCTTTTCCAATGTTACTTGATGGATCTGAACCAATTCAAAAGGGAACTCTACTTACAAAAGTATAATTATTCTGTTTGAGTATAAAGACAAACCCATGAAATCTGTGTACTTAAAAGCATTAATTAAGATTTTTTCAATTGAAATTTCCTAGGGCCCCTTTTCCTATGTTTCTCAATGGATCAGACCCAATTTGAAAGGAACAATCCTTATGATGGTACAATCATTATGTGAAAGTTTGAAGTCGATCAGGTGAAATCTAGGGCCATTATGTGTTAATTAAGATTTTTTTTTTAAATTTTCATAGGGCCCCCTTTCCCATGAAACTTGATGGATCAAACCTACTTCCGAAAGGAACAATCCATTTAAAGTAATAAGCATTCTGGGAATGTTTGAAGAGAATTTGTTGAAAACTATGGACTCTATTGTGTTTACGAGGATTTTTTTAATCTAATTTTTATTGGGCCCCTTTTTCACGTGGTCCTTGACTGATCATACCAAATTTTGAAAGGAACAATTCTTGTGATGGTACAATCATTCTGTGAAAGTTTGAAGTCAATCAGATGAAAACTGTGGACTCAAGAGTGTTAACAAAGATCTTTGAAATAAAATTTTAATAATTTCTTGAAGGATCATATCCAATTCTGAAAGGAACAATCCTTATGATAGTACAATCATTCTGTGAAAGTTTGAAGTCAATCAGATGAAAATTGTTGCCTCTTGATTATTAATGAGGATTTTTTACTTAAATTTTCATGAAGCCCCTTTTCCTGTGTTTCTTGACAGATCATACCCAATATCAAAGGAACAATCCTTGTGATAGTACAATCATTCTGTGAAAGTTTGAAGAGAATTCAATGAAAACTTGTGACTCCAGAGTCTTAATGAGGATTTCTTAAAAGATTTTTCTTAAATTTTCATAAGGCCCCTTATCCCATGTTTTGAGATGAATCTGACCAAATTCCAAAAGGAAAATCCTTATGATTGTACATTCATTCTGTGAAAGTTTGAATACAATCTGATGAAAACTGTGGACTCTAAGAGTGTTAAGGAGGATTTTTTAATGAAATTTTCTTAAGGCACCTTTTCCTTTGTTTCTTGACGGATCCTACCTGTTTTCTTAAGGAACGATCCCTATGATGGTACAATCATTCTGAGAAAGTTTGAAGAGAATCCGATGAAAAAAGTGGACTCTAGAGTGTTAACAAGGATTTTTACGAGGATTTTTTAATCAAATTTTTATAAGGCCCCTTTCCCATTTTTTTCAACGGATCATACCCAATTTCAAAAGGAAGGGTCCTTATGATGGTACAATCATTCTGTGAAAGTTTGAAGAGAATCCGATGAAAACTGTGGATTCTAGAGTGTTAACGAGCATTTTTGATTGAATTTTTAATGAAATTTTCATACGGCCCCTTTTCCTGTGTTTCTTTACCGATCATACTCAATTTCAAAAGGAATGATCCTTATCATGGTACAATCATTCTGTGAAAATTTCAATTGAATCTGATGAAAACTGTGGTTCTAGAGTGTTAATAAGCGTTTTTTATAGAATTTTTAATCAAATTTTCATAAGGCCCCTTTCGCATGTTTCTTGAGGGATCATACCCAATTTCGAAAGGAACGATCCTTATGATGGTTCAATCATTCTGTGAAAATTTGAAGAGAATCCAATGAAAACTGTGGACTCTAGAGTGTTAATGAGGGTTTTTGATTGAATTTTTAATGAAATTTTCATAAGGCCCCTTTCGCATGTTTCTTGACGGATCATGCCCGATTTCGAAAGGAACGATCCCTATGATGGTACAATCATTCTGAGAAAATTTGAAGAGAATTCGATAAAACTGTGGACTCTAGAGTGTTAATGAGGATTTTTGAATGAATTTTTAATGAAATTTTCATAAGGCCCCTTTTCCAATGTTTCTTGACGGATCTTATCCAATTTTCAAGAGGAACGATCCTTATGATTATACAATCATTCTGTGAAAGTTTGAAGGGAATCCGATGAAATCTGTGGACAAGGAAAAGTTTAATGGACGGACCATGGACGGACAGATGGATGCACGGACGGGAAAAAGCCATTGCAATAGCTCTAGTGGCCTTTGGCCAGTAGAGCTAAAAAAAATGCCGCAGCAACCAGAGTTTTTGACGGAATTCAATTCTTTTAACAATTTTTTCACCCAATGAACATTCCTGCAAAGTTTCAGCTTGAATGGCCTACTGGTTTAGCAGGAGAAGATTTTTAAAGATATTTAAAGATTTACTAAAGATTCCCATTTTCAAATGCCATGGCAACCAGAGTAGTTGACGGAATTAAATTCTTTTTACAACTTTTGTAGAGCTTCTCTCAATGAACATCCCTGCAAAGTTTCAGCTTGATTGGCCTACTTGTTTAGGAGGAGAAGATGTTTTAAGAAATTGTGGACGGGCAGACAGACAACAACCGATCACAATAGCTCACCTCGCACTTTGTGCTCAGGTGAGGTAAAAAATCTAGAATGGATGATTTGTTTGATTAAATGGGGTTTAAGCTGCTTAGGTTATCAAAGTTTTTTAGGGGGGGATGCTACATTCATTCAAGACAAAATAACAAATGAATTACCATGTTAACAACCTGTTTAATGTTATGCATATAGTTTATTTTCCACATATAAGTTAAAAACATAAAATTGCAGTCAAGAAATGTTCCATTTCCTCCTCAATTTTGCCTGAACTCTTCTCTATTTGGCTCAAATATTTTTATTTTGGCAAAAGTGATGGCGACAACTTTTCAAGCCAGAGCTCTAAATCAATAATTGTGCATGCACATGACATACGTGCCAAGTAGAGACTCTGACCTGTCTGTACATCCGCACAGTCTGAAAGTCTTCAATATGTGCTCTATGGATACTGATTCAAGACTTCTTTAGTTTTGGTTGATTGAATGGGGTTCAACGCCACTTTTAACAGTATTTCTGTCATATCTTGCAGGCTGTAGCACCCAACAATGAATTCCTGGTATTTCTATCACTAATACCATCACTATATCCTTTCCAAGCCTACAAATGCTTATCAAACTTAGGCAACCTTCTTTATGCAATAGTAAATATTCTTAAATGCCCTCAGTAGCTGTTCAGGCTACTCAAAGTCTGTGCTTCATGCTCAAGGGAAATTGTTGGAAATATTAATCCCAGGCTAAATTTTTCAGGCCAGTTGTCTTAACACATCCCCAAAAATGCTGCTTTTTGAATTCCCTCAAGAAAAAATGCTTTGGCAAACTGTGCGGAAAATGAAGAAATTGCTTGTTACAAGCAATTCTTTAATATCCACAATACTTTCTAACCAATAAGACAAATATTTTCCAAATTTCATCAACCAAGAATTTTCGTATGCAACTTCTTTCTATTTGGACCAGTCTAAAGTTCTGCTGTCTGACAACAGATTAAAACCAACCTTTACATTATTTCATTTGTTCCTATTAATGTGAATTCTCAGTTTGTTGTAATCTTATTTCATAAAGACACCATAAATTCTCTTTATTAACCCTTTACCACACATGAAAATTTTAGACTGGTCCTAATTCTAAGGAGTTGCAGATGACAATTTAGGGTATATGATTTTTTTTTTATTTTTTTTTATTTTCTGTATCAAAAACATTGAGAAAAGAAATTGCTTTTCATGAAATGTATTCCTATTTTTTTTTTTTTTTTTTTTTTTTTTTTTTTTTTTTTTTTTTTTATTAAGGGGCACCCCCAAAAAGGGCATTGTGTGGGAATGGGTTAAGCCTATTTGATGTTCATACACATTTTTTCTTTGCCATACTGTGTATGTATTTACTCTAGTAAAATTGTATCATAAATGGTTAGATATATGCACTATACTTGAAAATAGTCTAGGGTACCTTATAATTTAGAGAAGGGTTGGCTGCTCCACCATAACCAAGGTTACCAGGTGGCCCATATGTAAATGACTGGCACTGTTGTAGATTTAAAAACTGACGTAAATTTCCTGCATAAACACAACAACTTTCTGGAACAAATTTTTTCTGGAATGTATCTGAAAAAGAGTCAACAATTTGAATCTAGAAATTGTTTTTAACAGGTGCATGTGTCTTCCTGCTTTAATAGAAAAGCAGTAGGTAATAGATCTTTTCCTAGCCTAGGTCTATGACCTTCCTTTTGAAGTAAATGAAATCTATCTTGTTTTTTGCATAAGAAAGGCTCATACCCTTTTCTAAATCAGAGTTAATAGTTCCCTTGCTTCAGGTTATTATGGATTTTTATATGGTCCCATCTTTTTCAATCAGATGATGAAAATTGACACTTAAATTGTAACCCTAGTGGAAGCAACCAAACATAGTCCTGCCCCCCTCCCCCTACATTTTGGGAGCAAAGCAGACCCCGTTTTAATGGATCTGGCACTGCAATTGATAGCTCTGTAATGGAGTTTCAGCATATATCCTTATAACCTCACAATATATTATTCAACAAGGTTCATGATGATTAAGCCTAAATTGTGGCCCCTAGAGTGTTTACAAAGAAATTGTCATAAAGTCCCTTTTTTCTGTGATTTCCGGTAGAATATTCCCATTTTCAATAGGGTTAATCCGTATAACATAACACATATTTTGACCAAGTTCCATGGCATAGAGCTATTAGGCAATGTCACATGCTAAATTATACAGTTATAGGCCTTTTTTTTAGAGAGCAGAAGATTTTTCAAGATTTCCTATTTTTCTATATAAAATCAGGGATCGCCATTTATACGGCTACTTTTCAAGTATGAGCAATTAATTGAAGTATTTTGGTAGAGGACAATTAGGCAATGCGACATTCAAAATACTAGAGGTCTAGGCCTTTAGTTTCAGAGAAGATTTTAAGATTTTTCAATCTGTTGCTATGGTAACCAGAGATCTTCATGGATTTTGAAAGAGCATCACACCCAAGAAACATTTTGAGAAGTTTAGATGATTATCTGTAATTGTGGATGGACCAAACCATCAAAAATGCTTCACATAAATGATGGCCAATGTTGGGATTCAAAGTTCACCTAAATGAATGATTTGAATGGTCAATTGATTCTTTGTTTGACATTTGCAATTCACTGAATACATGGTTCAGGAATTGTAATAGACAAGAATAGACAGGTAAACAGACAGATTGACGCTGCGGAGAACTCTAAAGCTTGTCATCAAATAGTGTTGTCAAGTATAAATCTTGACCTTTGTCATGCTGTGTAAATTACCATACTGAGTTGCTGTAAAATCAAAGGACTGAAAGCACCAATAGAACATGTTCAAAAATCAATATTTCTTTTTGAAATCAATTTAGAAATCAACTCTGCCAGGAAAAGTACAAGCAGGAGGTGTAGACCAAGATCAGACTGCACTTATGTGCAGGCTGATCTTTGTTGATATCTCCTGCCCAAACCGGAATATTCCAGGTTCAACATGACAAGGGTTAATACATATCCTTTTTCACAACCTTTATTATGTTTATACTTACTGTATTGCTGTAAAAACCACCTGGAATCCCTCCATAAAAACCATCCTTGATCATCTACTGCACAACATCGAAGCTGAAAGTCAAAATTTAGGCAAACATGTAGAGGTGTGAATGCAACACTGAATTAGGTGAATATACAATGTGTTGAGAACCCTTTCCCACACAAGCCTGTTTTAAAGCCCCTAAAAAACAATATTTAGAAAACATTTAATCTAGCATAAATGAAACTAGAGGCGCTTCAGCACCTGTATTGCTCTACAGGCATGAATGTACTGATTAAGCAACTTTTTTCTTTAATTTAAAATAAATTGAATATAATGAAAATTAATCTTAATAATAGAAATCTTTGAAATAGTTCTAGAGAACCATTTCAAACATTTCATTGTTTTTACAAAAGTCAAGTCAAGTTGTGTAAAATTTATTATGTAAAATGTTCACTGTATACCATATATGGACATAACCCACCACCATAGTAGCCATGTTTTCAAACAATCAAAATTAATTTAAGGAATCTGACAAATAGTCATCTGTTAATCATTTTCGTGAAATATGGTTGGAATCCATTTACAGGTTTCTGAGAAATTTACAAAGTTTCAGTACATACCATATGTCGAAATTAGCCCTGCCAAATAAAGCCATATTTTTCATCCGATCAAAATTCCTTTTCCTAATCTAATAAAAAATATCCAAAGGATGGATCCAGTCAAATTTGGTTGAAATCCATCAACTGGTTTCTGAGAAGAAGAATTTCAAAGCTTTTACAATATACGGAAAAAGACCTGCACATTTAAGCCAAGTTTTTCATAAAATCAAAATTCTTTGAAGGAATCTAATAAAGTTTCACCCAAGGATCATTTCTGTGAAATTTGGTTAAAATCGATCTGCTGGTTTCTAAGAAGAAGTTTTTCAAAGCTTTCACCATATATGGAAATTAGACCCACCCATTAAAGCCATGTTTTTCATCTGATCAAAATTCTTTGAAGGATAGTGATAGTGGGTCACCTTAGGAATATTTCTGTGAAATTTGGTTGAAATCTGTTCATTTCTTTCTGAGGAGAAGTTTTATGGTTTACGGATGGACGACCAGTTGCACAGACGCACATGCGCATGACGGACACAACGCCATGACAAAAGCTCTCTAGCTTTCAGCCAGTGGAGCTAAAATTTGCTTGTTACAATTTTGTCATCCTATAATAGGTTAAAGGGTTTCTTTATTATAGCTGAATAATGGGTTTGAACAGCATAAGAGGAATACTCAAGTTTGAAATCAAAATTCAGAGTGTGTGTGTGTATTTCCTTTTATTTATACTTGCTAACATAGCACATGCCAATATGAGCGACGCCCCCATGAGACAGTTAGTTGTAACAGGAGGTAGTGCAAGGATATAGGACGAAACTACAGAGAGCTCCGCCTGGTTCTTTAACGTGCTCAATGGATAGCACCATCACATGGGGCCTCGGTTTTACGTCTCATCCGAAAGTCAATACGTTTGTTAGTTTATATGGTCAGCCGAGGGCTCAAACCCCTGATCTTGAGGTTTGAAGTCAAGTGCTCTACCAACTGAGCTAATCAGGCTGACAAAATTCTGACTTATATGCAGAGTCTTAAATACTGCTGTCAATCAAAAATTAATTGACCAATCAAATCTTTCATTTAGACCTGTTAAAAAGAATTGAACTCCAACATCAAACATTTTGTATGCTAAAGTTACATCATCTAAGCCAAACTTCAACAATATGAATGTTTATGTTTGATAATCCTTATTTTAAGTCATGCAAACTAATATTGTTCTATACCGATTCACACTAACTAGTCTGAGGGCAGTAGGTACAGATACATTTTCTCTGTCATTTGTACATACCCGAGATTGTATCCAAACCCAGCTCAAGGTTATTTGTCAGAGGTCAGTTTCAGAGGTCAGTGTCAGAGGTCAGTGGGTAGATACACTTCTCTGTCAATTGTACATACCCGAGATTGTGTCCGATCCCAGCTCAAAGTTATTTGTGCATTATCTGGATCCATCTGGAGATTGTAGCCATATTGCTCTCTGAGGGTGAAGGTCATTTTCTCCTTCATTTGAGCTTCAAGCTGTTTGAGAAATAAAGAGAATAATCTTTGTTTTCATTGAGGCATGAACCTTAACCCATTACTACACAACAATCTTTTAGACTGGTCCGATTTGAAAGAAGTTGCAGACGACAATTTTTAGTTCATGCTATTTTAAATCTTGGTCTTTTTGGGTACAAAAGATTATGGATAATGAAGAAATTGTAACAATTTCTTCAATTCCAAAGCTTTTTTCTATGGAGCATCCAAAAGCATCATTGAGTGGGAATGGGATATTCACATTAATGAATGAATCTGCTTCTCATATTCACACGTTAGTGAGATTTTCTTAAGAATCATTTGAGAACTGAAAAAATATTGTTTTTTCTTGTTGTGATAATAACTAAGAAACTTGTAGCTGTTGTTCATCTCAGAAAATTCCTTTGAAGGATCTAACAGAGCATCATCCAAGGATCATTCCTGTGAAATTTGGTTGAATTCCAGCCAGTAGTTTCTTAGGATGAGAATATAAGAGATTAAATTTACAGATTGACGGACAGACACACATTGGACACATCGAAATGACAATAGGCTGCTGCCCTTCTTTAAGAAGTTAGTTCTAACTTTCTGGTTATGGTACAAAACAAACGAATGTCCTAGGCCTCAGAGTTTAGGAGGAGAGGAACTTGCTTCAAGTTATGAATTCGGAGAGTACTGTAGGTCGTTTGTCATGTTCAAACATGGTGCAGATAAAAACATTCACGGTTTCAAATAATACTCAAAGTTAATCGTCATTGATACTTTACTTGAAATAATACACTTTCATAACTGATGACACATTTAAGACAGAATATCAATGGTAATGTTGTTGAAATTACTCATAAGCAAGTATTTTCAGAGAAAATTATCATAAGTTTCTCTATATGTCCCATAAAGTGCTACTAAGCCTAATAGAGCTGGGACAAGCACTGTAATACCCAGGTATCAGGTTGGGTAACAGTTAAATTATACTTAGTTAACTTATAATTAAGAACTTTCATTGATAAAGCTATAGTTTGTTGAGTTTTTTTTTCTATCTAACAAGAAATTATATACCTGTATATGAACTGAGACATAGCGTGGTTGTTTTAAGCCAATTTCATCTACCAACTAAGTGCTAGGATGCATAAAAGACGTAACTATTGGTGACTCTATTTGATTGATTGAATGGGGTTTAAAGCAACTTTCAACAGTATTTCAGTCATATGGTGGCGGCTGATGCACCTTACCCTAGATTCCTGGTATTTTTACACCAGTACAACCACAGCATCATCTCTGATCTTCCAGCTGCTCATCCCATTAATGTTAACGTTTTTTCACTCATTGAAGGGAAACAAATGTCAGAAAGGTTATTTGCTGCAACCAGGGATCAAACCAGGGACCCATTGATTAGGAGTCTGACACACTACAACTGTGCTGTGGCTATGGCCTTATTAGTGACTCAGATTGATTTATTGATTGATTGAATGTGGTCTAACGCTGCTTTTAACAGTATTTCAGTCATATGGCAGCGGCTGGAGCACCTAATAATGGATTCCTGTATCTCTCACACCAGTTCTTTTACTACATCCTTTCTTATCCTCCAGCTGCTATCCCACTTAGGTTTAGATTATCCACCCACTTGTGAGAGACAAATGTGGGAAAGAATATGTGCCGCCGGGGATCACACCCATGTCATCCCATTTTTGAAGATTAGGAGTCTGATGCCCTACCTACTTTGCTATGACGGCGGCTTGTTGTCTCTGAAATGATTTAATAGCATTGGGTACTCGAGTTCCTGAGGGCAATACAATCACTAATATCCAGTTGCACAATTTCTATCTGTCCCAACTCTAAAGCCTGGCCTATAATATCAGGGTGCCATTGTCGCCAAATGCGACAAAAATCAAATTCTGGCGCAAGTTTTTAATCATTTGGCGAAAGTACATAGCACACAAAAAAATGAAAATTTTTGTTAATACATACATATACTTTGACTAATCTCCGGATATCAAGTCCAAGGGCCAAATGTGTTTAATTGGTCAAGGGCTTGTAAATTGGCTCAATTATGTCATCGAATCTGACACAAGACCAACACATTATCAAATTTAATAACAGTTCTGATTGACAGCCAATCAGATGAATGAAATGTGCTCATTGGTTGGCTAGTCGTATTGATTTTGTGTTGTTGGCGTGACCTAGTATCATAGATGAGCCGATGACGGCTATCACATAATAGATCAGTAGACCATAAATAGGCCTTCTATAAGATAAGCGTAATTAAACTGGCTGTCATTTGCCTATTCTTGATGAGCACAATTGCCAAATTCGGGCAAATTTTTGTATATTTATACTGACAGTGTCAGTCAGATTCTAATCTCTGCACCACTTCTGCAATTACTTGCTAAATAACTGAATCAGCATTTATGCATAATAAGAAGGATATTCTGATGAACTGTTGATAGAAACAGTGGTAGTTTGTCAAAATTTGACTTAAATTTCAAAAGTTCTACTGTCCCAAACGCAGACAGATTTGAAAAAAATATCACATTATAGATCAGTAGACCACAACTATCACACATAAATAGGCCTTCTATAAGAAAAGTGTAATTAAACTGGCCGCCATTTGCCTATTCTTGATTTTAAATTTCATTTTTTGTTCATTTGTCCCCAAGAAACATTCAACCTTTAACTGATTTTTTTTTAAATAACAGAAGTCTACATTATTTTATTTTTAAATCAAGCATATTTTACAAGCTTTATAACTATTTCCTTTTCTCTTTCTTCTTATCATAGTCTCCATTTTCTAATCAAAGCACTGAAAGCACTGATTAATGATGAGTAAAAATCAATCTAGGTGTATGACTTAGCTACATTCATTCAAGACAAAATTACAAATGAATGGCCATGTAAAAAACCTGTTTAATATGCATATTATCTACTAACAACATATAAATTAAGAAAATAATAGTGAAATTAAGAAATGTTCGAGTTTGGCACCAACTCCTTCTCAATTTGGCCCAAACTTTAGTGCATTTGACCCCAACTTTTTCATTTGGCGAAAATGATGGCGACAACTTTTCAAGCCAAAGCTAATCCTGAATATGTGTGTTGTTTACCCTATAATTCTTTTTATTGCATCTGAGAGGTTCATCCAAGGAACATTCATTTCAAAATCCTTCTTAATAAGAAGTTAAGACAGAATCAATTCTTTTAGATATTTAAGAATGTACAGTCGAATACCTATACCTCGAAGTTCAGGGGACTTACGAAAAAAACTTCGATGTAGAGATAGTTCCACGTGTAGATAGTCACAGATTTTCCATGTACATCCAAACATGAAGGCGCAATACCCTTAGTAAATCAGGCCACGAATGATTGTAATAGTATAATGATCTAATAGAACGAAATATATAACGAAGATGTATTTTTCGTAATTCCTTTTATGAATAATAATATTATTATCACTCGTAGCTAGAGATTTATTTAGATTTTTTTTCTTTTTTGTTATATTATTGATTTATTTTCATGTAGTAGTTCGACAATTACCGGGTCCTTCCTTTAGCGCGTCACGTATGTCATCCTCTCGGTAGACCAAATACGGCACTATACAAGTCCTGCGTGGTAAGGGCGTTAGATTCCCGTTTTGTCATTGTTAAGATCCATTGTAACATTGTCTTCTCTTCACCCAATCTTTCAATTATCAGATCGCAGACAAACAATCAAACAAAATCATGTTAGCAATCGATATTCAATACTGTAACACACTTATCTATTAACTGCGTTGACACGTCCAAACGTGTGAAATCTTAGTTGATTGCAAATTTCTACTTCTATGATAAAGGTTCGTCTTATAGAGTTGTAAATATGTGGAAACAATTGTGACGGGACTTTGTAATTGATTCGACGTTGGGGTAGTTTACGAGATAAAGAGAGCGACGTATGGAAGTTCAAATGCATAGAAAAAAAGAGTAATAAGATCTGGACTTTAGAATAACTTCGACATAAGGGTAATTTCAGCTAAAAACGTTCGAGGTAAAGATTTTGGACTGTAGTTTGAAAAATGCTTTTAAGCCCCCAAATGTAAGCCTGTGTTCCCCCCCTCACCAAGATTTTTAATAACTTACACCATCTTTAAATACTGCTCCAAGAATACCAGCGGTCATCAGTAGAATGAACATAATAATGAGAGTAATAACATACTGAAATAGACAAGCAAAGAAATTATATAACTCTTTCTTGTTTTTACATCTCTATGATCCTAAACTAGAGAAAGTATTGTGGGGAAAAAATGCAATTTCTTCCTTTCCCACAATATTTTCAACTCTAATAGATAGTCAAATTTTCAAGCAACTCCACTTTTAATTGTTGACCTCTTTCAAATTTTGTTAAACAAGTAAAGGTCAACTTTCTTATGTAAACCGTAATCAGGGGCGTAGAATTCTTATGCCCTCCTTGTCTGACATGGGCTTTTCTACTTGCAGACAAGGTCACTTTTTAGGGAGCTAGTCTGTGTGTATTAGAAAATTATCATTATATTGAAGGGTAGAAAATATCGCGGTTAATGAAGATTATGCTCGGTTCTTGCTTCCAATGTTTTCTTCATTAACAATGTTTTCCCAAATTCACCTCTTCACTTGTTTGCAGAAAAGTTCGTTTTAATTCTGGACAAGAGGAAATCATGACTAACTTGTACAGTCACAAAGAACACCAACTCTGTCCAATTTCGACCGGTCTAAAATTTTGTTGTCTGGTAATGGGTAATAAGAAAATGCTCTAAGTTTTATACTTACCAAACCAAGAGGAACTCGTTTTTCTGTAATGGTACTGAAACATCCAAGGAATGACAGAAGAACCAAGAAACACCCAATGATGATCAGTAGATATGAGGCAGATGCATAAAGTGAGCTTCCAACAATGTCTCCGATGAATAATTTGTCTGAGACAGCCCAGGCACCTATTCCAATTAAGATACCACCACATAACTGAAATCATACATAAAAATAACATGTAACCAGTTGGCAATCACTCCAATAAAATCAAGATTGGTTTCAGCCAATTTATTTTACATTGATAGGAAATCAAGTTCATAAATCTTTCATAAATCCCTCTTGATTCTGACCCCAGGAGAATTTATATACCTGTGTACCGGTACTTGTAATTTAAGATTACTGGGGTAAAAAGTACAAAATATTAACAGTCCCTTCCAGAAATCAAACTCTAGCCACAATACTGTGGTTTAAACCTGTTTATTTTACATTGAATGGGAAACAAGTTCTTTCAACTTAGATTAATCCCTCTTGATTCTGTTTCCTGGAAAATACACCAGTACTCATGCCATAAGTGTGGGCTAAAATATCAAGATTAATAGACACTCCTGGGAATCAAACTGGGGACCTCTTGCTCTACCTCTCAACCATGGACAACATAGCCCAGGACTATGACTTGAATCTTTTCTGGAAATATTTACAAAATATACACCATAGATTGTTTGTCTTTTTCCTTTCCTTTTTCCAACTCCTGATATGTATAAAAAGTTGTACAATGTAGTACTTTGGATCATACTTACAAATAAAAACACATTTAATGTAAAGGCAAATGCCTTCAACCCGGATTTTGGAAGGCACATCTCTTTGTTTCTCAAATATTAAAATGTATCTCTGGAATCAATACCTGAAAGAAGAATATTAAAATTACATAACATTAAAAGAGGTAAGCAATATCTTCTTAATAGGTTTCTCTACAACTTAGCATCTATTTTAATCATAAAGAGCTGGGGTTGTGCAGTGAGCCTTTGAAATTAAGGAGTCATTTACTTTTAGTCAAAATAATCAGGGGATATGTCATCAGACAAACAAGCTGATCAACTTTCAGTAGAAAATTTTACCATTCATGACATTTTCTATTCCTGTTTTTTCAATATTCATTGAATATCATTTTCACAAATTTTCAGAACTGAAGAAATATTTTTGGGGGGCTGCACAAATAATGTGGCCACCAAAATTCTAAGTAGCTTGCTACTATTTAATCTAGTTTGATTATGTGCCAAATGATCAACAGTACTTTGCGAAGAATTCATCACAGTTCGGAGAAAAATCAAAAAAAGATATTTCAAATCTTAATTGTATACTTGCCATATAATGCATGTCAAGGTCAAAGAAATGACACAGAGCTAAACACACATCTCTATTGTCTCAAACCTAAGTCTGTCAGTGAAAAGCTGTTAACCATTTCCCGTACAATCCCGAAATCTTTCCTATGATTTTATGCTTTTACTGTAGTGAGTGAGTGTTCAAGCTTGGGTTGAAGAAGGGCAGGGTACAAGTAGTCTGGAAGCGACAAGAAGAGTGAGGGTGTTTCAGGGGGTGTTCCCCTCCCCCAGGGAGGGGGAGGCATCCCCAAGAATTTCTTATATTCATAGGGCTTAAAGATGACCTATGATCAGATTTCCTCCCTCATTAAAATATTCAACTGTACCTAAAAAACCTTTACTTCATATTTGTAGAACAAGACTTTTTTTCGTGTGTTTGATTGGACATCATAGGACTAAATTTCCGCATTATTGAAAGATTGGTGGACATTTTCGGTATTTTATCTTAATCTACCAATATTTTCTTATCCTTTTTGATTGGAAATTAATTATTTGACAAATAACAATTAAAATTCACTCATTTTCTGTCTGAACTAAAAATTGCATTATTTATGACTAGCATGTTGTCGCAATTTGTCTTGATTTGATCAAACTAAAGCAGATATCCTATATGAGCTTGACACTTGGAGGCCGTAGGGTGAAGTAAAATTGAATTTAATCAGTTATTGATTTTTCTTTACAACAGTCAAATCAATTTACAGGCATGTGACAGTCATTATCCACAGATTGTTGGAAACTACTCCCTCTTAACAAACTGCTCTTTGTGATTACTTAAGGATTTATGCTGTGCCTTCAACTTCTACTGGTCGTAATTAGTTATGACCTGTTTATAGAATTTATAGTTTTACACATCAGTAATCATGTCAAACTTCAGCCATCAACAGAACTAAGGTGACATATAAAGTGGAGTCACTAATTTAAGACTATTTGCAGAGCTTGGGGACTGTCGTTTTGGCAGGACAATTGAAAAAAGTGCACTGCACTTTGAGGACAGGGTAGGCACCCCTCTGAAAGGTCTTAGCTGGAGCACTGATTCAAAACATTTTGGAAAAAAGATGAATTTGGTTTTAATAGACAATTTCATCTTTTTCCACATTGTTTTTATCATATATGGAGCAGTGTCTGATCCAGGATTTGAAAAACATGGGGGAAATTCCCCCATTAGTTTTGAAAACATGGGGATCTGCAATTACTATGGGGGACTTCAAGTTTGCTTAACCAAACAACAAAACAATTGACTGGTCCGTACTGATGAGATACGTCAATTTGTGACTCTGATTCTAGCACCGTTTCAGCTTCAATTACGTTGGTCAACATATTTTCGTCATCCACATTTGTTTCACGGCTAAAGAAATCAGTAATAAGCTGTTTTTTTTTCCCTGTCTGAATCATTGTTTGTCAAAGAGAATGCAGACGATTCATATTTTCCTGTTAACAAAAACAATCTTTAAAATTATCTTTGTAAGTAATTCACTTTGTAAAAAAAAACATATTTATTTTTCAAAAGTGAATAATTTTTATTGACAATTTTTTTTTTTGCAATGAAAATATAAATTAATGTAATTAAATGTTCATTTAAAAAGATTTGTAAAATCATCAGTCGATTTCGACTGCTACTAATAGGAAAACAATAGAAGGAATAACTATAGTTTCAAACGCACGGTCTTAGTTGTGATCATAGTAAACGATAGTAAACAATAAGGGAAGTCACTCTTATGATACCGCTAGAAAAAAAAGGTTAACAGTTAGATGCGACTTGCTTTCAAAGGCTAGATTTATCGATATCCACTTCTGATTTTTTTTGTGCAACCATCCCGCGCTTGATAAAAAAATCATATGTGATGTTAAATGAATGCTGGGGATTCTCACATTCGCGCATCCTGGATCAGACACTGATGCAGTAATTTTTTTAAATTCAGTTCTGCTATGCCAATAATTTAGTCTAGAAGTTTGAAAAAAAATTCAATATTTTACTTATTGTTCAGGAAATTAGTAATTCTCATGACAGCAATTCACATGATACCGATTTAAAACGTTTATTCACTGTGTTGAATGAAAGCGAAATAAATGACAACAGTACTTTTAGCAATGGTGATTTACTCAAATGGTAAATAATCACATATGTAAATACCATTACATAACAGTCCTTCTAATCATTAAGAGCAGTGAATAACATTTTCGATATCAAGAGAAATATTTTTTCCTATTTAGGCTTCCCTCAATCATCAACTGATTATAAGTTTAGAAGAATAATGTGACAGTCATATTAAACAACTCTTTTTATTACATGTCATACGGGGATATCTGACAGTGAGTAACATTCAGCTGACAACTGTAAATAAAATAGATTAGGCTACCTGAGTTTACCTGTCGTTACCTAGCCGTCTTACCTGTGCTTCATTCCTGAGCCACATCTATTTACAATTATTTGAAAAACAGACAAAATGAAAGATTTTTTTTAATGTCAAGATGGGTCTTTAGTATTCTCCCAAATAAAACGTAGCCTTACCATGTCCTTGAAAACAAAACAACTATATCGCGGTCGGTATTTTTTCAAAGATGACACTCTTCAGTTGGAAGGTAAAATTGACAGGAACGCGGAAGTTTACAGACTGGTTTACCTTTATTACAGTTTAGAAAGAGAGACACCTCTAATGAATTGTGTACCAGTCAGACTAAAAATTTTCGGTCAGTTCCGGAATTAATTTACGATTTTCAACGAACGCAACAACAACTTTGGAAAGCAGTGTGGAAATAAGAGAAATTGGTTGTAACAATGTTTTCTGCACTAAGAGTACCGAAAATTTCATTAGATAAAAAGCTGTCGGCAGCTACCAGGTCCAGCCTGAAATTCTACCGTCTTGTAATGGGTTAAGCGCACCATTATGAAAATCATTTTTTAAAAAAGTACAATCTACAGATAACCGTTGCACTATACACTGAACAATTAATCTAGGCTCACGGAAAAAAGTTTGTCGAATTTACAAATAATATGATAAAAATAATTATGGTGTACATCGAATGATAATCATAAAGGGGATACCGGGGCTAATTGTTATACGGGGTTAGATGATATTGCGGGCAAAAACATAATGGTGCCACTTTTGATATCAGAATGCCTCGTTTTCAATTTCTTTGGCGCATTGCGTCCATTTTGCTGTGAAATTCATAGATTTTCGGTGACAACGTGAATATTTATGATAATTTGTCTTTTTTTCTTCTTTTTTTTTTTTTTTTTTTTTTTTTGAGAACGTAAGTAAGTTTTTAGATTTTTGCTAAATTTGTGACTGAGCGATCATGATATTAGATTCGTTTTCTCTTCAACATTCAAATAACAGAATGTCGATTTAGTAAGCATTATTAGAGTATTGTTTTAAATAGTTCCTACAGTGATAGACTCTGCGAGTATTTTCATACAAAATGAGACTATTTCGTAAATTCTAAATCATAACTAACTTCTCAACATATTATGCATATCATATCCTGTTTTAGAATTTTAATTACTGGTTGAAACGAGTAGTTAACCCTTATCATAGTGAATATTATATTTTGTTAAGAACTGCAATCGAGTCAAAGGGCATAAAGCACTGATATGTCCTAATTGTGGGTCAGTATTTGTTTAGGTAAATGATGAAACAACTCTGACTGGAAAAAAAGCCAAGCAGGTGGTGTAAACTAAGACCAGACTGCACACATGTGTAGGCTGATCTTAGTCTGTACCTCCTGCTAAAGCAGGAATATTCCGGGCTCAGCATGACAAGGGTTAATAAAACATTATTGTAAGTATTATCTGAAGTTGTAGACTATCTTGTCGTTAATAAACCCTAGAGCCAGGATAAAAAATAATGTGATGAAATGAGAAAATGCTGCTTATTAAAACCGTTTTGTGCACGCTTTAAAGTATACATCGAGTGGTTAATTAAGTCGCGAGAGGTCACACACCGGACGGGAGTTAAAGGCTGCCTCGCAAATTGAACAGGAACCATGTCGGTCATGGCCATCCCCCGCCATAAAAGCTTGATAGGAAACTGAGTTGTGATTCTTGTGCACTGCACTTCTCCTCAATGAGATCTATCCTCCTATGAAGTTTCAAGTTGATATCTATTATACTTTAGAGATATGCCCCGGACAAAATCTAAGTCTTTAAATAACAAATGCCAATAACTCCAAAATTATGCGAGCAAAAGTTGTGTTTCTTGTGCATGGCATGAGATCTATCCACCTGTGAAATTTCAAGTTGACAGCATTTATACTTTAAGAGATATGCACCGGACAAGTTTAGTGACGGAATGACAGAATGACGGACGGAGACCATTACTATATCCCCTTCGCCGAAACGGCGGGGGATAATAAGCTACTCGGTAGACTGGGTTATTTAACTTAGCCGATAAGTACTTATCATCGTACAAGAATACAAGACCTTTATTATGAATTTTCGGCTCTCATAGGAGCACGAATAGAAGCATATATAATAATAAACAAACGCAAAACAAGAAGAGAATTCCAAGCATCAGATCTAACAGTATTTAATCCTTTAATATTCAATTCCTGGTTTTTACGCCCCTGTGTTTTTATACTTTAGGAAATATTTAGGAAAACGAAGAAAAAGCTTGTAGCCAGCAATTTCTTATTTTTGAAAAATACTTTCTACCCTACTGCATGATTTTTCCCCGAATAAAATCGATTTTAAGTTATCATTTGCAAACTCTTTGACAGTGGAAAGGCTAAAATTTTGCAAAACAGTAAAGGGTTAAAAGAAGAAAAAGTTATGCAAATGAGTCTTTGACATGAGAGATTGTTCAAGGCGGAAGCGGCAAAAAGCCACTAACTAATTTGGGCTAGCCTTAAATATTGACGGTGACGAGTTAGTCTGATGCTATTTGCATGCGGTTATTGTGAATTTCTAGGCTGAATTATAAACAGTAGCTATTACGTCGCCAAAGCATTTTGCAAAAACCATCATAAGTGCCGACTAAAATCGGAGTTCAAAGTTTGATTTGATTCAGTGTTCCGTCGTTTTTTTAATGACAGCCGCGATCCATTAATTTGGCATTGCGGCGGTAAACGTAGACAGAGATTAGAATGGACATACCCACAGTGCATTAATCTGGGTCTTAATAAAAACAAAAGCCGCAAAGTGAAGACTTGGTTCTGATTAGATCGCGCAAATACTTAAACAATCCGATTCTTATATTGGTAAAGTACAGGCTAATTAATTGAACACTAACGTTACTGTCTAAAAAAACCCGATTGACAAAAGTCAATTTATCAAAAAAATTCAATCAACAATTTAGACCGGAAGTGAACCGTGAACTGAAGACATTTATGTCAGCATTTATTATTTCCCCCACCCCATCAAGTTTTCGTTGATTATCCAAACGTCTCATAACGCGTTCAACAGACGCCGACATAGAGAGGTACATAATGCCAAGCGGCGAAGGCGCTGAATTTCATATCAGCGCGCTAACATACAATATTTTGGGCTTCAATTAATCATTCACGTGACTGTATTTAACTTATTTTAAAAACTTTGAAGCACAATCCCCTTTGTGGTAGCTTTCGACATTGTTATCAATTCTGTTTCTCAGATGGGGTGTCGTAAAATATAGTGGTCGTATCATAACAATGAATGTCGTTACTTATAAAACGGTACGGCACCAAGTGACAATGTTACGTTATGTGGTAGATTCAGGTTTAAAGTCATTGAATTCTACTGCAACAAAATAATATGAGAGAGGACTCGATACTTTTTAGCTAGCAATGCGCCAGCTTTGATAGCTTAAGTTAATATACAAACTTTTGAGGTCGTCTCAAAGTTCATCGAGTGCAAACTGCCACTGGAGGCTTAACCACTAAATCCATTGAAATACTACATTAAGTTCTTAATGTATTTCAGGAATATTGAACACTCTATTCAATCTGTAGAGAACTCTTTTAGAAACATGCTATTTAACCCATTCCCACTCGATTCCGCCTTTTAAACATCTAAAAAGAAAAAAAAAAAAATCGCTTTGGAAAAACTTGTGGACAATGAAGAAATTGCTTGTCACAAGCAATTTCTTCATTATCCACAATGTTTTCTACCCAACAAGAGAAAGGTTTTCTAATTTCAACCAACTAGAAATTGTCATCTGTATTTTCTTTGCATTTGAATCAGTCTAAGATTTTATCATGTTGTAATGGGTTACTCCTGGGTTACTCCTGGGTTAACTTCGTTTATTTATCCTGATAACCTTTGACATAGAAGATTACTTAACAAAACAATGCGTTGCTAGCTTACAGTACTTTCAGTACTTTGATTATTTTCAACCTCCCGTGTTTACTTTGTTGATTGACCAATCGCGACTGTCCATCAAGGAATATATCGAACAATCAAATTATTCATTCAGCCAGGAATTGAGAATTAAACCCGACATTGGCTACCATTTTTGTGAATTTTTTTTTGTTTCTTTGGCGACTTAAACGTCGTCACTACAGCTAATTCAAGTTGTATTGACGACGTTTCTAAGATCTCCAACCAGCCATTTCAGTTTTTTGTTACATGCTACAGGCTATGAATTTTGCAAAAAAAACCAACACCTTTATAAATCGAAGCCAGACTTCCTGTCGGAGTCAATGGGCTCGGCCTAGGTAGTCAGTGGGCGGGGCCGTCGATTGGTCAATTTAATCAAATATTTGACTGGAATGGCAAGTTAACCCGAGATTAGGGCGAATTTGTGGAGAAATGAATTTTCGTGAGCTATGAATATCACAACATTAACCAGTGCATTTAACCTATTGTCATACAATGACGCTTTTTGACGCCCCTCAAGTGAACAAGAGGGCCGTTGGCACTGGAACGCTCACCTGGGATAAAGGCTCTTTTTTCTTTAAATCCATATCTTCCCCCAAAACACACTATAAAATTGAGAAGAAAATCATACCCCAGGCCCAAAAGGATAAATAGATATGACGATTGAAATTACAAGATCAAAATAATTCTACGCAGTAAGCCTACAATGCATGAAAGAAGTTTCGATATTCTAAATTGTGACCCACCACAATTTAAGGTTTGTTTACATAAAACTATGACGTCAGTTATGACGTTTTAACTTTCGCTAGTCATTCGAACAAATAGCTAGGTCACGAGGACCAACGAAATTGTCCGTAAACTTTAGTCATCAGCACCTGTGCATAGAACAGTCAAAGCCGACGATTATCGATGACTTCCGGTGAAGAGTCGGGTGCATTCGTCTAGATTTCAAAACGTAAACAAACACACATTGAAATTGACAAGAAAAACACGAATTAGAGAACATAATTCATGCCCTGCTTTTTCATATCAATATTAAAAAGGTCATTGTTTGCTTTAGTGACCAAATAAGCGATAGATTATTTCAACTTTTATTCTTCCTCGGAGGGTAGATATGGCCTTAAACAGTCTAATTTTAAGTTTAGGAAAGGATTATGATACAAGTCAGCCATGCTTTATACATATATGGGCTCTGTATCTGGGGATCCCAAAGTCTTAATGGCAAATTCCAAGGCTTTAGGAATAAAGGAGGAGAACATTATTTCCTTCCTCTGGATCCATGGGTAATAATTTAAGAAATAAGGAACTAGTAAATGAACTGATACTCCATGCAAAATGTAAAGGCTCTACGCATTCTGGGCCAAAAGAAGAATATTTAAAGATTATTTTCAAGTTCAATTTTGTTGCTATGGCAACCAGAGTTTTTAACGGATTTCAATTCTTTTAGCTATTAAGAGGGACTACCCAAGGAATATTTCTGCCAAAACTTTGTTCGAATTGACCCAATGGTTTAAGGGTAGATGTCTTTTAGAAATCGTTCTTTATTCCTATATAAACCCGTTCCCCCTGGGGTTTGGCCCCTGGGGACCCGAGAGTTAATTTTAGCTATTTTGAAAGAGGTCAATATACTGAAGTTTCTTGCAAAATATCAAGGCTCTGCGCCTCCTGGGTCAGATTATTAAAGATTATTTTAAAGTTTCACTTGTGTTGCCATGGCAACCAGAGTTTTTAACGGATTTCAATTCTTTCGGCTATTATTAAAGGGGACCACCTTAGGAAAATTTCTGGCAAATTTAGTTCAAATTGGCCCAATGGTTTGGGAGAAGATGTCTTTAAAAAATCGTTCTTTATTTCTATATAAACCCTAACCGCTGGGGACCCCAGGGTCATGATTTTTAGCTATTTTGAAAGAGGCCATTATACTGATGTTTCATGCAAAATATCCAGACTCTACGCCTCCTAGATCGGGAGGAGACTTTTAAAGATAATTTTAAAATCCCACTTTTATTGCAATCGCAACCAGAGTTTTTAACGGATTTGAATTCTTTTAGCTTTTGTTAATGGGGACCACCTTAGGAACATTTCTGCCAAATTTTGTTCAAATTGGCCTATTGGTTTGGGAGGAAATATCGTTCGAAAATCATTACATTGTATTTATTTCTATATAAACCAACCCCCCTTGGGGCTCGGCCCCTGGGAACCCCAGGGTCATGATTTTAGCTATTTTGAAAGAGGTCAATATGCTGATGTTTCATGCAAAATATCAAGGATGTACGACTTCTGAGTCAGGAGGAGAAGAATGGTGATCACAATAGCTCACATGAGCACCTCGTGCTCAGGTGAGCTAAAAACGCCTCGGAAATCACTTTTGAAAATGAAGAAATTGATCGTAACAAGCAACTTCCTTATTATCTACGTTTATCTATCGTCTGCAACTCAGTCTTTCAATATGGACAAGTCTAAAATTTTGTGGTTTGGTAATGGGTTTAAACAGGCGGTGTGTGCTAATAGGCGCATAACACATGTCCTGAACTGATTTCATATAAATTTTTCTTGTATTTTCATTGTACTTGGTATGTGGAGACAGATGAGATTTCATAATCAGTCGATGTATAATGTAGTTTGTATTTTCATTCGATAAGCCTCGTTTAAAGATATGGCGATTGTACTTGACTGGGTTACTACCCCTAGATCTATCGATACTAGACTCTAACAGACTACCAGTGGGCTACCAGTTTACAACAGTACATAATGGTATGAGCCATCCTTAAGTGAATGGGTGTAAGGGAGGGGGGAGCGTGGTGAAAAACTGATTTACACAGTCAAGTCTTAGTTTAATAATTGATGTGACAGAAATGTAAAGTTAGCATTATTTTCTGAATTTCCAACCCTATTTTAACTAGGCTATATAAGTTCTTGGAAGGTAGTAAAGTGTCGATTGTGTCAATTCCATCTATTTAAGATGATTTTGAACCATGGCTTTTTCCTAAAGATATAAAAGTAATACAAGAAACTGAGATAATAGGATAACTCGACTTCTTTCTTCCACAGATGATTTCAAAAAGTCTATTTACCAACTTCTTTTTTTGAACTCTCATGGAAAATTTCATGTAAAGAAAGATTTTTTTAAACTATTTTACTACCAATTTCCCCTGTTCTCACCATATTCTCTGTGAGTGAATTTCTTCTTACTTACTCACGCTTCTCATGCCCACAGCCTTTCGATATAAACCAATGTAAAAAAAATAAAATCGTCATAAGAATAACAAGAGGACCATGATGCCATAAAACAGAGTACTCAAGCGAAGATTTTGTTCGAAGATTTCATCCTTTATTTCTCTTTAAAATGCAGCACCATGACAAAGCCAAATTGAAAAAAAGATGCATTATTTTAGCACCTTATTTTAAGGGTCACAAGGAGAATCAATACATTCAATCTCTGGGCCTCTGTTAAAAATATCCTGACCTGTTTTAATGTAAAATAGGATGAGTAGGGCATAAGCCCATATGGGACCCAAAGGACATTATTGCAACAAGAGAAAAGGTTTTACAAAATCTGGTTTTCAATGGCTTCACCAAAATCCGTCAAGAATCATAATGATAATATCGAGGGGTTAGAGCAAAAACATAGTATGGGTCTATACATTGTATAGACCCATACTATGTTTTGCTCTAACCCCTCGATAAAGATAAGGTAACATGAAGAGAATCGTTGGTGAAAATTTCACCAAAAGAATCAAGAACTGTAGGAATTTTGTAGAAATTTAATAATATGTCTCCTTTTTTCATGACACAGCATTGAATAACAAAACACTGATGATATGCTGTAGGTTGCTTGAAGACAAATATTTCGTAAAAATTTCATCAAAGTCTGACAAGAATTGTAGAAGTTGCACACACCAGATATTATTAACAACTTTAGTAGAGGGTTATTACACAATGTCACATGCAAAATTTGTAACTTATAGGCCGTATGGTCTCTCATAAGAATTTATTTTGAATATCTTCTTCTTTGTTTCCATATAAAATAGAGTGAGCCAGGACCGGGCCCAAATGAGACCCCAGTGGTATCTTTTAAAAAATTCTAGTAAAAGGTCATCAGGCAATGTCACTTGCAAAATTTGGACCTCTAGTCCTTATGGCGTCTCACAAGAAGTTTTTCCCTAATTTTTGGCCTTTCGGTTGCCATGCCAAACAGAGATTTTGAAGGAATTAAGTTCTTTAACAACTTTGGTAGACTGTCAACCAAAGATCATCCCTGCCAAGTGATTGGCCTGATAGTTTAGGAGGAGCAGATGTTTTAAGAAATTTTTGATGGACTGATGCCCGCCAGAAGGATTGCCCCTGGACAGTGACCAATCACAAAACCTCACCAGAGCACAAAGTGATCAGGTGAGCTTAAAATTAATCAACAGCATTGATTAATTCAACTGATTTATTGATTCATTATACCGGTATACATGTACAATTATAAAACTTTGGAAAGATTGTCAACATATAAAAAGATTCTAGTTAAAACCGTGTATTGTGTACAAGGAAGTGAATAAGCTGCATAATCAGTGCATTGAAGCATGTAAAAGAAAAACGTTGCAAATAAATACTGACAAAATTTAAATGCTTTTGACATTCAATACTATAGAAATATACTTAAATAAAACATGGCTTCTAAAAGATATTATGGCTTAACATTCGAATACATTCAGTGGTGATCCAAAGGTGTTAATTCTAACTCAATCTTATTGTTTCAGGTACAAATTGGAATAGCTTAGTTCATATAACTCTTCTAAGTGTCACAGAATAGGCTTTAAAACAGAATAAAATTCTTTTATTTATTTACTAATGTGTGGGGTCTTTTTTCTTCCCAGTTTGAAATTTAAAATTACCCATTTTATGAACAAGATTTTTTGTATGTATATACATATATTTTGTCAAGTATATATACATATGTGCACTTTTATTCTAATGACAAATAACACATTACAAAAATTATTCATTATTGTTTTCAATGTAAATACCCGTGTTCACACAAAAATAGGATTACTGACTTCAAGCCAAAAATGTGAATTAAATAATTTAAAAAAGTTAAACAGGATTAATGATTACAGAAGGTTCATGATCTTTGAGTTGCTCATCAAGAAAATGTTTGAAATTTGTCGAAGGTTGAAATTGCACTTTAGGTTGAAATGAAAAATTTGATTGGCAAATTGATTTTGAGGTTCTCTCAATTGATGACTAATTTACGTATTTTCTTAGATTATATTGAGGGCAAAATAGGACATCTCCTAGCTCAATTGTATGTTGTACATGTTGAAGGACTAATGCAAAACTTTTGTAAATGTCCAACAGATACACTTACAACAGTGATGCAATAACCCATTCAATTTTGATAGACAAAAACAGTGATGACCAATCCTGTGATATGTAAAAGTTTTATTGTTTTTCCAGGGACATATTGATTAAAGTTTACTCTGGTCGTACATGTCTAAAGTGTTGTCTAGTCAACTTGAACCCATCTTCTTTACAAGGTTGTCAGCAAGTTTGTCGAGGAATTCAAAGGTATTGAGGTAGTCCGATCTCTGAACACTGAAATAAAACAGAACTCCATTTTAACCCTTGTAATGCTGAACCCGGAATATTCTGGTTTTGGCAGGAGGTGTAGACTAAGATCAGACTGCACTTATGTGCAGGCTGATCTTAGTCTACACCTCCTGCTTGTACTTTTCATGCCAGATTTGCTTATGAAGTTAATTTCTAAAAGAAATATTGACTTTTGAACAATAAGTTCTATCAGTGCTTTCAGCCCTTTGATTTTACAGCAATTTAGTAACGTAATTTATACACCATGACAAGGGTTAAGAATTAAGAAATTATCACGATAACTAATAACAACACTTTTTAAAAAAATATTCATGAATGCAGTTTACAATAAGGAAGAAATATCATAATAATGATATTGTAAATTCTTTTCTATGCTGTTTTATCTCATTTTAATCATTTCACACCCATCTAAAGTTGATTTTCGTGGCCTCATTTAATTTGGATAAGTTTCAGTTACAAATGTGATAAGACGATAGAAAATGCATATTATGTCTTAAAAAGAAACAATAACATGAAACATTAATTTTGAATAAATCATTTGTTGTTTTTTTACATTTTAAGCTTAATTTCTTCCATAGCACTAGTTTTCATGATTTCTGATTGTATTTCTTTATTCAAATAGACCAAACTTCAATCTTACCAAAGCTTAATGAGAATCTTGGAATAATTTTGTAAAAAATAAACTGTACATTTATTTCCTTCATTCTTCATTTGATTCATTTGTGCACAACCACAAACATCTGATTAGCTCATTTCCACACACACACACCCATTTCTATGCCCCCATGAAAGAATGCTTTGTAAAATAGTGTTGAGAATAAAGGAATCGTTTTTACAAGAAAATTCTTTATCATTCACAATATCTTCAACCCCAAAATACAAAGATTTTTTAAAATTTCATCAACTCAAAATGACTGTCTGCAACTTCTTTGAAATTTGACCAGTCCTAAAAAATTGTTGTCTAGTGAAGGGTTAAATTGTCTTCAATAAAGAAACAGGAGATGATATATAGGAAGTAATGGAAAACATATTATCTAAAGACTGTCCCCCTACAGAAGGATTTCCTGGTAATGACAAATCAAGACAAATCTATGAATTCAAAATTACTAACTTGCTCATTCCCTTAATACATATAGCTAAATCCTTGGTCATGGAGCCAGACTCTATGGTCTCTATACACACAGCTTCTAAATCTGTGGCAAACTTTGCCAGGGCATCATTGTTGTCTAACTTGGCTCTGTGGGCAAGGCCTCTAGTCCAGGCAAATATAGAAGCTGAAAAAAAAGTACAAGTGTGCATGTTGATAAAATTTCAGAAAAGTTCAAATTCCAAATTATTGTAGGCAAGACTTAAAAGTGCACTTTTGAATGATTAAACACATTATAAATACTACTAAAATCATTTAATATATTTCGGTTTCAGCATGGCAGGGGTTCAAATAGTCATATTTAATAATTCCTTGGTTTTGAATAATAATTACCGCAGTCAATATTTTTGATAACAGCCTAAAAATCAATCAAACTAAAATAAACTAGAACTTGTCACAGTATGTGACATAATACCCCTGCAAATGCTTTACGTGTAACAAGAACTTTAACAATACAAGGACATAGCTACTGACTTTGCTTTTCTAGAAAGGAGGAGTTCACAACACAAAATTGGTAGTATATTTAGCTGTATATGTCTACAAAGCATAAATAATGTCTAAGTTCAAGGGGAGATAATTCTTGAACCAGGGAGAATTAAGACTTCAAAATTATGTCTTGCAAAACTTCAACATGTGGTTAATCTTTGTTTAAAGTTTCAATGGTATTGAAGCAAAACTGAAGGAGGCAGTATTTTGTACACAGACACTCGAACGGACACACAGACAGACAGGCTGATTCAAGTATACCCCCGAAAATATTTATTTTGTGGGGGTATAATGACTAAATATACTAACAGTAACTTAAAACTTTCCTGTTTTTTTAATTTTAGATTCGTCCAAATTGAGAGAGGTTGCAGACGACAAAGAAAACTGAATGCAATCTGAAATGAAAGCATTCTATGTGGTAGAAAAAATTGTTATAAGCAATTTCATTTTTCCACAATGTTTTCCTTAGTATAAAATCAGAGTGAAGTAAAATCCCGGGATTGTACAGGAAAGTGTTAAACCACACTTCTAAACTTTAACCCTTGTCCTGCTGAATAAAATCCTTTCTTAGAACGGCATTGAAATCAAAGGACTCAAAGCACTGAGAGTCCTTATAGAAGGTCAATATTTCTTTTGAAAAGTCCATTTTATAAACAAATCTGGTTGGAAAAGGACAATCAGGTAGAGTAGACTAAGATTAGACTGCACTTACGTGCAGAAGGGTCTTTGTCTATGCCTCCTTACAAATTAGGAGTTCAGCATGACAAGAGTTAAATTCTGTATTGGGTTAACAATTATTTGAACAACCTTCAGTAATATCACATTGCAGTTCACTTGTTCATTTGCTTCTGGAGTATAACCAGTACCTCTCTCAGATTGTGAGTACTACACATATAACAATAATTACCAATTGGATTTGTAGATGTTTCCTTTCCTTGTTGATGGAATCTGTAATGTCTGGTGACTGTACCATGAGCAGCCTCGGCTTCGATCGTCTTCCCATCTGGGCACACTAACACACTAGTCATCATACCCAGGGATCCAAATCCTGAAAAATTAAACCATATTTTTAATAGATAGATATGCTAAGTCCAAATAAAATTTGATGGTGTGTTTCTAAACCCATTCCCACTCAATGAGGCCCTCAATATCAAAACATTAGAAAACATTGTGGATAATAAAGAAATTGCTTGTTACAAGCAATTTCTTCATTATCCACAATGTTTTCTACCCAAAAGACAAAGATTTTGAAGATTTCATCAAGTTAAAATTGTTGTCTAAAACTTATTTGAATTTGGACTGGTCTAAAATTTTATCGAGTGGGGATGGGTTAATAAAATTTCTGACTCAAACATGCAAAATAACTTTAATATTCAATCAGTATTTTGAAATCATAATAGACAAGCAAAAATATCAAAGGATCACTGACATGCCCATTGGTCTCCAATAGATATAAAACAATGCTAGATTGTAAAATATATGGTCAGAGACAAAAAACACAATGAGAATTAAGAAAATATTGTATAAAATGAGGAAATCGCTTGCAACAAGCAAATGTCTATTACAAAAAGTTAAAAAAAAACCCTAAAATTTACAAACTTTGTATTGCCTCTGTCAATCTGGACCAGTCTGAAATTTTGCCATCTGATAATAGGTTAAGTGACATTTTGCCTCGTTTTTTGCCTTTGAATTTTCTGGTTAAGATTGTGGACAATGTAGTATCTGTGTAACTACTAAAGCTTTGCTTTGAAACTTAGATTATGTTTTAACCCTTGTCATGCTGAACCTACAATATTCCTGTTTTGCAGAAGATATAGGCAAAGATCAGCCTGCACATATGCGCAGTCTGATCTTTGTCTGCACCACCTGCTTGTCCCTTTGTCAACAATTGTTGTTTAAAAAGTAAATTTTCAAAATCATTAGTAACCCACAATTGGTTCTTCTAGTGCTTTCAGCCCTTTGATTTTAATGTAATTCAGTAGAGGATATTATTTAGCATGACAAGGCCACAATCCCTCCTTTTACTCCCTTCAAGATAAAAGCTTTGGATAACATTTTGGAAATGAGGAAATTCCTTGATAAAACCAATTTCTTCATTGTCCACGATGTTTTCTATCCAAAAAGATGAGAAAAAAAAATTCAATTAACTTGAAATTGTCATCTGCAGCTTCTTTCAATTTGGACCTGCCTAATTCTTGTTTTATGTGGGAATGGGTTAAGCTAATAATTCAACTCTGTAGGCAATGATTCATATCCCTGATGTTCATTTTAAAGGAATTTAATCCTTTTTTACTTGATTATTATTTCTAAAGTTTTATATGCCAGCCTCCTGAAGCTTTCAAGGTTTTGCTTTGAAACTTTCCACATTTATTTAGGGTTATAAATGGACTCCCTGGCTAAGATTCATTATTCTTGACTTTGAATAATTGGAACTTAACCTCTTTCCACTTAAAACTTGGAACTTCTAAGTAAAATCTTTGCACAAAGGATGTTTTTTATCTTTCACTACACAATGTATTGATCTGAAATTTTGCATATTTATTTAATGTTGTATCAATTATCTAGGCAAGTATTCATACTATTTAATTTCAATTACAATACCCTCCCTTGATTTGAGCTTAATACGAACTTTTGCTGCATGGATATACCTTATTGGTAAATCATTATGGCTTCCACAGACTTTTCATCAGTGCTTTGCCCGATTTGATTTTTTTATCGCTACATTACTTTTATTTTTCCATTTGGCGACAACTGAAATTGCAAGGGAAGGCCCTTATGTTGCCATACAATTTCACAGAGAATATTCACATGTTAGATATTTGACTGATTGCTGCTGTTAGTCAAGGACTAGATTAACCAATCACATCATTCATTTAAGCCCAAAGGGCAATGTTGACCTGCGATGTTAAATACTTTTGTCTGTATTTGAATATCAAAATAATAGCGGTAGTATCAACATTTAGGTTACCCAGCAGCAATTGTTTACTATATATTCTAATATTTTGAAATGAAATGTCCGCTGAAATCTCAGTCAAGGTACCTTGTTGAAGGTCAATGGGCCTGGCCAGAAGTCTATCAACTGTTCCCAAAAGAATAGGCAAGGTCATACATCATAAATATGGAATATTATGTTATACTTTAATTTCTAGAGGTATGAACCGAAAAACCTAATCACACTTATGTATGAATTTGCTTTGCGTATTCATACAGTGTGATTAGTTTTTCAGTTCATACCTCCATGAAAACAAAAATTATTCTCTTCATCTTTTAATAGCTGTGATAAAAAACCTTGTATTGAATTTGAGACACGTGGGAAAATTTGGATATTTCATGAGACTGAAGGTTGATTGAAATACATGTATCAAATTTTCCTACTTGTTGAGAATCCAATACAAAGTTTTGTATCATTGCTCCATCATAGTATTCTATTTCTCTTATGTAAATGAACTTTGACTATATAAGATATAAGAACTCAATGATACTTGTCAAAAATCAACCTTGTTACTAACTCTAATTGCATTAATTTTGGTGTGACGTCATTTTACTGGGAAAAAGATACCATCTATAATTATATCTGTATGAGTTAAGTACATAGCTTAACCCATTCCAACACAGTGGAATTTTAGACCGGTCCAAATTGAAAGGAGCTGCAGACGACAATTTCAAGTTGATGGAATTTTTTTTTTTTTCGTCTTTTAGGATGGAAAACATTGTGGATAATTCAGAAATTGCTTGATCCAAGCAATTTCTTCATTTTCCACAAAGTTTTCCAAAGCCTTTTCGTTGAGGGGCGTAAAAGGAGGGATTGAGTGGGAATGGGTTAAAAGAAAAACAGGTAGGTATATAATAAATTGACATACCCTGTGCTACAGAATCAGATTGCACATCCCCGTCATAGTTTTTACAAGCCCACACAAACCCTCCATCAGATTTCATAGCGTATGCCACCATATCATCAATCAGTCTATGCTCGTACCATATTTTCTTGGCCTCAAATTGTGGTTTGTATTCAGCATCATAAATTTCTTGGAAGAGATCTTTAAATCTACCATCATACTTTTTCAAAATGGTATTTTTTGTGCTGAAAATTCAAACAGTATGGATTAAAATCAGTTCAAATTTAAGTTTATATACTCATCCCCATGTTGATGTCTTAAATTTTTAACAAATGCTATGTTGTTGGAACTTATGAGATAATTCAAATGAGTCCTAATAGCATAGGATTAAGGGAGAATTATGTAATAATTTCTTAATGCTATCAAAGCAAATCCTTCATATCTTTCACAAAAAGTGTATTAATTTGTGTTCTTTTAAGCCACCAACTTTTTGGCCGTGCCTTCAATAGTTGCTTAATACAAGATTTACTGTGCCCTTATCTGTATCAAATTAACTTGACATATTCTACCATAGCATTTAGTCTTTAGAACTGTGCTCAGACTAACTGATTACCATAGAATCCCGCCTTTTTATGACTCTCAAAATACAGTTAAGGAAAAAATTGTGAAATAAAGAAATTTCTATTACAAGGAAATTCTGTATTTTCTACAATGTTTTGTACCAAGAATGACAGATACTGTAAAAATTCTAATAGACGCCTGGGCATTTATTAGAATCAGAAAGTTTCCGAAAGAGGGGGGTGGGTGTTTATCAAAGGCTATACATTTGTGAGATGTTTAAAAAGCGGTCTAAGCTTCCAAATATCATATACAATCTGATCAGAACACAGGCAGAAAATTAAAGATCTGAATTGTCTTGTCATTATAAGATGACCACCTTGTAAAATTTAGACCTGTCCGAAAAATTAAAGCATCATCCCCAGTGAGCCTGCGAGATTTACGAAAGACAAACGGCCCCAAAAGTATTCTTTTTGGACAAACATTTAAAATAAGAGTTGTTTTTGTACCAAACTATCCTTTTTTTTTTCAATCATATTTATTCAATTTCTTGGGATGAAATCAATATTCGGAACAAGCCGGGTAGCAGAGGAAAGATTACCGGAAATTTACTTTTTCTCACGATATTCCAAAAATTAAATCAAATCCTAAGTCTAAACATGAACGAAAAATCATCACTGTGACAATCATGTAAATGCATAACTGGGTAACCTTATTTTACTGCGATGGGTAAAGCAGGTGATCAAAGGAGCCAACACCAGGTGTTAAGCTATTTCGAGTCGAGTTTTCGGAGTTGACACGTGTGTCTCTTGACAAGTTAGACCCTTTTCATTCTGTGTGGATACTTTCAGTGGACATACTTAAGCTTTTCATCTCTTGGATTTAGTGAGAGGATTTTTCATGCACCAGGTAAGCTTTACTTCCAAGTAAAACGCAAATCTGCATTGAGCTGATATAGGAAGTTTGCTGTCTATCACATATGTGGCAATTCTCTCAATAGACCTTTTCATGGTCTCACAGCGCATGCGTCAAATCGAATCTCGTTAAAGGCGATATTTACCCGAGACTTTGTCACGTGATCGATTGCGGGGAGTCGATAATTTATCACTATATAATCCTATATAAATTGTCTATTTTGAACGAGCAAAAATAAAGTTAAATATAAAAATTTTGGTGCAAAAAGAGTTTCAATATGTTGGCAGGTATATGCAGACTATTTGTATCGATTAATATTGATGATATTATCGTGTATTAGTAACAAAATTAAGTTTAAAACGACCTGGTGTCTAGGCCATATGAAACATTACGTACCTCGAGTTTTGCAAAAATTACCCTTTCATACCATAATATCTCCTACGAAATAAGATATTTTGGACATTTTTTTAACCCTCCCATCACAAACATACAAGGAAGGAAAAGTAAATAGTTATAGTTTGACACTCGATGCAAACACTGAATGATTACTTTGATGAATGGAAATTCCCACCTTGCAGTATACGGACAAGTGTCAAACATCTTGACATATATGATATTGACTAAAATAACATGCCAATATCAATCCATTCCTAATGAATGAATTTCTGACTGGTCCAAAAGAAGCTGCAGACGACATTTTAGAGCTAATGGAATTAAATTGTTTATTTATTTTCTTTTTTTCCTTATTGGACAGGAAAAATATTGTGGTTACCGAAGAAATTACTTTATCCAAGCATTTTCTTCATTTTCCACAATGTTTTCATATGCTTCTTCTCAAATTGACATTCGCAGCGTTCTGGTAATAGAAGTGTTGGAGGAAAGGAGAAAATATATTCTTTGATTTATATAATCTGCTTTTCGTCTAGATATTCCATATACCGATTAAAAAGTTTATATGGAAATTCAAAATTGAGAGCACTATATATTAACCAAAAAAAGGATTATTACAGAAATCATAATAGTATGATGACGATGTTAATAATGCGAAGAAAAGAATGAAAAATAGAAATAATCAAATGTAATGATTATAATGGAGTGCTGTTCGGTAAACAGTCTTGATGTAAAGGGTTCCCTTTGGTATATCACATATCTATATGGTGTTATGTGTAGACGGCAACATGACAACAAGCATCCAATAAACAACACCGCACACTCTTTATGTATATTAGTAAAGTTTAGGAATTGAAGAAACAAATTTGTCTTTTTATATTTCAACCGATATGCCGCGAAGTACTGGGCCCTGGTCGACGAATCAAAGAATCCCACAAGACGTCGTTTTCAATCGACACGGGAATATTATTGCATGGTGTTTATTTATTTATCATTATCATTTCAATCTTTTACCAAAATAAAAATAAATTGAATACACTTAACAACTTTGAGTGGATCCTTTTTGCTGTGGGATATATATTATCCTAAAAAGATGGGTGGAAATGACAATTGTTGCGTGGCAGATTGTAGATCGACGAGGCATAACTCTAATATATCCTTCCATAGAATTCCGAAGAAACCGGAGTCTAGAAGAAAATTATGGATAAAGGCAACTGTAAGAGTCCTCCATGGAAGAAATAAATTTGCACCAACGAATAATTCTTTATTTTGTGGTCGACATTTTGTGAATGGGAAGAGAAGTGATGATCCAACGTCTGTGGACTTTATACCAACAATGAATCTTCCGATGACTTTGCCAGTAACATTGAGGCAAAGGAGAGCTACTGTTTCCAGTATGAAATCCAAATATGACGGAGCAGTAGGAACCCTTTAGAAAGAAAACTGTAGCGTGTGTTACACCAAGAAACGCGTTTTGTTGCCTGAAATTGATCTTAGAAATGTGCAGAATGAAGTTCAGATTTCACATGATGAAATGACAGAATGCGAAATGCTACATTGCCAAATCCCCTGCGAGGTACGATTTCAATTAAAATCTAACGTAAGTTTGGTAGGACTTTCCCTGGTATGAAGCAAGGACACGGGAACTGATTAAATACAAGCTGGTATTTTCCACAGTTTTTTCAATGTGATTGAGTCTTTGGACAAATCCCTCTTCAAAGTATTTAAACGCCTTCAAAGACTTGTAGGCCCGGACGCTTTCTTTGTCAAACGATTTGTCCCGCGATTCCACTAAATATTTTTTTAATTTTGACATGTCAAAGGCCGGAACATTTTTCAAACCATTTTCCCATCTATTGTTCGGATTTGTAAACACTGACTTCACAAAAAGAAAATTGTTTTCTGACATTTTAATACTGTTAAAGTTCGGGGTCGTATCGAGCCTTCTTATTTTCTGTTGAGTTTTTCAAACCGGAAGTAAAAACTCCCCGCAACAGGAAAATGTTGTTGTTGTTATTTTTTGAAAGCGTCCAACGGATGTAGACTTTTTAGTCATCTGGCGCTTTGCGTGAAAAGGTCTATTGTAAACAAATTGAGATGAACAATGTTAATCTGTTGGAATTTCCCGATGTTGAATCATATTTCAATAGTTTTCTCCTATATGTTTGAATTACTAAATAATACTTCGCTACTTAAGTACCTGGTTATTTATCAATTATTCAAAGTACAACTACAATCAAGACTTAACCTGTCATAATTCCAACAGATTAACAAATTTATTAGAAAATATTTTGTTGAAATTCCGCCATGATTAAATAAAAAATATCAATGTTGAGTTTCTGCAATTTATTTTGGTTTAAACACCTTTCAGCATTAATTAAATAACATTTATCCTGTACTGACATTTGATGAATGTAATCGACGTTTCCGGTGGTAGCACTTGGGAATGAAGTTTTTACCAAACATGACAACTAATGGTTTTTGGATATATTATCTGTCATAGTTTCCTGATTTTTGGGGCAATAGAAGAATATTTCAGTAAATCTTTGGACCCAAAAAGAATTTTTTTCGGGATCAACTCACACTCTATCCTTGTTCTCAATATGCTGTGCCTAAGCTTCAGTCGCGCATGACAGAAAGAGAACCTTATTCTTTGTACAATAAATCAAGTTACCTCTTCAAAAATATGTCTTGGAATTTCAAACACACGATTTGAGGCTTCAAATTTATTATTGAAAGCTTCAAGACTTCCGAAATTTATTAGAGGCTTCAAGACTTCCGAAAATCAAACAAAGAATGGTCAAATTTGATGTCAGAAGTGGGGATGGGCATTTATTAGAGCAAGGGCATTTATTAGAAATTCTGCAGTATATCTGAAATTCTATCCATTTGTAATTGTTGCCAGCAAATTCTTGAAATTTGGATGACTCTAATGACCCTTTCCAACACAATGACAATTTTAAACGCCCCTCAATATAAAAGCTTTGAAAACATCATTTGTCATGTGGGTATAGGTTAAAAGATAAAGTTACATCTAAGATTCCACCCACAAAAGCAAAATTTGGATTAATATTTTCTCTGAATGCTTACCTTAAATATAAGGGCCATTCTTTCTGTAAAGCATACTGGAAACTGCTGTGAGCAAATTCTTTAATACTCTGCAAATGTGAATGACAAAAGATTCATACATATACATGTACTTGTTAACCCATTACCAGATGGCAAAATTTTAGACTGGTCCAAATTGAAAGGAGTTGCAGACAACAATTTAAAGCTTATGAAATTTCCGATTTTTTTACCTTTGAGGTAGGAACATTGTGGATAATGAAGAAATTTCTTGTCACAAGCAATTTTTCATTTTCTACAATGTTTTCCCAAAGATTTTTTTCTTGGAGTGTCTAAAAGCGTAATTGAGTGGGAATGGATAAACAGTATAAATCAATCAGAAGTTGATGATAGTCCAAGCATATCTTACTTCATTCATCAATCATCATGTCTTGTTTTTTCCCTCTTGTATTCAGTTTTTGTCCAAAAGGGCATGAGTTAACGATGCCTGTCTGTTGTGGGCTTTTGGGTATGTCAATGCTTCCCAGGAACAGATATCAAAGGCTTAAGAGATGAGCCCCACAAGCTCAGCTAGTAAAGCATTGTGCTCTCAATCCTAGGGGTCATGAGTTGAACCTTAGTTAGGCCAATATTCTCTTTGACATTAGACTAAAGAAATTATGACATGCATTTAAGCCATTCCAAAACGACAAAATCTTGAACTGGTCCGAATTCAAAGAGGTTGCAGACTACAAAACAAAGTTGGTTTATATTGAAAGTACAGACCAAATGAAGTAGAAAACATTGTAAAAAAAGAAATTGTAAGTCACAATCAACTTCTTATTTTCTAATGTTTTCCAAAGCTTTATTTTTTTTGACATGTAAAAAAGTGGTATTGTGTGCGAATGGGCTAACAATTTCCCCTTCACTTATCATACGGAGTATGAGCAGCTGATGCATTGTTTGAATGGGGATTAATGCGGCAAATTAATAATGGATTCCTGGTATATCTTGCACCAGTACCACCAGAAAATCCTTTCAAAAGTCAAATGTGAAAACATATCTTGCAGGGGACACATTCTTCTAGTCTTTTTGTCTGTAAAAACATTTTTGAATGAGGTTCAATGCAATTTTAATAATCCTTCAATTATATCAGGTATTTTTAACTTATCATTATACTGAATAGGGACATTTTACCTTAACCCATTACCACACAATCACCCTTTCAAAATGTTGTATAAACACAGTTACATGCAATGGCTCCTTTTCTCACAATAATTTCTATCTATCCATTCTAGAATCTATATTTTAATTTGCCTATACCTTGATTTATTTTCTGCAACTTTGTTTTGTTTTGATTACCCATGGTCTAAAAATATTTTGTCTGGTAAAGTGTTAAAGGAGCAGTTGCAACATTTTAACCCGTTCCCACACAATAAAATTTTAGGCCAGTCCAACTTCAAAGAAGTTGCAGACAATAATTTTAAGTCAATGAAATCTTTAAAACCTTTGTCATTCAAGGTAGAAAACGTTGTGGATAATGAAGAAATTGCTTGTAACAAGCAATTTCTTCATTTTCCTCAATGTTTTCCAAAGCCTTCATATTGTGGGGCGTTTGAAAGCGTCACTGTGAGGGAAAAGGTTAAAGAATACATAAAATCTGAAAAGAAGTTAAAGAAAATAAAGTTGAAGAGAAGAAATCACTTATCACAATAAATTTCTCCTTCAATAATACTGACTTAATTATTTTTTTTAATTGTCAAATAAAAGTGAAGGATTGTTGGCAGATTCTTGTATGATTAAGGTGAAGATATCAGTAGATTAACGTAAAAGTTAGATTGTCCTAACTTAGCCTTAACCTTGATAATTAAATCTTCACTGATAAAATAAAGAGAACACATTGACCTAAATTATCAGCCTATTCAGACCATATATCTGTTATCACTGAAATACTCCTTTAACCCATTCCCACTAACCAATGCTTTTAAACGCCCCAGTGGAAAAAAGGTTTGGAAAACATTGTGGAAATGAAGAAATTGCATGTTACAATCAATTTCTTCATTTTCCACAATGTTTTCCATCCAGAAAGTTGAAAAGTTTAAAAGAATTATAAACTTTAAATTGTCGTCTGCAACTTCTTTCAATTTGGACCAGTCTGAAATATTGCTGTCTGGTGACTGGTTAAATATAACAGAACAACCCGGTTAATGCTTAATCTAACCATTTCCCAAACCCAATGTTGTGGGTACTTAGTTGAATCAACTTATCAAGACAATTCAAATGAGTACCTACAACAAAGGGAATATATGTCACCATTGGTGAAATATTTAACCCATTACAACTCAATCCCTCCTTTTTACGACCCTCAAGGAAAAAGCTGTTGAAAACATTGTGGAAAGTGAAGAAATTGCTTGTATCAAGCAATTTCTTCATTATCCACAATGTTTTCTACCCAAAGTGACGAAAAAATTCATAATTCTATGAACTTGAAATTGTCGTCTGCAGCTTCTTTCAATTTGGACCAGTCTAAAATTCCACTGTGTTGGAATGGGTTAATTGTAAATTACGAAATACGCCCTCTATCTGTAGCCCTGAATTCTACTTTACTTTGTGTAAAGCCTATGGTCAGGAATAATTGACAAATAAATGACAATGTCCATTGACCTACAACAGGAAGTTTGACCAAGATATTTAGTGGTCACTAACATGTAGCAATTAGCCCATTACCTCACAACAAAATATTGGAGTAGACCAAATTAAATCATGGAGATGTATCATCATGCCAAATATGAGCATTGCATCTTGAATAGGCTGGTAGTAATTGGCAATGTTAAGTTTTACAGACAGACCAACAGACTCAATGATGGCCGGACAGACAGACAGACAATGGTAAAACAACATGCCTCGATCTTTCGATGTGGAGGCATAAAAATAAATTACATAACTAAATATACAGGTACCATCTTAACCCATTCCCACATGACAAAATTTCAGACTGGTTCAAATTGAAAGAAGCTGCAGATAACAATTTTTAATTGATTTAATTTGAAATTTTTCATTTCTTTGGATAAAAAAACTTTGTAAACAATAAAGAAATTGCTTGATACACGAAATTTCTTCATTTTCCACAATGATTTCCGAAGCCTTTTTCTTTGCTAGCATAAAAAGGAGGGATTGTGTGGGAATAGGTTAAAGAAATTAATTCAAATGTTGGTGTTTAAATTCTCAATAACTGACAATAAATACCTCATCTGTATTATACATGGCTAGAGCCACACCTCCTGTTCCTTCAAAGTTGAACACAGTGTATTCCATTGGGCTACCTCCATTTGTTGGTGTGAATTTGATCTCCAGCTTTCCAGAGCTTGGAACAACAAAATCTGTAGCTTTATACTGGAAAAATAAGACGTAACTTTGATTGTTTAAAACTTTTAGACCCTTCCAAATTGAAAGGCATTGCAGACAAGCTGACTTTATTTGAAAATAATCATACAGTGGGGTAGAAAATATTTTGGCAAAAGAAGATATTACTTGTTACAAGCAGTTTCTTCTTTTTCCACAATGTTTCCTCAAGTGTAAAAAAACACAATGTGACGTAAAAACAGGGACTGAACAGGAAAGGGTTAACAATATCAAACAAGATCTAAGCACATTATGCTAGATAGTGAAAAAAATTTGAAACAGTTCACCGAGAATTAACTCCCTTACTGGTATACATTTTTCTCTTTTGATGGTGAATATACATTCTTTGAAAATTCTTATATGAAGCAAACAGGGTACAATGTAACCATTTCCTGTTTTGGAAACTTTTAGACCTGACCATTTGGAAGGGTAAATCAAGGAAAAATAATCATTCAATAATCATTAGGATAGAAAATATTGTAAAAAGAAGAATTAATTGCTTGTTACAAGCAATTTCCTCTTTTTTTACAATGTTTTCTCAGTGATCAAATTACAAGTAAAAATCAGGGATTGAACCCGATAGGGTTAAATTCATCACTGACAGCGGGTAAAATTGTCATTTACCTGGTCCCCATAAGCATGACGGCCAATCACAATACTTTTTGTCCATCCAGGAACCAGCCTAGGGACGTTTGAACAAATAATAGCTTCTCTAAACACAGTTCCTCTTAGAATATTCCTGATTGTACCATTAGGGGATTTCCACATCTTCTTTAACTTGAATTCTGTGAAGAAATGGACCGGATAAGCACAATATATAGGAAATATTATGTTATGATAGCGATACATCTGGTATTTGCTTTGAGCTGTGGAGGATAATTTTGATACGAGACCAAAGGTTCAGTTGAAAATCAAATTTTCCTCCGCAGCAAAAAGCAAAAACAAGATGCTGTAAAGCTATCATGACATACTATTCCCTTCATTATATACCCACATTTTTTAAAAATAAAATTGATGAAATAATGAGCAATCTGTATAAACTTGTACATATATTTCCATTCTTTTTTACCATTCTATTAACATATTAACATTTATTCGCATAATGACGTCATCTTGGACTACCAGTAACCTTATAAGTTACTGTATTTAACACTGCTCTGGACAAGCTTAATTCAATACAGATGCAGTCAATACTGAAAGGAGTGATCAACAAAAGGGTGATAAGAAAAATTTGGTTCCATAGTAATTCTGTGATTAATTATTGAGGCAAGGTTGTACTTTTTTTATTGGAGTTGCATATTCAAGAAATCGCAAGCAGAAAGACAGACTGACAGATGACTGAGGTTACAACATTACCAACACTTTCGGCATGTCAGCTGGGAGAGTTGTTTTTCCCACAAAATTTTCAAAAATTAATTTCCTTTGGTAAGTTAAAATGAGAGTGGTAACAGGATTGTTTGGGAATGGGTCAATCCCTCCATTCACCTCACCTTCAACTCGTTTTTCATCTGGTGTAATTGTTGCACACTTGATTCCAACATTGTACTTCTTGATAGCATTGGCAGCATCAATTGTAACTGAAAAATATGTGATAAAACTTATATCAACCTATTAACACACAAAATGCATTCTAACAAGAGCCATGGAATAAGTCTGTGCCTCTCAGGTGGCTCCTTATTGTCAAAAACATGTGACATTTTATCCAGATAGGATGTTACATAAGTGATCATTGATCTAAGTTTTATCTAAGGATTCGTTCTAAAAATGATAAAAACAAGGCAAGAAAAATCTTGTACCATAATCTCATTTGTAAAAGCCACATGAGATCTACATGTATTATGACATGCCCAAAATGAGCCTTGTTTCTTGAATAGGCATGATAAAATTGTGAATGTCAATTTTTTTCTTTAAGTTTTGTAACAGATTGATCTCAAAAAATGACCTTGACCTTGTCTTATGACATTAAACCTTGGTACCTGCAGTTGCATGTCAATGAGATCCATCATGATGCCAAATATGAGCATTGTTTCTAAGTGAAAAGGCTTAGAGCCATATCTTCCAACCTAGGAAGGAAGAACAGTTTAAAAATTCCATTGTTATTTGATACTAAAACAAAGAAGGGCCTTCTTAACCCTTGTCATGCTGAACCTGGAATATTCCGGTTTTGGCAGGAGGTGTAGACAAGATCAGCCTGCACATAAGTGCAGTCTGATCTTAGTCAAAACCTCCTGTGTTTCTTTTTCAAACCAGTTGTTAATGAAATTAATTTTCAAAAGATGTATTGACCATTGAATGAGTACTACCAGTGCTTTCAGTCCTTTGATTTTGATGGAATTCTGAAAAGATTTTATTAAGCATGAAAAGGGTTAATATTAATATACAAAAGGAGCATATTAGAGATGTTCCCAAGAAAAAGTATTTTGTGTTTTTTTTAATTAATTTCATCTAGTGTTTGTTTACTTTTTGAGAATGATATGAATGAATCCGATTCTTTGCTGGAAATGTTTGTTTATCTTCAGCATTGTCTGTTAAATGCACAAGTGCGGATTACTAGGAACTTTGGGGACAATTACATGAATCTCTATTACTGAACGGGTTGTATGAATGACTAGCAAAAGTTGAAACGTCATCACTGATGTTGTGCCTTTGGGGGAAAATATGGCTTTATTAATTGTAAATGTTAAGATTTTTGACAACGGTAAAATAATATGCTGCCAATATGTCAATGTGGGAGCATAAAGGATTATGCAATGGCTCCATTAAGAGAGGCAGGTTTTGGTGGCAAAATTTTCATCCTAATTAATGTAATTTTATATTGCCCTTGTCATGCAAGTGATAATCAACTGGTGAAATATGTTATCCAGTGATAGTATATTAATTACCCACTACTGTGGTATAAAAACAGTATGAACACTGATCTAATGTAGTTATACTATTGTAGGGTAACCGTGGGCGTCTTTTCTCACTTTTCTGCAGATTTTGAAGTCATTCTACCTTATCCTATATTCATTTTCAAATACCAGCAACAATAAATCAGATTGATTATGGATCCAAAGTAATATTTAAAAGTAAATGTTAATCAGTGTTCCCATAAGGTCTTTTTTTTGCATGCCTAGCCATACAGGGCTCCTGTATGACACATAAACAAGGGTTTTGACCCTCAAAAATCTTACAATATCCTGTTTGACCCATAAAATTTCTCTCCAGTGGTTCATTTTGATCCCCTTAGGAGAAATTTCTATGGGTCAAAATGGGTATTTTGATCCCTCAAATTTTCAAAATTTATAATGTACTTTTGAAAATTGTAGAGAGTTAACTTCATCTTATAAGAGCTTTAAAACATTTATCCAGAGAAGGACAGTAGAAAAACTTTCAAATTCATACTCATAATTTGCTTTTTTTTGTTCTTACCCCTTCCAAATCAGTTTTGACCTCTATAATTTATGACTCCTCACTTTCAAAGCATATTACAAAAGCCATGACACAAGGGCAGAAAAGTCTTTAAGTTAGTACCAAAAGGGCCAAAGAAAATATAATCATTAATATCCAAAATGTTATTATATTATTATGGTCCTATATTGCTCCCCTGTGTATGATGGTTCAAGGCTTCATGATATATGAAAAAAAGCCCTACACCAATAAGATTTTCTCCTTTTACCTAGGTATATTAAAGATCCAACCATATAGTGCTAATTTCCAGAGTATGGTAATTCAAGTTTTTTGGTAGTGGGTCAATAGGCATTGAAACATACCAAATAACAAAGCTCTAAGCATAATGGCTTTGGAGGAGAAGATTTTCAATGATATCCTTCTTTTTTCAATTCTAAAATATGGAATTGCACAGAAAAGGGCTTAATTTCTACGAAAGGTAATTACATGAAGTATTTTGGTAAAGGTTCAATAAACATTGATGAAAACAAAATATTAAATCTCTAGGCCTTATGACTTGGGAGAAAAAGGTTTCAAAGATTTCCTTATTTATTTCTATGTACAATCAGGGTCACACAGAAAAGGGCTAACTGAAAATATATGGTAATTTTCTAAAGTATCTTGGTAAAGGGTCAATAGATGATGATTCATGCCAAATATGAAAGCTCTAAGCCTTTTTGTTTTGAAGGAGAAGATTTTCAAAGATTTCCTTCTTTATTCATTTAAAAAATCAGGGATTGTACAGAAAAGGACAAATTTTCAGCGTATGGTAATTCTTTGAGGTATTTTGGTAGAGGATCAATAGATGATGATTTAAACCAAATATGAAAGCTCAATGCCCTATGATCTGGGAGAAGATTTTTAAAAATGTCCTTCTATATTTCTGTGTAAAGTCAGGGATCACACAGAAAAGGGCTAATTTTCAGAATATGGTAATTCTTTGAAGTATTCTGGTAGACGCTTAATAGATTATTATTTATGACAAAAATCAAAGCTCTGAGCCTTATGGTTTGGAGAAGATCTTTTAAGATTTTTAACTCAGTTGCCATGGCAACCAAAGTTCTTCATGGATTTCGATTCTCTGATTCTCTGAAGGAATATCCTTAGTATCATTTCTGTGAAGTTTGGTTGAAATTCCATGATTAGTTCAGGAGGAGAAGATTTTTTGTAATAATTATTGTGAACGGACGGATGGACAATGACCTATCACAATAGCTCACGCAGCGCACTTTGTGCTCAGGTGAGCTTAAAAACAGGTTTGCACCATGAAATTTAGTATACCAAAAGCCATTTATTGTAATTACATGCATATCATTATAAGCTGATTGTATTTACCTTGGTCATCTGTGGCATCTCTATGTTCAATACCAAGATCAAAGGAATGAATCTCTAAATCAATGAATGGTAAAATCAATTTTTCCTTGATAAGGTCCCAGAGAATCCTGTTGAAAAAAAATATACATATTGACGATCTACCAGAACTCAAAATTTTAGACCAGTCCAAATTTGAAGAAGTTTGAAGAAGTGGTACCCCAGTCTAAGTTAGGGCAGGCCTGTAGGAACAGGTGGGGACTCCAAACCAATCCCTCCCCACTCTTATAATTCTGACAAGAATGGAAAATGACACATTATTTTGTACTGCAGGTTTTGCATACTTCCCACTAAGAAAACCCCAAAGTTCCTAAGGTAGCCCCCCCCCCCCCCCCCCCCCCCTGTATGTTCTGTTCTGTAGTACTTTTAACCCTGGTCATCTAGTGACAGCACTGAATGCACTAAGTGTGGATTCATATTTTTTTTAATTTATTTTAAGACTAACTCTGGTTTAACAGAGACAAGCAGTAAACTCAGATCAGACTGCACAAAATTAATATCTTTGTCTATACCTCCTGCCAAATAAGAAATATTCCCGGTTCAGCATGACAAGGGATAATTTCCACAGGTGACTTTCAGACATACCAATGGATTTCTCCAGTGCATGATACAAGTTTACTTTGGATAGCTTCACAAGTACACAGCATTATATACACAACCAAAACCAATAGTTTTCAGTCATAGAAATTCTGATTGAAAATTACAAGCAAGTCAGGCTTGTAACTTACTTATTTTCACTAGCCCATATGAAGATTCACACATCCATATAAAATTATGCTCAAATATTTGAGGATAAAATGGTTGGTTGAAGTGCAAAATCAACAGAGAAAACAAAAGTAATAAAATCAGAGAGAAAGCATGTCAGGCCTGTCATTACAGATTTCTTTACAAGCCCAAAACTTTTTACTAGTTTTTGACTGGCGGATTAGAGCAAATTACAATCACTGAGTTCTGTGATACACCGCAGCTGCAGGTCTACTTTGTTTATTTCAAGTCCTGTATGTTTTTTGTTAGAGTGTGTTTGCGTGAAAATATTTACGACTTTGATTGTTATATGTATACATGAATTAATAATATTCTGATGAGCATAGCTATATTAGGTACAATCTTATAGTGAAACCTAGAAATATATGGTTTGAACCCATTCTCACAAATATATGGTTTGAACCCATTACCACATTACCACACAACTAAAATTAGACCAGCCCAAATTGAAAGAAGTTGCAGACGAAAATATTAACTTTAGATATTTTTCAAAAACCTCAGTATTTTGGGGTAGCAAACATTACTGATAATTTTCAATAGCGTTTTCTAAAGCTTTTTATTGAGGGGAGTCTAAATTTAGTAAAAGCGTCATTGAGTGGGAATGGGTTGTAAGAAATAAAGACATAGAAAATAAATATTTCTGTAGTTGTTGTGTATACTAAGGTAGGGGTATATAAAATGATCAAAACGTCTTTGAATCCCCCCATACAGATTGGGAGTCCAGGGTTTACCTTCACTTTCAAAATCGGCGTTATTTGCCATAGTATGGCCCCTTCCAAGACTTTTTTGGGGCTAATTCCTAAAACATGGGGATTTTTTCAAAGAAACTGGGGGATATAGAAAACTTTTGATTGGTTCTATCAAGTCGATGGTCGAGTGGTTTGGGTGCTTGACTCATGATCTGAATCATGAGTCAAGTGTTCATGGGCAAGACACTTAATAGCCAGCCCCAGTCTACCCAGCTGTAAAAGTGGGTAGCAGTTTGATTCAGCCACTGCCTCTCTTTCAGGGACGTGAAAACATCTGGATTGTGTCACCTGCCAGTAATACCCGAAAGGGGAGTTAGGCAGTATAAATAGATAAGTCTGAATACTCTGCCTATCCGGATATGTGGCAACGCGATTCGACACGCCACTTAAGTGCGTAACATTACGTAATCATGAGAAACAATGTGGCAAATTGATTCAAATTCACTGATTTTGAGCATCTAAAGTAGAAAGTGGCGATTTTGACGAGTCGGGCTACAAACATAATTTTGACAGATCCCAGGAAGACAAAATCATAAGGGTCATAATGTGGAGCAATAGCAATGAAGCGTGGAAATGTCAAAGTCCGGAATTATCAGTTTTCTTGAAGAATCGGTAATTTTTCGCCGAATCATTAACCTGGTCAGAATACCGAAAATCTTACGAACAACTTTTCATTTTAATTGTGACTGAGTAATATTTAAGAAATGGGCTTACAGAAAGTTTATAATACAGTATCGACCATACAAGGGCCGGGCCTACCTGGTCATTTCATCGCCTTGCATTTCAACAACTGCTCCACCTGAAATAACACAAAAATGTGTAAATTCTGTATTACATTAATCAAATAGATGATATATAATATTCACAAATTGAAATTTACACTACTTACCCTTAATTTTACCCATTTTGTTAGTGTTAATTGAGACGCCGGTGACTTCTTACAGATTGTATGATGTCTTGTGACCTCTGAACTTGAATCTGATTGGTTAATACCCACGTCTGGGTTAAAACTGGGTTACAAGACAAAACACGTCATCGGACAGTGGTAAGTGGCATACCAAAAGTTATCACACGAACAAAATTGTAGAGAATATAAAACTCGGACCTCTTAAACGTAAAAATGAACAACAACAAATAATTAATGAAGAAATTGCTTTTAAAAAAAATCTTTTTTTCACAATTAAGCACTTATTCCTTTTTACTTATCTATTTTCTGTTTTCTACACCGTAAACTTTACAGATTATTTTGATTTCACCACAATAAAATTGTCTTCAGCAACTTCTTGGAATTTGGACCAGTCTAAATCATAGTCGTCTATAAAAAGTAGCATACTAGCTAAAACACAAGCATTGCAACATGGTAGCTTTCCACGGGGTCGCAAAATAACTTATAGAGTAGTGTAATAAGAAGGTGAGACATTGAGAAGGTAGGGTCACAGACTAATTTTCATCTGCAGCGACCAAAACGTCGTAATATTTATTCGGGTTTACCACTTGCACCGAATGACCTATCTACTTATACAGCCTAACTCCCCTTTCGGGTATTACTGGTGATAGTCTCACAATCCAGATGTTTTCGCCTCATATGAAAGAGAGGCAGTGGCTGAATCAAACTGCTACCCACTTTTACAGCTGAGTAGACTGGGGCTGGCTATTAAGTGTCTTGCCAGTGAACACACCCGGTGAGGTTGGGGCTCGTGCTAGACTCGTGACCTTCAGATCACGAGTCAAGCACCTATACCACTCGGACATCGAGGCAGTCCCTGAAAAGAGAAAACCCATAACAGACTAAAAAAATCAGGCTGGTCTAAATACAAAGAGTTTTTTAAGTTGCAAACATTTTTTTTTTTTTATTATAAAAAGAAAAAAAAAACAGACTGAAAACAAAGCGGATAATGAAGTAAAAAGCAATGTCTCCATTTTGCACAAAGTTTTCCAGACATTTTTTTTTTTTTTTTTGTCAATTTCATACGCGATAGTGTCGCAATGACATGACATAAAGATAAATAATGATTGTACGATAAAAATAGTCACTAACCGAGTTATCTTTACACGACAGACGGATGTTAAATTTGACCCTTGTCTACACGGATCTCGACAGGTAATCAAACATTCGACCAATCGCGGCTGTCAATCCAGCAATCAACCGATCAATCATATAATTCAGTCAGCCCGGAATTGAGCTTTTAACTCCAATACTGGGCGCCATTTTTTAAATAAAATTTTGTTGGTTTGGTGACTTAAATATCGTAACTACAGCTTATTCAATCAAACAAGCGTAGGCCCATATGAATCATTTCTATAATGGGGTGACCAGCTTGGAATCATTTTAAGATGGAAAAGGGGATTAACTCAAGTCGGGTCTTTGGGAGGTACCAATATATGCTTTTCAATATTATGGGGGGTTAGGGGTAGCCTGAAACGATAGAACAATGAACTGTGGACTCCCACACTGGTCTACGTCTAAGTGAACTGTTTTGTTTTGGCGACTAAAACGTCGTAACTACAGCTTATTCAAGCAATAGTTATGATATTTAGGTCGCAAACCAACAATTATATATTTTTTTACATGTAACTGACAATAACTTTAGGTAAAATAACGACATTTAATATCGAACATTCTGTTGAAGCTAGCGATCTCTGAATTTTGCCTTTCTCTGATCCTCAAGAAAAGAATTTGAGAAAACAACTAGAAAAAAATACAAATGGTTTATTCTTTTATTTCTCCCATTGTTTTCTACTTACAATGATGGGGATATTTTATATATTATCAGTGATTGTCGATTGCAATGTCTTTGAATTTGGACCTGTCTAAATTGTTTTCGTCTGATGATGACTGAAAGCTTTTAACACAAAGGCATGCTAAGCATAGGCCTACTTAAACCATCTTTGCTCAGTTGATAGAACACTTGACTTCAAACCTCAAGATCACGGGTTCAAGCCCTAAACCGAGACTTCGTGTGACGGTGCTATCTACCGTCCGAGCAATACTTAACAACTAACCATCTTCTTCGCTCATAGATAGATACTGACCCAAAGATTCTTTAAACAATAAGCGAATGTTCTAAATACCCCGAATGACTGTACAGGGTGCTCAATGTGTGCGAGTCACACACATGCGAAATTGTTGGAAATGTCACGCATAGGCTCAAATGTTATTTGGCGAGATTTTTTTAGCTCAACAAAAAGAACCCAAACCATTGTCAGAATGCACGGAATCCATGGATTGACTATGGTCGAAAAATTTTGGTATAATTTATTTTCCGTTGTTGCCGTTGGTACCGATTGCTCATATGAGCCACAGCCCAGGAAGACAGTAAGTTGTATACAATTCAAAGTGCAAGAATACAAGATGGCTGAAACTACTTTTGGCGAAGTCTGGTTCTTTAACGTGACCGGTGTGGACAATTGCAAAGGACAATTGACCAATCGCTTGCCCCGCCCACCTACTCCATTGGCCCTTCCAATTGACACCGATAGGACGTTCCACTCCGATTTTAAACGGGGTTGTTTCGTAATTTTTCGCAGCCAGTAAGATGTAAAAAAACAAACAATCAAAAAAAGAAATTGTTGGTTGGCTTGAATAAGCTATATTTACGACGTTTAAGTCGCCTAACTAACAAAAATGTTTCACACAAATGGCCGCCCATGTCGGAGTTCAAAGCTTAATTCTGGTCTGAATGAATGATTTGGTTAGTCGATTGGACAATTGCATTCAATTTATTCTGTTTAAAGTTTGCAATAATTTCTAAAACTGATCTATTCACTTCTGATTCTTGACACGTAGAAAATCATGTTCGAATATAAGTGGAGAAAATCTTTATTTCCTCCCACTGTTGACTTTGTTACCGCCCCTGATCAATAATAATGTAGTACAACATTAACCTTTTCCTGTTTTTCAAAATTTTAGACTTATCCAAATTCAAGGAAGTTTCAGACGACAATTAGAAGTGAGTTCCGTATGAAAAGTAACCAATCTACAGGATAATAAATATTGTGGGAAAAGAAGAAATTTCTTGTTACAAGCAATTTCTTCTTTTCCCACAATGTTTTTTCAAGTATTAGATCACAGGGACGTAAAAACCAGGGATTGTACAGGAAAGGGTTAAGTCAGCATGCACCTTAAGTCGTCACATTTTGTGTTTTCGTCTCCCTCTTAATGACGTCATCAAGCTGAATCGTGGTGCGATTTTTTTGTAAGACAGATATTTCTTCTTTCTTTTGAAACAAAGATATATCTTTAAATTGTTTTGGTGTATTATGTGATCGGGTTTGAAATTTACCCCATTATTCGAGCAGTTGGTTGGGTCCGGGCGACGACAATTATCTATTTTAGTTATCTCGGTCGAATAATTTCAATGTATTTTAAGATATACAGTGCACATAACACCTAGTTTTATACGAGTTGTCTCTCTTTGAACAGAAAGCAATTAAGTGAGATTTAAATCAAAAGCCAAATTACGACTTACTGTTCTTAATTTTATTTCAATTTTGGCTTATATTTCAAGCACTGATCTCATTTATTACGTGCCATTTACACCAAATAATGAAAATGATATGGCTTCCAATGAATCCTTAATACATGTATATAAAGAGAAACTTTGCTTTACATGAAACGCAATAAAAAGGGTAAAAACAAACCAAATCATGAAGACTAAAGAAGAAACAAAGGTATCATACCTGTCTGAGGAAAAACAAAGATTTGGCAGTTAAATGGAACGATAAAAAGTAGAGAAAAATATTTACAAAATTTAACGTAAATTAAAAGTGTATGTATGTCATTTGAAATTGAAAAAATAGCGAATTTTCAAAAAGGTATTGTTCTACGATAATGAAAAGATTTTAAAATTTTAACTATTTCATTTTACTTTTTAGCTAGCAAAGCGTCAGCTATGATAGCTGAAGTTAACAAACAAAATTTGAGGTCTTCTCAGAGTTCAATGAGTGCAAACTGCCACTGGATGCTTAATTACTAAATTAATTGAATGCCCTCGCCATAAAAAGTAGTTCCTATATATTTCAGGAATATCCTGAACTCCTTCAAGAGCATGCTTTTCAACCCACTCCCACTCAGTCCCGCTTTTTAGGCATCTCAAGAAAAAAAACTTTTAACAAGCAATTTCTTCATTATCAACAATGTTTTCTATCTACAAGGCAAATACTTTCCAAATTCCACCGACTTGAAGTTGTCTTTTGGACTTCTTTCAAATTGTATCTTATATTTTATCCTGTTGTAATGGATTAACTCCTGGGTCACTTTAATTTCGTATATTTATCATTACAACCTTCGACAAAAAATATTACTCAACAAAACCATGCTTTGCTAGCTTACAGTACTTTCAATACTTTGATTATTTTTCCTCTATTAGTAGCATTTAAACGCCTGCCGTTGTTTTGTCAACAAACATTTGCGAATTTGATTAGCAGACAATCATTTTGCTTTTCCGATGATATAGGCCTACATTTGCAACATTACAAAGCGGTTGTTATTGTAAACTCCGTTTATAACGATATCACTTAATACGACCAACACCGCTTTTGGCGAAGCTGATCTATCGGTTTGAAAGGGTTCTTTTTACAGGAATATTCCTCTTAGAATGATATTTACAAATAACAACTTATATTTCAGTCACATAAGTATCGTTAAAAGCGGGGTTTACTGTGTTAATCTAATGATTTATAAGTTAAGCATGAGCTCGTTTCGATCGAAATGTTAATGTCAGGAAAAATGAACAAAGTTCCCGATAAAAAGTAATCCTATTTAGATCTTTAAGGATTTACTGTTTCCTAATAGCATATCACGGAATAGCATAATTAACTTACTGGCGATTTTTAATCTCTTATTAAATATATACCGTCGGCTAGCGAGAAAATATCGCGAGTACATCTTTTTTCAAATTTCTAATTACAATAATATGGTTGCCTGCCCACGATATATGAATGTGCAATTTGATAAGCAAGACTACAGAATTGACACTGTTAAGAGTGACTATCTATAGTTTAGTTAATAGCAATTTCACTATAATTTTTTTTTTTCGAAAATCGGTATAAATAAGGACTCATTGTTTCATATGACAAGTCAACATTACCGGTGGTAACGACTTAACGTTCTTAGTAACTTTGAGTCGGCTGTCGAAACTGCTGGATTTTAAAACACTATTTCATGCTCTTTTAGACATAAAATGAATTTTGGAAATAGTGAATAAATTGTTGAAGTGGTTGTAAAATAGTTTGGAACACGATAAAACGCCATTAACACAGTGAATTCGTCAATAGCCCTTTATTTCTATAAAAGATTGACGAATCAATGTTCATTTACGTTGTCCTGGGCGCATTGTTAGTTCCACGTCTTTCTGTCCATCCATCCTCCCGTCTGTCTGTTTGTCAGTCTCTCTGCGTCTCTGACTCGTAGACGAAGAAAAAAGACATTACAGAGAGCAATATGAGGGATTTCTCCGTTTCACACACTTTTGTTACATGGGTTGCTTTATTATCAAATAAGAAGTTCATCGAAATTGTCGCCTTCAAATACCTCAAGCATTAGATGGTTGACCAATCGCGATTGTAAATCAAGATATCGACAAACCAGTCGTCGGTCGATAAACTTTTACTTTAAAAATCTTCTCCGAACTTCAACCAAATTTCACAGGAGTGACCCTTGGGTGACCGTTTATCAGACCCTTCAAATAATTTTTACATGATGAAAACATGGCTTTAATAGGCGATGCTAATTTCCATATATGGTGAAAGCTTTAATAATCTTCTTCTCAGAAACCGGTCGGTGGATTTCAACCAAATTACACAGAAATGATCATTTGATGAATCGTTATCAGTTTAGTTAAAAGAATTTTGATCGGATGAAATATATAGCTTTAATGGGCCAGGCTAATTTCCACATATCATATATAATACAAATCTTGATAATCTTCTCATGATTTCAACTAAAATTCACAGGAATGATCCTCAGATAACTCTATGTCAGATTCTTCATAAAACTGTATTGGTTGAAAAACATGGCTTCTATGATCCTGGCAAATCTCCATATATGGTATAAGGTAAAAATTTGAAAATAAAAAGATAATAGTTTTTCATCTGACTTGGTAAATAAATTTAACATAACTTGACTTGGACTTTTGTTAAAAAAAACTATTAAGATTTTGAAATGCTTCTCTAGAACTATTCTTAAGATTCAGTGATTAGTTTTCTTTCCTAATTAGGCAAAGATGATTCGGTTTATACTGAATTCTTGATATATTTGATAAATCGGTACATTTAGGAATGTAGGACGATACGGGAGCTCAAGCGCCTATAGTTAGTTTCATACTCCAATGAAAAAAAACTCTTCTCTGTCATGAGTAGATGTGCCATTTGAAACAAAGTTTTGCAAATTTACAAGGCCAAGGTCTCGGCTCAGGGTCAAATATTTGGTGGGCTCGATATAATGTTCCCGGACGACTTAATAGTTGCTTGAGTTATCGAAGTTTGAATACTGAAACACTGTAAACTTACTGAATCTAAAGTGGTGAAGAACGTTGATAATGCATTTTTAAAAAATTCTTTATTATGTTGATATACCGTAGTAAATGTAAATGTTGGATAAACTTCAAGCTTTCAGCGAGGACCAAGAAATCGTAGGCTGGCGAACTTTTTTTTATTTAGAACGCAGGGACGGTCGGACCTAACCCAATACCAGACAGCAAAATTTTAGACTGGCCCGAATTGAAAGAAGTTGCAGACGACAATTTAAAGTTTTTGACATGTTGGATTTTTTCAACTTTCTGTGTAGAAAACATTGTAGAAAATAAAGAAATTGCTTGTTAAAAGCAATTTCTTCATTTTCTACAATGTTTTCCCAATTGTTTTTCTTGAGGGGCTTTTAAAAGCGTCACCGTGTGGGAATGGGTTGAACAAATCACGCTATCCTTTCTTTATTACTTCACAAGAGTGTGAAGTGTTCAGGAAGAGATATTGTTATCCCTCAATAAGCACGCTCTATTCTCTGATTTAAGAGATGGAGAGAATATTATTTTATTTTCATGGAGATATGAAACACAAAAATCATACTGTATGAATACGCGAAGCCCCCACACCTCACCCAACCCACCCCCAGCCATTTGCAAGATCATTGCTATAAGACTGCTCAATCTTATGAAATACGATAGTAAAGCTTCGGTGTAATTTATTTCACAATTTTTCATTTAAGAGGATAATTTTTTGTTTGCATGGAGATATGATTCGAAAAACTAGTCACACTGTAGGAATACGCGAAGCCGAGTTCGGCTGTGCTGACCCCAGCGAAAGAGGAGGCTAGGCGAGTTTTTTTTTTTTTTTTTTTCTACAAATTTATGAGTTAAGCCCCTTCTTGAGTACACGTTTAATAAATTAATGCAAATTGAATAAGTATTAATTTGCTCAGGGGTGCATGCATGTCTCCACGAATTTCAGACGTTATCTGAGTTCATCGGAAGGATGAAAACCTTGTATATTTCATTTCAGGAACTAGCCATTTTAACAATAGACAATAAAGAGCGCCTTAATTTATATTCATTTAACCCTTTCTTGTTTTTCAAAATTTTAAGATCTGTCAAAATTTTATAGGTTTTGCAGACGAAAATTTAAAGTGGATTAAATTTAAAAATTAACGATCCAATAGGGAAGAAAGTGTTGTGGAAAAAGAAGAAATTGCTTATTTGCAAGCAATTTCTTCTTTGTCTACAATGTTTTCTCAATTATAAAATCACAGGGACGTAAAAGCCAGGGATCAAACAGGAAAGTGTTAAATAAATCATTTTTCACTTTTGTTGTTTCAGTGTTTCATGACAACTGGTAGAAAACTTTGTTTTTCATGAAAAGGAATACTTGTGTCGATCTGTTTCGAGTAAGATCAAGTTTAGTTTGAGGTACGTTTTGAATACATAACAAAACATAATATAATATTATTGGCTAATTTTCATAATTTGCCAAATAAACGTAATATCGTAAATGTTATGGTTGTAAGTTTAGTTTGAAACACGCTTTGACCCTTTCCTGTTCAATCACTGCATTTTACGGCATTGTGATTTTAAAATTGAGAAAACATTGCAGAGAAAGAAGAAATCGCTTGTGACAAGCATTTTCTTCTTTTTCTACAATATTTTCTACCCAACTCAACGGTTATTTTCCAAATTAAATCCAGTTTAACTTTTTGTCTGCAAATCCATTGAAATTGGACAGGTCTAATATTTTGAATAACGAGAATGGGTAAATACGTGAAATTGACAGATCGCTACTTCCGCCTACTGAGCTCCGACTGACAGTTACACTTCCATATCAAACGGTGTTATTTTGCAAAAGAAATTTGGCCAGTTACATGTAGCAAAAATGGTTGGTTTGCACCCTCAATGTCGTGACTAAAGATTAAATAAGCTGTAGTTACGACGTTAAAGTCGCAAAATCCAACCACAAATCTTTCACTATAAATGTCGGCAAATGTTGGAGTTCATATTTTGATCCCGGTCGAAAAAGAATAATTTGACAGATCCAAAATATTCTTTGATTGACAGTCGCATTCCGCGAAGAACATATGAAAAGATCAATAAATAGATTTATGTAATTGATAACATAGATGTTACCTAACACGCTTAATCCTTTCCCGGACAAACTCGGGATTTTACGTCTCCGTGATTTTATACTTGAGAAAACATTGTGGAAAAAGGAGAAATTGCTTGTAACAAGCAATTTCTCCTTTTTCCACAATGTTTTCTACCCCATAGGATGGTCAGATTTCAAATTGCATGCATTTTTCATTGTCGCCTGCAACCTCTTTCAAATTGGACCAGTCTAAAGTTTCATAAAACAGGAAAGGGTTAAAGGAACACGCTCAGGGGTGCAACAAGTATAGTCATCGGTCAGTCTTCATAGGCTGGTAAAAGGATAGATGCGACGGCGAGGTTTCGACGTGTCAATCTGTCTATCTCGTTCATCTGTCTACGCGCCCGTTTGGTAGATTAAGCTTTTCCTATTTTTGCAAAAATTTTAAACTTGTCCAAATTCAAAGGTTTGCAAACGAAAATTTAAAGTGGATTTAATTCAGTAGGGTAGAAAATATTGTGGAAACAGAAGAAATTGCTTAATATAGGCAATTTCTTCCTTTTCTACTATGTATTCTCAGTTATAATATCACAGGGAACTTAAAAAAGAGGGATTTAAAAAAACAAAATTTCATAAGTTTGAAACTGTCGTTTACAACCCCTTTCAGTTTTGACCAGTCTAAGATTTTGCCGTCTGGTAATGGCACCGCTTATCATACGACAATTGCTGCGAGATTATTAGACATGCAGTAAATGATAATTGTCGCATGTTTCAATATATTTCGTCGGCATTCGATTAAAACCTCGTAACTACATCTTGTTTAAAGCTGTGTTTCGAGGTTTTGATCGAACACCGATGATTTCTCGAACCATTTCCTAGTACGTTTTCGGAGGAACTCGAGATTATAACGGCATGGCCATGGGCTTTAAGTTATGATGCAGAGAACATATATGTTTTGAATCACCCGGATATAGAACCAAATCTGATATGTGAGATTACGCGCAACGAATTTCACACAAGGACGCTTTTAAACCTTGTCATGCTGCACCCGGATTATTCCGGTTTTAGCAGGAGGCGTAGACCAAGATCATGTGCAGTCTGATCTTGGTGTACACCTCCTGCTTGTACTTTTCTTGTCAGAGTTGTTTATGAAATTGATTTCTAAAAGAAATATTGATTTTTTAACAACAAGTTCTATCAGTGGTTCCAGCCCTTTGATTTTACAGCAATTCGGTGAGGTTATTTATACAACATGACAAGGGTTAAACGCCCAAAATAAGAAAGCTTTGGAAAACATCGTGGAGAATGAAGAAACTGCTTGTTACAAGCAATTTCTTCATTATCACCAATGTTTTCTACCCTAAAAGACAACGATTTCATTAACTTAAAATTGTCATCTGCAACTTCTTTTAATATGGACTGGTCTAAAATTTTGTTGTACAGGGATGGGTTTAGGAAATGTATGAATTAGACTTTTAGGTAAAGTCTTTAGAGCAGAACCATTTGGTCATGAATTTGATACTGAATTAATGATTGTTTTATATTTATCAAAAGAGCTGAGGGAAAGCCGTATGTACCATGTATACACGAATTCGGAGAAACGAAAATAAGGCATGGGAAGACGAAAGTGCCCGGTTTTTGGGTGACGTCGACGAGGCCGTGGCCGAGGATAAGGTACTGTTAGATGGTCCTCGGAGTTCACAGGACAACATAGGCAAACTTTTGATATCGGAGAGGAATTCCGATGATAAGAGACCCGCCATTGTACGAGCTGTCGTGTGGTGGTGTAGATCATTTGTAAGTTAATATTACATTACCAGACGACAACATTTTAGACTGCCCCAAATTCAAAGAGCACGCAAACCACATTTCAATAAATACCCTTAGATAAGAAAACGTTGATGAAAAAGAGGGAATAGTTAATCATAAGCAATTATCCTTTGGGTAAATGTTTATCTTGAAGACTGTCAAAATAGTAGGTCCGAGTAAAGTGGAATTTAACTCAATAACAGACTGAACAAACTAGACTGGTCAAAATTCAAAAGGAGCCTGAACACAACATTTCAAATTGTGGGTAATTTGAAAAAATAGCAGTAACCTTATCTTCAATTAAAAGAATAATGTACGGATCGCGCGTGCCAATCAAAGAATCAATCGACAAATCAAATTATTCATTTAGACTGGAGGCGACCTTTGAACTGCGACATTGGTCGCCTTTTATGTGAACCATTTTTTCCCAACTTTAACGTCGTAACTACTGGTAATTGAATATAGATGCGACATTTAGGTCGCCAAGCAATTATATACTTTTTTGTTACAAGCAGCTGGCCATTTCTTTTTCCTATTTTTAATAACGCCATTTAGTATTTAGGTATAACTTCCTGCCTAAGATAACAGGACCAACGATCCATTATTAATGGAATGGGCCTATACAACCGAAAGTTACCTTCACTAATTAAAGTCATTACTATAATTTTTATTATCATTATTATTAGAAAGTCAACCCTTTTTGCGTTTAACAAATTATGAACACTCTATTCGACGGGTCGTCACAGCTATAATTCAAGTCGTTTATTTCGACCGGAAGCGAATGCTGACCTGTGCCACTTATGTCATGCGTCTTCGTTGGTTTGTCGACTTGCCGAAACTGCAATTTTTACTAGCTGTAGTTACGATACTTAGCAATGGTTCGCTTTTTTAATTATGTATCGGACCAAAATTTATGCAGCCTAATGTCACTTGAAACCTCGTCCGAGGTCAGTGGAAATGGTCAGTGTTTTGTCATTTTATGAACTGCATGTATTGCGCTTGTTTAAAACAGGTCGAGTATTAGCTTCGTTGCAATATTGTAATATTGTCGACCTAGCCCACCATGCATTAAAACGGGAGTCAAGGGAACCCCTCGGTGTAACGAAGGAAAGGTTTAACCCATTACCAGACGATAAAACTTTAGACTGGTCCAAAGTGAAAGTAGTTGCAGATGATAATTTTAAGTTTGGGAAATTCTATTCATTTATTTCATCTTTCATTGTAGAAAAGATTGAGTAAAATGAAGAAACTGCTTTTTACAAAATGTTTTCCAACCCTTCTGTCATCGGGGCGTCAAAAAGCGTTGTTGTGTGGGAATGGGTTAAACAGCGAGCGACCTTATGAGATCTCAGTGTATTTGTTTTACAATGTTCACGGATGAACTCTTTTTATCCGTAACTGGTCACTTAGCTAAAATGTATTTCTCTCCCTTCTTTCAGTTTCTGGTAGTTGGTATCACAGCTAGTTTGATTGCAGCTTTGTTCCTATACTTTTACATATTAAGGTAAACAAAACTCTTTTCTGAGCAATTGTGTTTGTATGTTTGTCATTAAAATATTCATTTAAGAGATGAAGGTATTTTTTTCGTGGAGGTAAGGACCGAAAAACTAATCACGCTGTATGAATACGCGAAGCGGATTCATTTATACAGTGGGATTAGGTTTTTCGGTTTATACCCCCATGAAAACAAAAAGAATATTCTCTTCATTTCTTATAATTTTATAGCATCGAGCGAAAAAAGCAAAGGCTTTTCAAATTTTGATACTTTTTGTATGGGACTATTTTGTGAGGAAGCATTCAAAATAGCTGCGTGCTCAAAAATTTGTTCATTTAGGTATGGATGATTTTTTAACGATCAGAACGCCTATTTTTGATAGACGAAACTGAAAATTAAATTATCCTGACATAATCTTGCTTTGTTTTTTTTGATCGTACCGCAAATAATATATTTATGTCAAATATTGATGTTGGTTTGACGACTTAAACGCCGTTACTACAGCAAGTTCTAGCTTTAGTTACGACGGTTACGTCGCAAACAAACGATCAACCCCCTCTTCATATTTATTGTACTTTGAGATATCAGTAGAACAGACTTGTCGAAGGTCGGTGGGCGTGGTCAGCTACCTTTAATTGATGGATCGCGGCTGTAAATCTTATGTTCGATTTTTTTCCCACGAGCACGTGTGTTTGTAAGGGTGTGTGGGTCGTCGATGATTTAGGAATCATTGGCGTGATGTATTCTAATGTTGATCATATTTCTATTTGTTATTTCGGCTGTTTATTCGAATCTTTCAAACGTTCTACCCATAATTTCAAGAAAGGTGGCCTAAAAGTCGTGTTTTCTGATTTTCTTAAGATATTTTTTCTATTCACAATAAGTTATTTTTAAGATAATTTGTCTATTCACAATAAGTTATTTCTTTTAAAATATATAAGAAGATTTTAGCTTTTAGCCAAAAAGGCTGTGTCTCTATTGTAGAACTGGCATTGGACCGACTAGGGTGAACGGAGAACGTTTCGAGTTCGAACAAAAGCAATCCAAAATCGAAACGATGGAAAATTCGATTATAAAGGAATTTCCCGGATTCTTCAGAGATTATAAAGAACAGGAGAAAATAGCCGGGATAGTGGACCAATCGTCCATGGAGGGGGCAAAACCTATCTCACCCGAGAGTGAAAGTATCGGCTCTGAGGGGTTTCACAGTCATGGCTGCTGTTTAAGGTGAGTTTGACGTCTTCGTTAAGAGAAAGTCGGAGTCTCGCCGTGGGGATCTCCAAATTATCGTAACTGCAGCCCTTTAATTAACCCCTTCCTGTTCAAACCCGGGATTTTACGTTGTTGTTTTATACTTGAGAAAAATTGTTAAAAATAAGAATAAATTCCATGTAACAAGCACTTTCTCCTTTTCCCACAATATTTTCTACCACATAGGACGGTTTCATTTCAAACTGCATCCGTTTTCAGTGTTGTCAATGCAACCTCTTTCAATTGGGACTAGTCTAGAATGAACTAGTCTAAAATTTCAAAAAAAAAAAAAAAAAAAAAAAGAAAAGAAAACGGGAAAGGGATAAATTTACGATGTTTTACTACTTCACCAGTCGAGCGAAGAAAAAAAAACGCATCTTACCAGAGAGAGAAATGGACTCCGCAGCTATGACAGTTGCTTGACGTGGGTCAGCGTTCGATTACCTTATTCTAACCCATTCCCACATAGTCCCGCTATTCACACCTCTACAGGAAAAGGGGCTTGGGACAATACTGTGGAAAATCAAGAAATTGTTTGTGAATGGCAGTTTCCTTCAATTCCAACTATGTTTTGTTCCAAACAAGACAAAGAATTTTCAAGTTAAGTCATCTCAAAATTGTCGTCTGCGACTTCTTTTAATTTGGACCAGCATATACCTTTCTGTCGTATGGGATAGGTGAAGAAGAATATTTCCCGAGTGTTCATTGATTGCTGCTTTTAGTAAATGCATAAAATACATTGTCAAATACGATTTTATACATTATAATAGTGTAACGTTTAGAAGGCGTCATTTTCCTGCTGAAGAACGTCACATTGAGAATATAGAAATCTTTGACAAACTCGTGGCCAAATTCTTCTTTTACATTCCAAACTCATTATCAGACGCCACAGTTTTTTTGTTGGCGAAATCAAAAAGAGATCCCTTTTTATTGGGGGGGGGGTGTTTAATACATTGTGGATTATGAAAAAAATGCATGTAAGAAGCAATTCCTCTATTTTACACAATGTTTTCCAAAGCTATTTTCTTGGGGGCGTCAAAAGTGTCATTGTATGGAATGAGCTCAAATACCTGAGTATACTATCAATCGAATCCCCAGTTATACTATCGATCAGACCTTTGGTATTTGCTTCTCGATATGGAAAACCTGATCTTCGGTCTCGTGAATTATCAAATTTTTTCAAGGAGTCTAAAATAGAGTGTCTGGTCGCTGTTTTTGCATTTTGCATACGCCATTAACATACCTACTTATTCTAGAATTGACCAATCGCGGCTGTCAATCAAGGAATAAACCGACCAATCAAAAAATCAAGACCTGCGCTTTTCAACTCCAACATTGGCCGCCATTTTTGTTAACCTTTATTGTTTGTTTGCGACATTCAAGCTGTAGTTACGACTTTTAATTCACCAACCAACCATTTTGCTTTTTTGTTACATGCTACTGGCCATAAGTTTTGCAAAATAAGGCCGGTAAAAATCGAAGCGGGACTTCCTGTCGAAGTCGGTGGGCGTTGCGAACGACGTAAGTGGGCGGGTCCAGCGATTGGTGAAGTTATAGATCAAACATAATAAAAAAAATGAACTCAAATATATAGGAAATATTATGTTACAATACAAATACAACACCATGTATTTGGTTTCAGCTGCGGAGGAAAATGTTAATAATTCACGTGACCAAAGGTCAAGTGGAATATCAAAATTTCCTCTGAATCGAGAAGCAAATGCAAATTGTTGTAACGCTGTCGTAATGAAAGATTCCATTTATGATATACTTACCTTTTTTTAAATAAAATCTTTGAATTGATAAAATAATATGTATAAACTTGCACGCGTATTTCCAATCTCCTATACCTTTCTCAAAACTTTTATTTGCCTATCTTATATTGTCCCGTATTTGACACTGTCAGACAAGGAATTTTTTTCTGACGTTCTGTGCGGTATTTACATATTTTACTAGGAATATTAATAGGTATATAAAAAGATAACGTAATCTTACTTAAAGCCAATTTCCAGACAACCGTGAATTTTGGAATCGATTGCTTTAAACTTAAATGTTACCCTTTACATAAATGTGATTAAATTGGACTAAGTTTGTTACTTTGCGATGATAGAGAAAAGATATCATTTCAATAAAGAGAACCAAAACTTTAAAATATAGGATCATGCAATTCAACTAATGTCTATTGTGCCATAGCGAAGTTGGCATCGCGTCGGACTTTCACTAGTGAGGTCCAGGGTCGATTCCAGGTCGCTTCAAATATCCTTTCCGACATGTGTCTCCCACTAATGGGTGGATAATACTTTTAAGAATGACGTTAAACCCATTCCAGAACAAAGTCATGAAAGTGCTGTAAGCTAGCAAAGCATGGTTTTGTTAAATAATTTTCTTTGTCTAAGGTTATCATAATAAATAAACGAGGTTACAGTAACCCAGGAGTTAACCCAATACAATACGACAAAACCTTAGACTGGTTCTAATTCAAAGAAGTTGAAGACAACAATTTCAAGTTGGTGGAATTCAAGAAAATATTTGCCACGTGGGATAGGTTACAATATGGAAATACTTGTTACAAGCAGTTTCTTTGAGATGTGTTAAGAAAGCGGGAGTGAGAGGAGATAGGTAAACTAGCATGGATGATCTGTTCTACAAAATCTAAATAAAGTTAATTTATATGGTCATACAAAGTAGTGCGCATAGTGGAGCTTTTTTTTAACACGATATGCTCAAGTGAGCTAAAAATACCCAAGAGATGACCTTGCAGGCAGAGTTTGCAATATTCCTGAAACACATAAGAACTACTTTTTATGGTGTAGGCGTTCAACAGATTAAGTGGTTAAGCCTGCATTGGCAGTTTGCACTCAATGAATTCTGAGAACACAACACAATTGTGTGCACTAACTTAAGTCAACGCTTTGGTAGCTAAAAAAAAAATTCCATCATCAAGTTGTCCTTTTTGTGAGAGGCGGAATCATCGACCGAATAATGGCATTAAAGACAGTTATTGAAATCACTTAAATTCGACTACTTAACGATCCGACATGTTTTCATTTGAAAGAAAGGATGGTGAAATGGTTTATAGCCTAGTTTTCCTTGTTCACTTAGACCTTGTTGACCCGTGAGTTATACAACATTTAACAGTTTCATTCAGCTAAGTAGTAAAGGGAGATTATCAAAGTAACTTATGTCAAGCGTTTGGTAGGGTTATCATTTTGAATTTTGCAGGTAAGGATAGAGAAGTGAAACTTCTTTTTAAATGTGTATGCTCTTAAAGGCCGAGTAATGCTTTTAATTCGAACGAAACAAGGCTCTAAAGCAGTGTATCGACAACATTTAATCAACGTGTAACAAAAAGTTTTTTTAAAGGTTTTATATTTGACTTAAAAACATTGATATATAATATCAAAGACCTATGCCCGAATGTCAAATCGACACTTCAAGTTCGGGCGGCATACTTAACAAATTTCCACACAATGCCTCTCAAGAAACAAAAGGACAATGATAGTTCTTTAACGCTCCTCTGAGTATGATGGCTCAAGGTTTTATGATATATGCAGAATTTCAAGGTTTACGCCTAATAATTTTGGAGAAGAAGAGATTTTTTTTAATAAATCTCCTTTAATCCAAGGTATATATTTCATTCAAAGATATGGCGCTAAATTCCAGAGAACATTAATTCTTTGAAGTATTTTAGTAGTGGGTCAATAGGCATTGAAACATGCCAAATATCAACACTCTAGCCCTAATGGTTTTGGAGGAGAAGATTTTTAAAGATAATCTTCTTTATTCCTAACTAAGATTAGGGACTGCACAGTAATTTTTAGAGTACGGTGATTCTTTTAAGTATTTTGGATGAGGGTCAATATGTTTTGATACAAACAAAATATTAAAGGCCTATTATGATTTGGGAAAAGAAGAATTTCAAAGATTTCCTCCTTTATTTCTATGTAAAATCAGGGATCGCTCAGAAAAGGGCTAATTTTCAGAGTACGGTAATTCTTTGAATTATTTTGGTAGAGAGTCAAAATAATATTATGATGATTTATACCAAATATCAAAGCTCTGGGCCTTATGCTTTGGGAGAAGATGATTTTCAAGGTTTACCTTCTTTATTCCGATGTAAAATCACAGATCGCACAGAAAAGGGCTAATTTTCAGAGTACGGTTATTGCTAGAGGACCAATAGATGATGATATGTACCATATATCGAAGCTCTAGGCTTTATAGTTTCGAAGGAGAAGATTTTTACTTTTTTCACTCGGTTGCCATGAGAACCAAAGTTCTTCATGGGTTTAAATTCGTGCTCAGTTGAACTTAAACTATTGGAATAACATTATGTAAAATGAAAAATTACTTGTATCAAGCAATTACTTCTTTTTCCACAATGTTTTCTACCTAAAAAGATAAAGAAAAAAATCATAATCTTTAAATTGTCGTCTGCAACTCCTTTCAAATTAGACCAGTCTAAAGTTTTATCGCCTGGTAATGGATTGGGGAATACTTGATGAAAAAAAGCTTGATAAAACTTAATCTTGAACTGAAAGAGAAATACCATTAATAAATCATTTTCAGACTATTTGCAGTACTTTTTGTGTTAAATCATCTTAATTTTTCCGTCCAAGTGATATTAAATTTGAGAAAACATTGTGGAAAAAGAAAAAGTTGCTCGTAACAAGCAAATTCTTCTTTTTCCAGAATATTTGCTTTCATAGACAATGTGAACTTTTTAAATTGTTCTTAATTTGGAATGTCACCTGCTTCCCCTTTGAATTTGTACTATTCCAGAATTTTGACAAAACAGTAAAGGGTTAAGTGATAAAACAAACATAATTCGTATCTATATCAAAGCGTCTTCTGCTGAAGTAAATGTGAAAGTAGATCAAACTTAATTGAAGAACTAATGGACGTAATCGACAAAATACAGTCGTCAGTCAAAATGACAAATCAAATCATTTAGGCGGTTCGGAATCGACAGTTCTTGAACATGACACTTCTCCACATTGTGATCTATAAGTGTATAAAGTTTGAAGTTGTTAGAAATTATGGTTGAGGAGATATGTACGTGACAAAAATGTAAAGGTAAAAACAATAAAGGGCAGAGTAATGGTACTTGTTCAAGGCACTTCTTCACACTGTGATCTATAAATGTATTAGGTTTGAAGTTGCTAGCAGTCATGATTTAGGAGATATGGTCCATACCAAAATGAAACAGTAAAAACAACAGCGGGTATTAACTGAAAAAAAAGCCATGGCAGTGTATCGGTTCTTGTACATGACACTTTATACACTTATAGATCACAATGTGGAGAAGTGTCATGTTCAAGAACTGTTATTTTGCCATGCATACAATTTTTGTGTTAACGTTTGGTTATTTTCAAGTTTATTGTCTTCTCAATCTGCTTTACCTGTAAACATCTAGGTCTGGTTAACCCTTTCCCAAAACGGCAAAAGATGTGAACTAGGCAAAGTTTACAGCTGCTGCAGAAGAATGTTATTTAATAAAGAAATAATGAACATTAAATTACAGAAAATATTGAAGAAAAGGGAGAAAATTTTATTTATCAGCATTTTCTTCTTTTCACCCAATGTTGTCCTAAGCTTATTCTTAGAGACGTCAAAACCAGGTCTTGTTTGGGAAAAGATAGACTGTGAAAAAGACTTTTTTAATCCAGTGGGGGACTCCTGTATTACATCGCAATACGACATCCTTTTGTAATTACTTGTATATGGAAATACTTCTTATTTTTATTATTTCGTGTTACATGAAAGCCAAGGGAAGTTCTGGACACCCGAAGAGGGCCATGATATTCAGAGGCAAAAGCGGAAGATTTTACAGTTTCCCAACTTTAAACAGTTCTTCTACCACGAAACAACAAGGTAAGAGAAATTGTTCAGTTTTATAACAAAAAAAAAAAAAGGACAGATTTTACAAGTTGCTCCGACCGAAATGTTAAGACAATTGACGGATTTAACAATTTCCTAACAAAAAGCATAACAAGGTATATGAATTTTCAAATTTCAACGATTTTCCCCCTTCGAATTCGCATTTTCACGTATAATCTCATTATGTAAATAGAGGGTACCAATAATTATTACAGCGTGGACTTGTTCACAATTTAATCAAGGGAAAACATAGCTTTTAAAAACCAATATTCTGGAAACTGACGGATCACCGGGCTCTATCAAAACTCAACTGACTATTAAAAACTATCATTTTAACCCATTCCGACTCAGTGACGCTTTTAGAAGCCCACAAGGAAAAAAACTTCGGAAAACAGTGTGGAAAATGAAGAAATTGCTTGTCACAAACAATTTCTCCATTTTCCACGCTGTTTCCTACCCAGAAAGTTGGAAAAAATCCAAATTTTCATAAACTTTAAATTGTCGTCTGCATCTTCTTTCAATTTGGGCCAGTCTAAAATTTATCGGTCTGGTAATGGGTTAACCAGAAGTACAATGTTGATCGCCGATATTTCGTACGGCAGTTTCGTTGGTGGACGATTTAAGTGTCTAAGCTACATAAAATTCACGATGTACTTTTACGACGTTTAAACATTCTGTCATCGACTTGCTGTTTGTTTCACGCCCGACAATATACTTCATCATCTGACATACTGCCTTGTCGGAATTAAGTAGTTGTGGCCAGCGACATGCAAATCGACGGATCGCTGGCCCCGCCCACTGAGCTCCAACAGGCAGTTTCAAACGCCATTATTTTGCAAAATTTAATGTCAATAATAGTAATAAACTACAAGAGCCGTCAGAGACGGATTATGCTCCCCGAATAAGGCTTTTGTCACAAAACTGTGTGCCATTATTGGACAAAAAACTTCTTATTGAATGCATCTATAGTTTGAGAGTACAGTTCACAAGAATTTGGAAGTTTGACAAAAATTGAAGGAATCTGTTTGGTTTCACAGGCCTGATTCTAGTAAAATTCAATATCATTATATGGTAAAGGGTTAAATATTTTACATTGACTATCAAAGTTATCAATGAAAAATGTCTCCATACAAAAAATGAAGACTAAATTGAGTAGTCTTGCAGAAACAATAGACTGATTTATTTTAGAGTAGGAAATATACAAAATATGAAAATTGCAATCACTTAACAGTTAGAATTTGACCTTGACCTTGACCAAGAACTTTATCTAAGTTTCTGCTGAAAGGTCTTGTCACAAGTAATAAACATATGAAAAATGCTTAAATATGATGACTATATCACTTACCATTGCAAAATTATGGTCAATTTCAAAGTTTTAATTTCCCAAATTTTGACCTTGAGAAATGACCTTGATCTAGAATTATGACATTGAACTTGAAACCAACAGAAAGGGTTAGTCACAAGCAATGCACATGTGAAATATGAAGACTTTATCTGTAACCAATCAAAAGTTATTGCCTTTTTAGTTTTTGCGGGGGAAAAAAAGACAGTTAACGTACAGGTATTAACATTAAGGCCCCTTTTCCCATGAAGCATTTTTTTAAACGAATATTCCCGTTAGTTTAAGGTAAAGGGGATCTGATTTGCTACTCAAAAATGAAATTTCGTGAAATTCTAACAATTAGTCTTGGAGAAATTGGCAAAAAACTAGTTTTTACATTAAGGCCCCTTTTTCCATGACGCAGCATTGAAATAAAAAAAATCAAAAAACGGGTCTTGGAAATTTCCTAGGAAGATTATATTTGAAGTTTCGTCCAATTAAGCCCTGGGGTTGCTGACATGACTTCGGACAGACGTACGGACGGAAGGATGGACGGACGGACGCACAGGCCTGCGACTCTATGCTCCCCCCGAAAATTTTTTCGGGGAGCATAAAAACGGTTTGGTGCGACATGTAAAGATCGAAAATCAGGAATTCGAACTCATAATGCCCTTATCGTTTAAAGCAATTTCCCACACAATGATGAATGTTCTCACCCCTCAAGAAAAAAAGCTTTTAAATCATTGTGGGAAAAGAAGAAGTCGAATGTTACAAGTATCTTTCTCAATACACGCAATGCTTTCTACCCAATTAGACAAAGATTCTTTTTATAAAAAAATCCACGAACTAAATATTGTTGTCTGAAACTTCTTTAATTTTTTGCCAGTTTAGATAAAAGTATCACCGCCAATAAGCGACCAATACGTCAAAACTACACTTTAAATCAGCTGTAGTTATGAAGTTTTGGTCGACCACTGACGATATGTTTTCTTTTTCAGGCAAGTAGACAACTGTCTTAATTGCCATTGCAAATGCATGATCCATCCGATCTGGGTCCGCGCTGTGTACGAGGATGAGAATGGAAGAGCCGGGACACAGCTGTTTAACTTATCTTATGTGTACAAGTGTTTGACTGTATAACCTTAAGGTCAATCTGCATTCATTTCACCCATCACCTGACGACAATTTTTTTAGAATCCAAATTGAATAACGTTGCAGACGACATCGTTAAGTTTACTAAATTTTAAGTTTTGCCTTTTGTGGTGGAAAACAATATATTGGATAATGAAGATATGACTTGTAACAAGCAATATCTCTATTTTCAATAATGTTTTCCGAACCTTTTCTCTTTGAGGTGTCAAAAAGATTCATTTTGTGGAAATGGGTTAATTTTAGTTGAAATTATAAAAACCCTGATTTTTTGGCATGCTGAAAAATATTGCATACCTCTCTGAAAAAAATTGATGTACTTGCCTACATTTTAAACTTGGGCACAAAGTCTTATGCAATATCTTTGTTTTCATTGAACCTCGAATCACAAGTCTGTAAGAATCCACATTCCGGCAGCAAACAGTATGATTAGATTCTTGATTTCATACCCAAGTGAAAAAAGTAAACTGTCTTCACCTCTTAACGTCACCGGTGTATCACAGGCCCATTGTTTTTTGGTTTTTTTTCCAAACAAAACATTAGAGAATAACATGTCGTAGAGTTATAGACAAACTTTAAATTTACCTTTCTATACTATTTTTGTGTCGGAGTTATCTGTTATTGACCGGTATACGCTGCTTTCAGTAAAAACGGGTGTATGCGTTTTACATCCGTGAATATTGTATTAAATGACGTTACTGGTTGCATTCACACAAGGTGATATGATTTTGATGGGGTTTCATATTAAAACAATCAAATTAGTGAATGATGCAACAAATTATTTGAATTTTAGAAATTTCGCAATAGTAGCCATATGAATTTCCTAAATTTCAAATGTTTTTAGACCTTATTCTAATCTTTACATATGAAAAAACGAAGGTACCTTTCCAGACAAATAGTAAGGATTTCGGTATATCATATTACCCAAAACACATTGAAAACTGTCTTCGTCACACTTTTTCTTATGGTAGTTTCAAAATCATGAAGCCGCCGACATAGCGCAGTCGGTAGAGCGTCAGACTCCTAATCTTCAATCATGGGATGTCATGGGTTCGATCCCCGTCAGCGGCAAAATATTCTTTCCGACATTTGTCTCTCACCACTGGGTGGATAATCGAAAACCTAAGTGGGATAGCAGCTGGAGGCGAGGAAAGGATGTAGTGGTAGTACTGGTGTGAGAAATACCAGGAATCCATTGTTAGGTGCTCCAGCCGACGCGATATGACTGAAATACTGTTAAAAGCGGCGTAAAACCTCATTCAATCAATCAATCAAAATCATGATTTTCGACCTATCCATAAATTTTGGCGAAGGGTTGAAAGGAAACGTATCCAGGCATTTTACCCCTATTATTGCAATGCTATAATGTTTTAAATGCTGAAAAAAGCTTGAATACAGACAAATAACGGACTTATGACGTCAATACCATTTGATGTGGCCACAACGTCATTAACCAGAGAGTTTCCTGTCCTAGTGAGATTTGACAACACTGCAACGGTTTTAAGCTTCAAAATACTTAAAGGGAGGGATCGACTGTCAATGTTTGTTCATGACACAGATTTAAATCACCTTTATTTCCCCTCAATACAATATTCTGAAAAGTAGTTCTGCTAAAATCAGAGGTCGTTTATCAATATATAAAAAGCCTTCGTTTATCTAGATTACACCGAGACAGTTGCAATGAATATTGGGACATACACGTGGTGCGTATAGATATTGGAATCACGCATTCGACTAAACCAGCGTCATCGTAACGTCATCGTCTATGTTCGGGAGTCTCTTTTCAATTTTATAAAGATCAGTCAAAAATTAAAAGTTAATGTAAATATAGACACTTACCAGAGTTTTGAGCTAAACAGTTGATGTGACATAATTCAGACGTTGGTTGTTTCCCTTGTCACTTGCTTATCTTCTGTTAATTTGTCGACAGTCGCTTGCCGCGATTTTTCAAAAAAAATACGTGGATTTCCTACTTTCCAAGACAACAACAACAACAAAAACGACTTTAGGCCTATCAGATTACAATGAAGTCAATACCTGACTCATATCTAAGTATTAAATGTTCGTTTGAGTGTATCTTTTAGTTATTGGGAATTTTTCCCATATAGATTTCAGAAACATCAAAACCTCCCCGTAAGAATATGCCCCCGTTTGTATAATAGCGGCCATTTAATTAACTCTTTACGGAAAGTCAAGCGATGCCTCGCCTTTCTGATCTTACTTGATCATAGTAAAAGTAAACGGACATTCTAGCCTGATTTCAATGAAAGTCCATTATTTTCAAACCCATTATTAGACGACATAAGAACAAAATACCATTAACAATGAAATAATACATTGAACAGGCTTAGGAGTTCACAGTTAGACGACGAAACGCTCCCTGGTCTATTTCTCAAGATTGCACAAAAAGTCCCTTATCGTCGTCCTATTATGACCTTTTTCATTTCGGTTTGAAAACACCAGAAAAAAGTCAAAGAAAGAAGATATACCGGATTCTCCATTGTGATTCACAGTTGTACCTTTATATTGATATGAAATGTAAAAAATTTCTTAGGAACAACTTGCTACAGGTGAATATTAGAAATTATTGACTAAACTTTCACAGACCGGTCATGGTGTCGATGGTTTGGCGCAACTGCCGGGCCATTCGCTTCTACGATGGGTAATAAATTGAAAAGAATCTATACAGTATTCGACGAGCGAGTGCGATCCAAATCCTTCTAGTTTTAAAAGATTCGAACTGAATAAAGTACCTGAAGATTTCATGTGCTCTCATAATGTCTTATCTAAGCTTAATTCCTTAATTGATAGACTAGAAATCTGTTCACACACACACAAAACGACATTGACTTATTATATAGTGAATGGTGCGAGTTTATAAAATACTCTATGTATAAAAGTATACCATTAAAACATTGAATTTGTCAACAGTTCTGTCTATTGTAACAGAAAAAGAAAAACGGGAAAACCATTGTGGAACGATATGTTATCAGAGTTGTGGTCAAAAATGTGCACAGCAGAAAAGAATTGGCTTCGAACGAAGAGCGGCACAAGCTTAATGTCATTTGAAAAATTAATATTATGTGTCCGCACGGAAATTATTTGATAGAGAGGTCCAGCGTGCTAAACGCCTGCACTGTTACTCTTTGCAAAACAATATTTCTCCTGTGGTATCACATGACGGTCTCTCATCCTGGAAGTCATTGGGTCAATAAGGTGTTAGAAATGAGAGGAAAAAATATAATTCCTTAGAAAGTAAAGTCAGCTCATGGTACCATTACTACTGACGTTAAAATTGTACTAGAAAGAAGGAAATATGACTTTAGTTCTCTTTTCAACCGAGAAACACAAAATCACCGTGAACCTGGTATAGAAAGTAGTACAAGCGGCGAAGATTATCTCCCTTTCAATGAAACGATATCGGTTACAGAGTATAAAGGTTCCTCGATATGACTAAGTCTGGTAAAGCGGTCATGGCTGACAACATACACGCAGAGCTCTTTAAAAAATGATGCAGCAGTCAAGCATTCACTTTTCAATATATTCTTCCAAACTAGTTCTACACCAAGCATATTGACTAAATGTATTATAATTCCAATTCCTAAATCTTCGTCTGTGGACCCGAGATGTTCCCTGTCTTATCGCGGAATTAGTTTAGCATCGTCTGTCTATAAAATTTTTTGTGCGGTATTAAGACTAACTAGGCGGACAGAGGAAAATAACCTCTTCGAAGATGAGCAAGGAGGCTTTACAAAAGGGAGAAGCACGTTAGATCAGATCTCTAGTCTAACCAATATCATAGAGACAAGGAAAAGATGTAAGCTCTTCACGTTTACCGCTTTTAATTAAGTTTCATTGATTTTCAAAAGGCGTATGACTCAATAAATCGATATAAATTATGGCCAAGGCTGTGAGATAAAGGCACACTTCTAAATGCCGTCAAATCGTTACATATGTCCGTCAGTTACAGTGTACGTCTGCACGTCTAAGTCGCAGAGCAATGACTAAGCCAAGGCTATGGGTTATCACCCCTTCTTTTTAATTCATATATCGACGACCTAACAAAATATTTGAAGTCCTTTTGGCAAAACGTCAGCGGTGAGGTAATATGCATGCTACTTTACGCCGATGATATAATATTATTAACTGACAAGGAAAATAATTTGCAAACATTACTTAACGCGCTGAATGATTTGTGTTACGCTTATGATATGACTATAAGCTGTTTGAAGCGTAACGTCGTGCACTTTCGCAACGAGTCCGTCCAACGAACGCCAGATATTTTTACTTCAGGGAACGGTCGCTTAAATATACATGTAGTCGATAGATATACCTACATAGGAATGGTTTTAACAGAACACATTAATTTCGAGATAACAGCTGAAACTGTTACTCATAGGGCCACTGATTGCTAAAAGTAACAGCATCGGCGGCATATTCCATACAATGTCTCCAGCAACCTTTATGGCGTATTAGGGTGGCAAGTTATAAGTTATAGCGCTCCAATATGGGGTAAAAAACATCACTCATGTGTAGACGCTATACAAAACAGAGCGATGCGATTTTTCTCTGATTAGGAAAATACGCTCCGAATGAGGCCGTTAAATGTGAAATGGGTTTGGATTCGCCAAGGGAACTCGGTATTCAGATATTGGTGTCGGTCTGCCAGTTTTCCGTCTGCCGGCGCGTAGCACTTTGGGCTTGCGACAAGGCAACGACGTCCTGTAATACGTAGTCTTATCAAGTTAAGCAAAAATTATATTCGCTAGATATCGAAGATACCAATCCGAATAACGGTAGAAGCAAGAAAATCTTTTTCCGCATTCTGAGTGAAAAGGTGATAGAAGATTTTAAGCGAAATTGGCACAGTAGTATTAATAAAGTAAAAGGCAAGGTTCTTGGGAGAGGGAGAAACAAGTTAAAATTTTATTGTAAAATGAAAACCGACCTCTGCGTTGAGGAGTATTGTCAATTAATAATGCCGGTTTAACAAAGAGCTGGATTAAGCAAAATTAGGTGCGTCGTAGCCCCTATCAAGATAGAAAATGATAGGTACGTAAACTTGCTGGAAAATGAGCGTTTATGTCCGTTTAGCGATATAGTCGAAACAGAAGTGCTTGTATTACTGGAATGCTTTAAATATGCAACTGTACGCTCGGAATTCATCGAAAAAGCAGAAAATCTTAATTCTCGTTTTTCAATCCTAAGTGATATGGAAATGTTAATTTTCATTCTGTCCAACAACAAAATGATTGGAATATCTGCCATAACCTGTTAATAATTCCGAACCCGAGACAAAAGCTCAGACGCAGCAGTGGATACGAGCTGGTTCCCCACCTCCTAAAATGTTTAAGCTGTCCCCTTCGGCTGGCAAATTAATGCTTGTTGTCTTTTGGATTCATGAGGAATGATACTTACTCATTTCATGCTAAAAGGTCAAACTGTCTCTGCCAAGTACTATTCGGAATTGATGCTTAAAATCTCAGAGAAAAGCTCAAGAAAATTCGTTCCAGGTTAGCACAGAAAAATGCCCTTCTTCTTCACGATAAAGTCCCCTTCCCATACCGTCGCACCTGTAGTGGAGGTTATCAACTCTTACAAATGGCAACTGTTGTCTCACCCTCCTTATAGCCCAGACCTCGAACCCTGTGACTTTTATTTGTTTCCAGAATTGAAAAAAATAAATGCTTGCTGGGAGGAAATATAAGATCAGAGCGGCTTTGATATCTGCTGTTGTACAGTACCTAAAACATAGGTCTACGTCATGGGTCATGGTGGGAATACAAAAGCTCCCACGAAGATGGCAAAAGTGCGTAGCGGTAGGTGGAGAATATTTTGAAAAAGAGTAGAAAGTTTTGTTTTTTGATGTTGACGGTTTTCGAGAACGAGTCAAAAGTCAGGATATTTTCTGACCGTCCCTCGTAAGTATTCTTTAGTCGATAGACTAGAAAAGTGTGCTATAAGAATCAATGGGGCACCAATATTGTACCATTCTATTTTTTTTTTTTTTTCGTCTGGTTACAGGTTAAAAAAGAAAACACATAATGAGGGTTTTGACTGTTTAATAAATAACACGCTGGCTTATGGTATCACATTATCTCTGTAAATAATTTATGTGATATAACAAATCAAGCTCAGTCTGCAGACCAAATGAGCTGGCAGAGAACAATCTACGCACAAATAAGAATCTGGAGAGACAATCACAACAGATCAACACGAATTCCTTGTATCAATTTTGGGATAATCACAATGTCTTTCTTTTCTAGTAAAACTTATAAGGGTAGTATTAATCCCAAAATTATGTGACTTGTGTTGCCTTCCAACTCCTTTCAGTGCTATAACAAAAGAGTCATATGTAATAAAATATTTAAATGTTCTTTTGCTCAACCCAAATTCTGTCTCGTTTTGTTGCATTTCAGTCCAAAACATTAGTTGGTAGCGCGTCGGACTATCATTCAAAGGGTCCCGGGTTCGATCCCCGACCGCGGTAATACTCTTTCCGACATTTGTCTCTCACCAATGGGTTGATAATCGTAATCCTATGTGGGATAGCAGCTGGAGGCTTGGAAAGGGTGTAGTGGTAGTACTGGTGCGAGAAATACCAGGAATCCATTGTTAGGTGCTCCAGCCTCCGCGATATAACTGAAAGATTGTTAAAAGCGGAGTTAAACCCCATTCAAACAAACCATATCAAACGATAAAGATTTTGCTTTGCCCCAACCAAAATTCTGTCACGCTTTGATGAATTCAATCCATATCCCTCCTATATAAAAAGAAGACATAAAGGATAAACGATTAGATTGATGTTGCTTTGACTCAGCAAGATCCTGAACAATATATAGTCAAACCTATTGTATACACACCACAAATACTCCCCAAAAAGTGAACTCTCGAAAACAATTTTGATAATTCCGGCTTATCCATCTTAATTTTGCATTATTCGGCGATCTTCCACTGTATGTAAAATTGTTTATCAATTGCTGACACTTAGATTACCGGTTACCTTTGAGAATTAAAAATAATGTTACGCCTATATAAGCAATGTTTATGAAAGAATAAAAGTACAACATCACATTCCGCGTGCATAAATCGTTAGGGTGACGTCAACACCAGCAGGTTGACAATTGTCCAGTTTTCATTTGGTCTATAGTTTAAGCGGTTTATATCATTCAGTTAGCCATGTTCAAAGAAACAATCGACCAATCAAATCATTTAGATAGGAAATGAACCGAAATTTATGTACAACAATTTTGTTGGTTTGGCAACATTAACATCGTAATTACAGCTTATTGAAGTTGTAGTTACGACGCTTTAACCATCAACCAAACAATTTTCTTTTTTGACATATGTTACTGGCCATAAATATTTGCAAATTAACACTTCTGATCCGTAAGAGCGTGTCTCATACGTTGTCGATGTCGATGTATCTTCTAGAGATGTTCATCCAGTATGCAAAACGTATTAACGTCGCTTTGTATGGAGTATGTTGTATGTTGTCATGCTTTAACCAAAAGAATCCGCTTACCTTATTTCTGCTATGGAACTTTTCAATTTCTAGCTGATTTTCTTAAGTTTTCCTGCCTATTTTTGTAGCTATCTCTGAAGGTTTGTCCAGTAAAATAGTGCATCATCATCGGGCATATAATGGAATTATTTAAGCATTTCACCGGACTAGATATTCGTGATAAATTTCGGGCGGTGTGTTTTCATTGCGTGTTAGCTCGCTAGTCTTCAGGTAATCACGATGACGACTAAATTGCTAGCGGAAGGCAATGCCGTTATTGATATGCCACTGAAACCACAAATAAGGAAGTTATCGACTGATTATGGATTTACCCGGTGAATTCTGGTTCCATTTGAGTTGTTGTTCGCTGACATTTTTGGCATCTTGTAACGCAAAATATGTTTGCTTTTTTTTCTTTCTTGAAAATTGAGAGCCAAACGGTTTCTTTCATAATCTCTGCAAATGCCGCTTAAAAACAGAATTCATAAAAAGGGGTAATCGGTAAAATCGGCAAAATCAGTCTTATTCGTAAAAGTTCGGGAGTGACAACAAAGGTTAGTCTTCATTGACTTTTTTTTAATGGGGTGATAGAGTTACCTAGTCTTACACTCATTCCTTGGCAGAAGCCATTGCGCATAGGACTCCTTATTATTTCCCTAAAGTTAGATTGAGACAAACTTAGACAATTAGATGACCTAATCATTGACGTCGTTACCATTGATGAGTTCATGAATCATCAATCCTATCCGGTTAGACATTTTTGCATCACGTCTTTGAAATCAAGAGGTTAAAATAGAAAAACTCGGGTTCCTCTGAACAACTAAACTACATACGGTATATCGCCACAACTCGGCCGATTCCGTACCTAAATCTTGCTTGATCGGACAGATCTCCGGAGGATTGCCGAATAGTTGTACCAATACCACTGTCGACTTGTACCTTGTACCCTCGGACGTATAGCAGGGGGAGCATTTTGTTACAACTCGGTGCATTTCGTTCGTCGGATACAGTGTAAGAAAACTTAGTTACATAATCGAGTATTACGAGCGCCATTTGGAAGTTTGTCACGTGACAAGCTTTCAAAATAGCCCTACGATGCAGAAACGAGGTAAGCGATGTATACTTGAACGAGGAGTTCCAATTGGGCGGTAGCAGTCCACCTGGTGCCTAGCTGACCTTAATTTTCTTTCAAACATAGGTGGTCATGAGATGAAATCCGAAGCAAGGTACGACATCATCCTACGTTACCATTGTGACTGTAATTTCCGGACTGTCGCAAATACTAACTATATTTTCTGTCTGATTATGAACATAATTATTATAATGTATCATAGTATCATGGGTTATACTTTCGTAAAGAAAATATTTGTATAAATGAAAAAGTATTGAAACTTGTCCAATAGATTGCGTTACAACTCTCATACTGGAAAGGAGATCGAATCACGCAAAAGTAAAACATAACTGATATTTAGATTGACTGTTCTACAGTAAGAAAATCTGCAGAAAGCTAAATAAACAATCGACCATTTTCAGGTAGAGAAGTCTGATACGGACTCATTACTTTTCTCACTTTCAACTTTTCGTTTCGTCCCCTTCAATGCGTCACATGTCATTTTTACGTGACGGTCGGGTTACAAATATTCTACGGCCGATTTAACAGAACCTACAACTATTCTTTGCTAGAGATGAAACTTGTATCCTTTCTAATACCGATTGGATGCATGCATACATTTCTCTCAGTTCTACTTTTCATAATCTCACAACGAACCCATGGCAATTCTGACTAATTCAATATTCGATGGCTCTTTGAACAGCTTTATAAGTTGCTCTCCCCACTCTATATGGTAAAAGAAAAAATAACTCAATTGACAGCGTATATAACTGATGGTTAGCAGATCACGTCCACTGACAGCCAACAAGGAAATGCGACTGAGACACGAGACGACATTATTCACATGTATGGTCGGATGGTCGGAACCAAAATAAAGCTGTAGATACGATATTTAAATCCCCCGCTAGCAAACAATCATTGCGTATATGTTTTAGATCAACGTTGCATGCCAGGTCCAAATTAATGACTGGATTGGTCAATCTTTGTTTCGTTGACAGTAGCGAACTTTCAGTTGGACCTTTCTTATATATTCTCGTCCGTTAAGATGTTACACAAAGAAAAGAAACAAACAAAAAAGACAAATACATCAATTTAAATTTATTCAGAGATCGCCCTATATATGCACGTATTCAGCCTGAGCTACGAATTACTAGAGGGTGGCAATGCATGCTTCCTTCATCCTTTCCTTTTCAATTACTGATTTTTACGCTCCAGTGTTTTTAAACTTGGGGAAATATTGTGGACATAGAAAAAATTTCTTGTAACAAGCAATTTCTACTTTTTTTACACAATATTTTCTTCGTTACTGAATGAGTATTTTTCAAATAAGGTCAACTTTAAATTGTCGTCTGCAAAACCTTTGAATGTGGACGAGCCTAAAATTTTGTAAAACGGTTTAAGGTCAAAAACCTAATCAACAAAACCGCCGAGCCTCTTCAGTCTGTGGACGGATCGGCTGAGTGTGTTTTCAATGAGCTCTATTATTTCAGTATTTTTAGTGTATGAACTTGCATAACAACACCGTGTAAAGCCGCGAAGAGGACTAATACAAAAGCGTGATCAGGTTTCCAGTTTCATACATCGGCTAAAAGAAGTCTTCTCCTAGTTAAATATCATCCAGGGATATGTCATAAAAGGGTATAAAATCAATTTTGAAAAGGGGGGGGGTACCATTTTTGAGACAGAAATCACAAAGTAGATCTACTCTGTGCGCAAGCATACAAAATAATCCAATAGTTATTCTATTTTGTTTTATTATTGTCATGAAAGTACGAAACATCTTTCAGTTTATATATTAGGAACAGGGGTTTTGATAGACAAACCTGAAGTTAAGTATCAAAGTATCAAATCAAAGTGTGTATATAACATAAATAAATCATGACCAGTAACTTTAAACCATCAGTGGACACAATATCAAATTCTAACAATTCAGTTAGAATATGAAATATTTCACAAGCGTTTTGCGTACATTGGGAATATGACAACAGTGTGTTTTCTATTTGTTGTTATCGTATTCGAGAATCGTGTGTAGGTATTTTTTATTGGATGAGACCGAAGGTCAAATCCAATAAAAAATACCTACACACGATTCGAGAACATGATTACAACAAATAGAAAACACACTGTTGTAATATTCCTTTTATTATATACCTTTTAGGAAATGACATTAAGAAAATATCTTAAATGATTAAGAAATAACCAACTTAAAAAAAAAACCGAACGTCAATACACAAAAAAGTAGTCCGTTTTAAACTGTACCCGACGAATACGTTTTTTTGGTACACGCCGAATATTTTTTTTTATTTTTTTTTCTGTCGAGTTGTATTAGAGAGGCAGATTTTAATTCATATCACTTATAGGTATATAATAAAAATGTTTATTATGAACCTTACAACATTTCTAGTTAATTATATGCATTCCACTCAAAATCGAACATGTCCGAATCAAATCTGTATCTGACAGTGTCAAATACGGTTCCATATAAGAAAGTCTATGATGACGTCATTTTTAATCTTTAGATGGAGTCATAATGCGAATAAACTTTATCAAATGGTGCGGGAGAATGGACTGCACGTAGAAAAGCAGTTTTTTTTTAATGAAAAATATATGTATATGATAAATGGCATATTGTATTACGATAGCAATACATCTTGTATTTGCTTTGAGCTGCGGGGGGAAATTTTGATATTCGCTGTTAAAAGTAAATACACGATGTTCCTAATATTCCTAATATATTGAATTCACTGGTCGTGATACTGTGTTCGACTTGAACTGATTGGTAAAAGATCGACAAAATGATATCTGTAGTTATTCCACGATATAGCAGTAATTAGCTATGTTAATAGTATTATTTATTGTTTTATTGTTGTTAGTTTGAGTTGAATAGGCTTGTGTTTTTGCAATTCAAGCTCTTTCTGGGAACCTGTTCAATTTAACATTTTGCCTCTTAATTTTTTTTTTAGATAATGATGAAAATATTAAAACATCAACGGCATGCTTACTATACAAGCTTTGGGGGGCTGTCAGTTACTGTAAACGATATTTGACTATGAGATAAAATTTCATGGGCGCGAGGCATTCCTTAATCTTACTAAATATCACTTCCTTGAATAGCGTAAAACATGCAGTATTTTTCCTGTTAGACAATATGATAAATAACAAATCACGTGACCAAAGGTTTGATAAGTGTCAAATTTATTGAAGAGTCCAAACTTCCTGTTTGGGTATTGTATTTATATATATATATAATGATTAGAGTGTAAAATCTCGCACCACTTTTGGTTTTAATTCGATTAATTGGAGTACGTGCATTATCTGTCCCGTCTATTTCAAGGCATGTGTGACTCGTGCACGGAATATCCTAGAATGTGCATGTAAGTTATCGAAACATTACTCAATGTTTGTGAGAATGTTTGTGAGAAGAAATTACGCCTTTTCCCATCATATCCCTTTACAATTACACACGTTACCGATTTTGACTCTGATTTAAAGATACAACTTAGATACATTTTTCTGGAGTTGATTGCAAACATACACGGTTTTTCTTTCCGGTCAATTGACCAATCTTGGCTGTTAATCAAAGAATCAATCGACCAATCAAAATGGTCTTTTGGGCCAGGAGTTAAATTTTGAGCTTCGAAACTGGCTGTCATTTAGCTTAAGAATTTAAGTTTGTTGGGCATCTTAAACTTTGTAACTACAGATCATACAAGCTGTAGTTACGACGTTCAGGTCGCCAAACAACGATTTGCTGTTTTTGAAATCGAATAGGAACTTCCTAGCGGGGTCCTTTTGCGTTCTTAACAGGGGCAGTCAGAGGTCATCGGTCATCATTATCATGATTGACTTGCTCCTTTTTTTGTTTACAATTTCATCTGAACAGAACAGGATATATACCTTCTTCAGAATAGTACAAAGTACAAAAAAATGAATATATGATATGCATGTATAAAGGCCATAGTCTCTCCCTCGACTTATCATTTTCAATTTCTTTATTCGAGATGTAAAAGACTCCCCGAATGGCAAGAGTGTTTGAATAGTGATCTGAAAGTGACGGGCTCGAGCTTTATAATAACTGCAACATAGATGCGTCCATAAGCAAGAGCATAAAAGTTAGCCTCGCTCTGTCAGTGCTATGAAATTAGAAGCAGTGGCTTTAAAGCCATTTCCTGTTTTGAGGTAGTGTTTGGAAGAAGCTTAATCATGTATAAGCTTAAGAAACTCTCTTTAAATCGTATAAATTAAGTCACCATGGCAACAAATATCGAAAATAAGACATAGTTGATAAAAAAAGTACAGCAAAAAGTGAGTTTTCTCGTCCATCGGTAGCTATCGGCACTCTTCCTATTCCACGTAAAATATGACGTCAAATAGAGGTTAGAGAAAAATCTTGCGATGCCCTCTAGATATATGAAAGGTAAAAGTGAAGTTTGAAATTGACGGGTCGTTAGCCCTGTCCGCTGACTCCGCTGACCCTTCCCACTGACTCCGCTGACCCTTCCCACTGACTCCGCTGACCCTTCCCACTTACCCCGCTGGCCCTTCCCACTGACTCCGCTGGCCCTTCCCACTGACTCCGCTGACCCTTCCCACTGACTCCGCTGACCCTTCCCACTTACTCCGCTGGCCCTGCCCACTTACTCCGCTGGCCACACCCACTGACTCCGCTGGCCACACCCACTGACTCCAACAGAAAGTTCGACTTTCATATTATAAGGCATTATTTGGCATAATAATGGCCAGTAGCATGTAACAGTTCATATGATTGTTTTTATTGGTAGACTGATTCTTGATTGACAACCGCGATTGGTGAATCGCACACAAGCACACACACACACACACACTCGCACAAATTTTTAAATTTTCGAATTTTTTTTCTAATCACATAAAATTGTTTTTATTCATTATTAACCCTTTACTGTTTTTCAAAATTCTAGACTTGTGTAATTTGAATGGGACAGCAGACGACATTAGAAAATAAGTACACTTAGAAGAGTAATCATCCTATATGGTATCAATAGTGTGGTAAAAAAAGAAATTGCTTGTTACAAGCTATCGCTTCTTTTTACACAATGTTTCTCAAGTATGACATCATACGGACGTAAAAAATCAAGGATTGTAGGGGAAGGGTTACTCGGAGCAGTTCATTTCTTTGCTCTCATTAAACAGATTTTATGAAATGGATGGAATATTATTCTTTTCGTTGAGATATGAACATAAAACCCTTAACGCATTTGATGAATACATTAGTGTGTTTAAGTTTTTAGGTTCTTTCCTCAATGAAAACAAAAGAATAGTCCCTTCATTTTTATAATTTAATGCCATGAATTAAGCAAAGCAAATATTTCACTATAGTTTAGTAAAGATGTATTGATCTACTTTGTGCACAAACATACAAAATATGTGCGTGCGCAAATTTTTACTTTTTCGTGGAAGTATGACAAAATCAGCCTATCAAAGTGCTAGAATCTTGTTAGATGAAATTAAAATTGAATTTTATATTTAAATGAATCATACCCAACATACTTCGCGATAACAAAGTATTGTCGATCTACGGACTTTACTTTATCTGGAGGAGATAAATGCAATGCAAATCAAAACAGCATTTTTAAACCTTGTCATGCTGAATGAAATCCTTTTCAAAAACAGCATGAAAACCAAATGGTTGAAAGTTGTGAAACCACTTCCTGTAGATTTATACGTTGTATTTATTTTGAAAATTGAATTTTATATTGATATAAAAGGAACACGCAGGTGGTAAAGACAAAGGTCAGAGTGCACTTTTGTGCAGTCTGATCTTTGTCTTTACCTCCTGCCGAACAGGAATATTCGGGGATCAGCATGACAAGAGCTAATGTACGTGATAAATGTGACCCTGTGAAAACGTTTTATCTATGACGGTTAAGTCACAACATTTGGACAAATACTTATTTAAGACTGATTAGTCACTCCTTGGAATCACGTGCGCGTCTCTAGTCTCCTCGGGTAAATTTTCGAACCCGATTCTGGTATATTAAGAATAATACGTGTTGTTGTTGTTGTTGTAATTGTTAAGTAAACGGCATATCATTTTAATCTTTGCAACAACGTTTTGGCTGTCTTCATTTATATGTTTTCAAGATCTTCATTCTCAAAATCAATTTCCTTATAATTCATGTCAAATTGAGACATAATGCGTGATTATCATCGTTGTATTTAAAAAAGAATATATAAATAAGGTAGATTCCATTGCCAATTTGTTGCGAATTGGTTGGTTGTAAAAAAAACAGAAAGTTTATTGTAGCTGTAAACACCGAATCCTTTGCAAAATCGTAATTGAAAAAAACATATGACGATTAACCGATCGGGATGTCAATCAAAGAATCAATCGACCATTTATACCGCACGGGTGGGCATCGCTGTCACTACCGCGAAATCGCGTCAACGTAAGTTTGTGCCCTCGCCACATCCGGGAACTGTCACGGTAAATACATCGCCAGGATATTGGTAAACACGGGTAAGTCCTACGGTGTGTTTTGATTTTTTATAGAAGAATCGACAAGCTATGTAAAATTTTGATAATGCAGTTCCATGTTATTATGAACCGTCTTCAAAAAACTCTTTGCTTTAAGATGAGGACCGTAACCCATTCGGCCCCGAATCGTATTTTTTCCAATTAAAATGTCAACACGAAGAGAATTTGCATTTTTGCCAAGTTTCCCTGGGGATAACAGCCTTTGACACACGGTCTGTCTTTATCGGTCTTCTTTTTTTCAATTCAATGCAAAAACATCAATTCAGGGACATAAAGTTTAAGTTAGATGTCAAAAATTTCAGGCGCGGTTGATACATCGTCCAGGCGGTAGTTACAAACTCGCGCGCTAGTTCCATCGAGTGTGGCGTATACATTATTGAAAGAGCTTTAGATTGTTTATTGATTGAATGGGGTTTAACGCCGCTTTTAACATTATTTCAGTCATATCGCGGCGGCTGGAGCACCTAACAATGGATTCGTGGTATTTCTCAAACCAGTACTACCACTTCATCCTTTCCTAGCCTCCAGCTGCTATCCAACTTGGGTTTACGATCATCCACCCATTGGTGAGAGACAAATTCGGAAAGAATATGTGCCGCCGCCGGGGATCGAACCCATGACCTCCCATTATTGAAGATTGGGAGTCTGATGCGCTACCGACTGCGCTATGACGGCGGCCAGGAGGGGCTTTAGAGAGTAATTTGTGATTTGCCTATTCTAACTAGGCCCACTAAACACCCCTTACGACCATAAATACATGGATCCATCTACAACAAAATTGCACTAAGATCACACCATAAATCTATACTATATTTGAGTCTTTTAGACAGTCAAAAAGTGTGATTTATTCCATAAAATCAACTTACTAATCTATTGAAATCTGTCTTGAAAAGGGAAATCGAAGCATTATATGCCATGGTGATAACTGAATACAGGAGATAAATCGTCTCTGCATTGTTTTTATACAGGTGACAAATCACAAAAAATTCATTTCATTATTCTTTCATGCTAAGCGCTTTGTATGTGTTCTTCATGCATTTTAGATTTGCTTCTCTCATGCTATGAATGGATTTGGTGATTAACGAATTTAATTTAACGAAATGTTGAAAATGAATTTAATGACAGTATTCTCATGCAGCAAAGTTCACTTACTGTCCTCACACCATCTTTTAAAAACTGCCTTTTTTCAAAATCTCCATTTTCTGAAATATCTCGAGAAAAATATGACACTGCCATCCTTTTGCATCCCAAAATTCTTAAGAAGTGTCACAAAAAATTTGAAAATCGGTTCACAAATAAAAATTTATTGCGAAAAATAATCTTGACAAGGCCTTTTTGCATGTATAAGGGAGGTAATCCAAAAACCCTAAAATTGAAATTTTGGCATATTTTGGGGATGATTTTAGGTGTTCAGTCCTCTGTTATGTATGACATACAATTTTGTTTTGATTTGGTGCATTTTAAACAAAAAATAACCAATTTCGATTTTTTCCGGGGAAAAAAGGTTCTTCCATTGCTCACATTTTCACAACAAAGCCCTGGTCAAAAATTATTTTCTGGCCTAAAACTATTACATGTATTTGTGAGCCGATTTTCAAAAGTTTTGTGGCACTTTTTACGAATTTTGGAATACAAATTGGTGGCATGACCATATTTTCCTCAAGTTGTTTCAGAAAAGATCGATTTTCAAAAAGGTGTTTTGTAAAAGATTGTGTGAGGACAATAGTTTAAAAGCAACCTGCAAATCGTTGCTTAACGGTAAACAAAATTTGATTATCTATACTGCAGTCTTGTACCATCTAAGAGTACTTGGTACATTAGTCGAAAACCTGGTTTGCCAAGTAGGTTTCACTCGATGGAAATTTGATCTTATCACCTGCATGTTATTCTCGTGCATCTCAGTCATGTCAAATCCGGTTTTTGATATTTGAATCGTGTGCCAAATTACGGTTGGACAGTAAAACATCACAGACGCGATGAAACTAGCCGTGTCTTTGCATCTACCGCGATGGCGAGGACTCTACCACGCCTAAAAATCAAAGTACTGAAAGTTCTATAAGCTAGCAAAGCATTGTTGGATTTAGAAAATCTTTCCCTTGTTGGGTAATAAACATTGTGGACATTGAAGAAATTGCTTGTCTCTTGGGATGCTTAAAAAGTGGAATTGAGTGGGAATGGGTTAAACAACATACTTTTGACAGGGTTCTCTACAATTTGAATAGAGTTTGCAATATTCCTGAAATACATAAGAACTTTTATTTATGGCGTAGGCACTCCGTGGATTTGGTGTTTAAGCCTCCACTGGCAGATTGCACTCGTTGAACTTTGAGAAAACCTGTTAACTAATGCTATCAAAGCTGACGCTTTGCTAGCTAAAAAGACATTACACGTATATAGTACGTAAATCGATATTTTCTTATTTTTTATTTTTATTAAAGTCTAAATGATGAACAATGACTGATATATTCAGAACATTCACCGAGGACTGTTCATGCAGTGAAAAGTGGTAACGAAATGTATAATTCCGCCATGTTGATATGAAAGTCGAATTTATTTACGGTCCTCGTCTCAAGCTCAAAGTATTTTCAATAATGCTTTTGGCCTGAAAATAAAGGTGAATCCTATAATCATGGAACTGCATTGTCGAAATTCGACTTGGTTTGCAGATTCGCCAGAAAAATGCGTGACTTTACCCGTCTTTGTTTACCACTATCCTGGCGATGTTACTACCGTGACAGTTCCCGAATATGGCGAGGGCACAAAATTACGTTGACGCGATTTCGCGGTAGTGACAGTGATGCCCACCCGCGTACCGGAGTGAACTTTGAACACTACACTGAAGTCTGAAATTAATATGAAGCCATTTTATTGGCTTAGCGACTAAAATGTTGCAGGTACAGCTTATGCAAGCTGTAGTTACGACGTTTATATGTCTTCAACCAACAATATTACTGGTTTATTAGATGTTACTAGTGATACATTTTTCAAAATAAAGCCGTTTAATGTCACCAGCGCATCATAGACCAATGCTTTCAGCCCAAGGACTATTTTCTTTTCAACATATATTGCGGACTAGCAGAGATGTAGACAAATTTTCAATATACTCTTGTGTCATCGTCGTCTTACGCTGTTTGCAGGCTTTTCATTATTTTTTATGTTTATCCTTAAAAATTGTATTAAAAGATGTTACTTGGCGTAATCTACACCAATTTCACCTCAAGATTATATGGTATAAAAGAGTGTTCTTGAAAACTCAACGTAAAAGTATTATAATTTAATTTTCAGTTTCGTCTATCATGCATAATCGGGCGTTCTAATTGAAAAAATCGAAAAAAAAATATTCATAACTCCATGAACAAAATTTTGAGCACACAGCGATTTTGAATCCTTCCGCGCAAAATAATTCCATGCAAAAAGGTATCAAAAATTGTAAAGTTTTTGCTTTTTTCACTCGATACTATTAAGTTATAAGAAATGAAGAGAATATTTTTTGATTTCATGGAGGTATGAACCGAAAAACCTAATCACACTTATGTATGAGTCCGCTTCACGTATTTATACAGTGTGATTAGTTTTTGTCGGCTCATACCTCCGTTTAAACAAAAAATATTCTCCTCGTCTCTTTAATGGCAAAGCTAAATAATGCAACATGTTTGTTGAATTTAGGAGCCTTATTTCTAGATTTTAAAATTTCACCAACTGTTTTTTTTTTTTTTTTGTTTTTTTTTTTTTTTTTTTTTTGTTTTTTTTCAAATATTCTTCAAACCTTACCCTAATCTTTCCACATACAAAAATCAGGATACATTTCCACCCAAATAAGTGTCCTTTTTTGATTCAGAAGGTCTTTTATAAAAAAGAAAACAAGTTTAATAGATACTCAATTTTATTGGTCCCTGATAGTGTTGTATTGAAACATTTGAAGAAGCCAAAAACAACCTGATTGGATGAAACCCCAGAGTGATAAACTTTTTGAACCTTTTCTTTTTCAATTTATGAACAATTTGCCTCATGTAGTAAAAAATAATCTTCTGAGCTCCAATGATTCATTATCTTTAGTGTCCGGTAAGATTAAACAACAAAAAAAATCAACTAACCTCTGATACTGAATATCGGAAAACATTAGTCATTGTTTAATCGACGATAAATAAACGGATCGCTACCGATAGCCGTGACCTCCGACAGGTAGTTCCAGTTTCATATCCGATACAACGTCATTCTGTAAAACGTATTGCAAGGAACACTAAAAAAGTAAAAAGATTTGTTGTTGACATAAACGTAGTAACTACAGCTTGGCGTATGATGGATCGCACCGTCACACGGGGCCTCAGTTTAACGCCTCACCCGAAATACAATTAGTTTGTAAATTGGTCAGGTCAGCCCAGGGCGCGAACCCCTGATCTTGAGGTTTGAAGTCAGTGCTCTACCAAATGAGCTAATCGGGCTGACCAAACACCTCATATCGTAAAAAACATTATTTAACTCTGTATACTTGAAAACAATTAGTTTTGACCCTAGTTTTGGGTCATTTTGATCATGTTGGCTGCGTATGGTCTAACAGTATTAACCCATTCCCTCACAATGGCGCTTTTGGACGCCCTCGAAAAATACTTTGGAGAACAAGCAATTACTTCTTTAACCACAATATTTCTCAACCCTAAATACAAACCAAATTTCACCGCTTAAAAATCGTCAACTACATTTTTTTTTTCAAAAATTTTGTCCAGTCTAAAATTTTGTCGTCTGGTAATGGTTCAATCAATCTTTTAATTCTTCTAATAATATGCTATCTTATTGGTCGATCGCGGCTGTCAATCAAAGTATAATTCGACCAATCAGATAATTTATAAAAGCTAGAAATGATTTTTGAACTCCAAAATTGGCCGACATATATATGGAGCATTTTATTAGTTAATCAACTTTAACGTCGTAAGTACAGCATATTCAAGCTGTAGTTACGACGTTTAGGTCGCCAACCAACCATTATACTTTTTTGTTACATGTAACTGGCCATACATTGAGCAAAAAACGTATCGTAGTGGAGCTTCCTGTCAAAGTTAGAAGACATGGCAAGCGGTGTAAGTGGGCGGGGCCTAGGATCCGTCAATTACATGAATGACCTTGTAGTTACCATAGTTCATAGATTCCTGACCACGCCCACTGTACTCCGATTAAAAAATCTCACGTCGATACGTCGATATTAAAAGAAACAACGTCATGGCCAGTTACAAGGAAAAAAAAAAACAAAACAAAAAAAAAAGCAACAAAAACGTTTCACGTAGATTTCGGCAAATGTCGGCGTTCGGAGTATTTAAATGAATGGAAAATGTTGAAAAAAAAAACAGAAAAAAAAAGAGGTAAAAAAAGTATTTGAACAACATATATCGAACCATTACTTATATAATCATAGTACCAAGATCCTGACATCAAAGTAATGTCTGTTGGTAGACAAAGTTCATAGATAATGTTGATACTTGATTTAGCCCAACATAACTTGATAAAAGCCTGAATTGGTCATTTCCTTAAAAGGTTAATCATTTATCTCTATTTTCATATAGAAAATGTTAATACTTTCCCAAGTGTGATTTGTCATTGGTCGGTTTTAAAATATGTCTTTTCCTTGATATGATTTTCAATGAACTGAACTACCCTTCTTACAACTCTTTAAAATCAATTCAAATACGGCGTTTTTGGTGAAGAAATATTAACGCATGTCAGACAACAGTTTTCTTTTCTTTTTCTTGATTATTTTCCCCTTTTTTCTACTTTTTTTCAAATTATGTATCAAAAAATAAGACATCAGTCAATTAGTATTTCTTTTATAGTGTGAAAATAGTGAGAAAATAGGATTAGAGTTGATGTTCAACTTGAGGACTCTATCGAAACCTCTTGCGACCATATTCAGTTCAATGTATAAAGCGAAGCATGTCTCCCAACAGTGGGTAGATAAATGTAAACGTCAGTGGGATGAACAGCTTGAGGCTCGGGAAGGATGTAGTGGTAGTATCTGTGCGAGAAAACCAGGAACCCATGGTTAGGTGCTCCAACCACCGCAAAATAATTGAAATATTGTTAAAAGTGGCGTTAAACCCGCTTTAAATCCAATTAGGGAGGTGTAACAAATAATCTGTATTTAAATACAATGTAGATCAAACAAAAGCGAAAACTTCGGATCATGGTCCGTTCGCACCATCCAGACAGTCTGACCTTGTTCTATACCTTCCGTGACGGTTTACATTCGTGAGACGTCTTATTTATGTATATTATTTCCTGTACAAACGTGACCTTGCGCGATCCAAAGAATTTAGACTTGAAAATTATTTTTCCTTAAGTAGAATTTCATAGCAGCAATCTTTTTTTTTTTTTTTTTTTTAACAATTATACCTTCTTCCATCAACTACATTTTTATTTGTGTCACATCAAACGAAAAAGAACCTTCTCGAAAGGTCGAAATCTAATGACTCTGGTCGGAGACTACCAGGCCGTCTGGGGTAGAAACATTAGTTTTTGACGATTTTTTTTTAAACAAGAATGAACATATTTACTGTAATATATACATACAGTTACATTCTGAATCGACCTCTGGTTGTAGGTCTGTGCTAGGTCTAATTTATAGTTTTCAAGTACATGTACTTGTTTTATAAAATAGCAAGGAGGTTCCTTGTCACCAGAATGGCCACATATACGATGCTAATGGCTTTTCGGGGACGAAATCCGAACATGTCGTCAAATCGACATAAAATGTGATTTTAACCTTTACCATACGACAAAGTTTTTGACTTATCCAAATTCAAAAAAGTTGCAATCGAAAATTCAAAGGTGATAATTTTTCAGGATTATTTGTCTTTTAGGGGAAAATGTGGATTATGAACAAGATGCATGTATCAAGCATTTTATTCCAATTCCCGCAATGTTTATCATTTTTTTTTCGGGGGGGGGGCGGCATAAAATTTTGGGTAGGGTGGAAATTGCTTAAAGCTGTCCTTACATTGTTTAAATCTTTTCCAGACGATATAATTTAGGATTGGTCCTAATTTACAGGTTTTGAAGTCAGCATTGAAATCAGAAAATTGATCAAAATAGGTTTCATTTAGATTGGAATTCATTGCAAGAAAAGGAGCAGTACCCCTAATTGTTTGTCGCTGGTTTTCTTCTTAAAACTTGTAATTTCTTGCATCAAGATGCAGTTACAACGTTTATAAAGAAAATCGACGTTGTGCTCCTTTTTCTACAATCTTTTCATTAATATAGCCCACCCGTTTCGTCAAAAAATGCGTTGTGTGTAATATATAGTTTATTTCTTCTTCAATTTTATTTCAGATAAATATGCACCAAGATCTACCCCTCTTGTTAAGAAAAAAAATACATTTAACCAAAGGTAAGCGACAGCCTAAAACAGGGGCACTTGTAGACGATTTAAAACCCTTTCCTGTTCAAACCCTGATTTTTACGTCCCTGTGTTTTGATAATCGAGAAAACATTGTAGAAAAGGAGAAATTGCTTATAACAAATTCCACTTTTCAACAATATTTTCTACCATACTGAGTGGTTATTTACAAATTAGATTCACTTTTAATTTCGGCCGCAAAACTTTTGAATTTAATCACCTTGCAAAACAGGAAAGGGTAAATGATCCTAAGTAAAGATTCAAGCCTCCTTCGTTCTTAAGCCTCCGACAACAGACCATTATTTTAAATATTTGTTCGGGAGAGCAAATCGCTAGTTATAAACCTAAACTTTGTAGCTGCAGCTTGCTTACGCTGTAGTTATAACGTCTCCAACCGAAGGAAATGTACATGCTGTCGGTGGTCAACATTTTACTTAGGATCTTACAATGAAATTGATTGATCAAACAATCTTTACTGGAGTTGTTGGGTATCATTCAACAAAAACCATTGTGACATGCCCGGCTATATGTGAGTCGCTAGACTTTAAACGGAAATAAGAGTGAAATAACCACATTACTGTAACATAAATGGTGGCCCACTGACTCTGCCAGACCAACCGACTGAGCTCCAACAGAAAGTTCCACTTCGATATCAAACGGTGCTATTTTGCAAACTGTATTGCTTGTATCATGTTAACAAAAAAGTAAAATCGTTGATTGGCGACCTACACGTCTTAGCTACAGGTTTAATAAGCTTTTATAATGACGTTTAAGTCTCCAACCAACATTAATGATTCAAACAAATCTTAGCCAATATCGGAGTTCAAAGTTCATTTCCGATCCAATAGAGAGATTCAATTGGTCGATGGATGTATGGTTGACATTCACGATGCGTCAATTCTAGGGGAAAGAATTTTGGATAAGAGTTTATTTCAAGTGTGCTCGTGATTTCCTGGAAGAATATATGTAATCTTGATATCTTTATAAATTTAATATTGATTTCGTGATAACTCTTATCTTGATATATCAATCTCAACCAAGGAACGTGCAAAATCGAACCAGTTTGCTAACTTCAGGCAAATCCAGGACTCTCGGATATATTCACACAATTTTACAGGTGTGCACAGTGAATGCTCAGATTTTAAATGCACTTGGTGAATACTATTAGTGGATCACTAGCCATGCCCACTGAGCTCAAACAGGAAGTCCCACTTAGATATTTTACAAAGTTTATGGCCAGTAACATGTTACAAACAAGAGGGCCAAATTGGCCCTTAATCGCTCACCCGAGTTCTCAATGTCTGATAAGGCTAGACCTGCAAAACCAACATTTTTCGTGAATCAACATTTCATGAGTAAGTTTTAAAAGGGGTAACAAAAGTAACATTCCTCCCAAGTTTGGTCCAATTTGTCCAAGAGGTTTATGAGGAGAAGGTTTTTAGAGAATCAGTTCATTATTTCTCTTAAGACTGATAAGCCCTACCTACCATGCCCCTAATTTTTCACTTATCAAAATTTCATTGTCAAGTTTTAAAAAATACCGCCCAAGCAAGGAACAATTCTGCCAAGTTTGGTCCAAATTAGTTCAGTGGTTTTGGAGGAGATGATATTTAAAAAATCATGTATCTCCTAGAAACAGCTTTTGAAAAGAGTCGCCAACGGAACGCACCTGCCAAGCTTGGTTGAAATCGACCCAATGGTTACTGAGGAAAAGAATATTAAGAATTGTTGGCACCTGCTAATGTCGGAGTTCAAAGTTCGCTTCCGGTATAAGTCGATTGACTCTTTGGTTGACAGTTGCGATCCACCAATTTCTCGATATCTACGAAAGTTTATTTCAATTAGACAATAGTCTTCAAGATTTTATAGGAGAAATATCTATTCTGGTACAAAAGTTAGGAGCGGAAAACCATGCATTAACTCTTTCCTGATTTGAAAAAAATTAGACCCGACCAATTTCAAAGGTTTTGCATGCAGACGAAAATTTAAAGCTAAATTTATTTGAAAAATAACCATTTGGTAGGATAGAAAGTATTGTGGAAAAAGAAGAAATTGCTTGTAACAAGCAATTTCTTCTTTTCCCACAAAATTTTCTACAGTGTAAAATCACAAGGACGTAAATAACAGTGATTGTACCGGAAAGGGTTAAATTATCGAATTATATTTTGTTCTAGATACCTCACGGTATTCAGTGGTAGGCTTATACGATGGGGGAGACTTCCCAGAAGCCACATCTTCCACAAAACACTCTAAAAAATGAGAAAACTATACCCAGGGCCCAAAGGCATAAAGAAATATGTCAATTGAAATTTTAACATCAAAATTATTCTACGAAGAAGTTTTGCTATCTTTAACTGTGACCCACCACAATTTAAGGATTGTTTACATAAAATTATGACTTCATTGGTAACGTTTTTAACGTTCGCCTATCTCGAATTTTAAGGAAATCGTCCGTAAAATTTAGTCATCGGCACCTGCGCGTATACAGTCAATGCCGAAGATGATCGAACATTTCGGTGAAAAATTGGGTGCATTCGACTCGATCTCAAAATGTAAACAAACACCAGTTGAAATCGACAAGAAAACACAAAATACTCGCTCCAGAGAACTTCACTCGCACCCTCTTTTAGATAATGATATTAAGAATGTTCTTAATTGTTTGAGTGACCAAATAATGGTAGAATTTTTAAACTGTGTTTCCTTTCATGAAGGGAAGATATGGCTTAAAACAAAGTTAACCCATTACCAGACAACGAAGTTTTGGACTAATCCAAATCCAAAGAAGTTAAAGACGACTTTCTCAAGTTAGTGATATTTCTAATTTACAAAAAAAATTCCCGGTAGAAAGCATATCGTGAAATCTATAAATAGATTGTTACTTGTTTTTAAAACTTTAATCTTGAGTTGGTAAGACAATGAGATTATTTGGAAATGGATTAAAAATCTTGCTTTTCAGCTTATACTTTTAAAAAAATTTGTGAATCTCTAAAGGCTAAATTCAGCGTTATTTGAACTTTTTAAAATCCCTTCATTTATTAGTATGAGTACAAACAACATAGAATTTGCTGTTTTGGATAAAGAAGGTCTTTCACCCATTCCAACTCAAGCCCTCCTTTTTACGCCCCACAAGAAAAAAGCTTTGGAAAACATTGTGGACAATGAAGAAATTGCTTGTAACAAGCAATTTCTTCATTATCCACAATGTTTTCTATCCCAAAAGACGAAAAAAATTAAAATTCCATCAACTTGAAATTGTCGTCTGCAGTTTCTTTCAATTTGGACCAGTCTAAAATTTTCTTGTGTTGGAATGGGTTAAGCAATCGTGTTTTATATTTTTGATGGGGAATTTTTTGTCAGGTGGTTGCCTGATAAAGATTGTCGCTTTCAGAGGACTTGTTGCAGCTCCTTTCAAAGCGGTTTGGTGGGACGAATAGATTGCTCACTGTTTGATTTCTATTGAAAATATAAAAATACAAGTAAGGTACCTAACTATTGTCCAATTCCAAAACAATAACGCTTTTTGACACCAAAAGGGAAATAAAGCTCTGGAAGACTTTGTGAAAAATGACAATGAATCTCGAAGTATTCTACATCGCAAAACTGAGAACTTAAGAATTTCAACCACCAAATTGTTGTCTGCATCATCGAATATGAAATGTAGTCTCAAGAGTGTAAACGTACTGTTGACGCACGAAACATGACGTCATGCGACGGACGTTCAAATGTTCTATAAGCCCGTTTTGTGTGCTGTTCAGGCGAGCTTAAATGATCGGACCCAGCAGAGGTCAACTAGAAAATAATCCGAAGATAAACCTACTGTGAGATAAAAGTCTCTTTTAGTCTGACGGGTCACATTTATTGACGGATCGGTTTCCCCACCAACTTCCGTTACAAATAATTTGACTAGTCAATCAAATCAATTCACAATTGATACATACTGTCTATTACAGGTGCTCAGAACAAATGGCGTTAATGATGTTTGACAACGTTTCACCAATGGTAAGTGTGAATGGACACGGTCCCAATAAACAAATTTTTGATTGGTCGAACGTTAGTCTCGATAATAAGACACGTCACCCTAATAAGTCTGACAGCCTCTTTAACCCATTACTAGACGGCAAATTTTTAGACTGGTCCGAATTGAAAGGAGTTGCAGACGACAATTTAATGTTAATGAAATTTTAGATTTTTTTTTTCAACTTTCTGGAGAGTAAACATTGTATAAAATGAAGAAATTTCTTGTTACAAGCAATGTTTTCCTTTTACACAATATTTTCCCAATCTTTTTTGTTAAGGGGCGTCCAAAACTCTCATTTTGTGAAAATGAGTTAAGATACACAAGGAATATTATGTTATACAAAACCAATATTTGATTCGAGCCGCGTAGGCTAATTTGGATATTTCACTAGACCGAAAGCCGGGTGAAATATCTTATTTTCCAACGCGGCGAGAATCCTACACAACGTTTTTGTAACTACTATATGATTATTTCAATTTATTATATACCAACGAATTTTTTTTTTTTTTTTTTTTTTTTTTTTGGGGGGGGGGGTGATAAGGTAATAATCTTGGCGTGACGTCATCTTAACGGGGAAATTACGTCATCTAATCATATTGTATCGGTTAGTACTATCGAGCACGATTTTGTCCGCGTGCAATGAATGTTCCTATAAGAAAAATCAGAAGGGATATAGTAAATGATGATATTTCTTTCTTTCTCGTCAGAGTCAAAGAAAGTTAAATAGTTTGTAGTCGACTTAAAAGTCGTAGCTATAGTATGATTGAACTTAAGTTACTGTGCATTCGTGACCTATCCACGAAATGGTTTTACATAAATAGTGTCGGAGATAAATATACTGGTTCCGGGCGGTAGAGGAAATTTGATTAGATAATCGATTATGTTTATTAGAAAGGAGCGTGAAAACGAATCTCATTTTCGGGTACCATGAATCATCAGTTTTCCTGATCTTGCATAGTTCAACAAAATAATTGATATTCTTTATGTGAGGGTTGTATTTCATATCCTGGTTTACCCCGAGACTTTTCTTAAAGGACACATGATCGTTAATTCATTTCGTCATAGGGCGTGCATAATGTCGTAACTACAGCTTGAATTAAGTTGTGGTTACAACAGTTTGCTCGCCAACCGACGATTTAACATTTTTGACTCTTTAAAAGAAGATGTAGTTAAACGTTTTTTCTCGCTCAATGGTTACCCCTTAGTTACTGGTCTCGACTCAGAACATATGAATAAAGTGCGTGTGTGGGGGGGCGTAATCAGGTTATTTTTGACCAGCAATTAAGAACCGTGAGATACTCATAGGTCCGAAGCTTTTTAAGCGTTCGGGGATTATGATATGCCGTAATTCATCAAAATGAAACACTAAGCACTACGTCAGAGACCGTGTGGAACGTAACAGCCGTAAGTCTAAAGTTCTAACCTGTTTTGAAGTCGAGTACCATTGTGTATGTCGGTTACGCGATGTGCTTTCAAACCTGGGGTCGAGCAATAAGCAATTTCTTCATTTTCAACGTTTTCCACAGCTTTTTTCTTATTTGCGTAAAAAGCGTGATTGTGTGCTTATGGGTTAAGAACCACGATACTCGTGGGCACGAAGCTTTTGAATCGTCTTGGTATCGTACATGCCGAAAATCACCAAATGAAACACTTAGCACTGCGGCAAAGACGGTATTTAACGGAAGAGCCGAAGGTCTGAAGTTCTAATCTGCTTTCAAGTCGAATCCGATTATATCAATCGATTACACGATGTGCTCTCCAATCCTTGGGTCGAGCTCAGATCACAGTTCTGAAACTATTTTCTCGGGGAATTCGCGGATCGGGATGTCAATCGACCAATCAAATCAATCATTTAAACTGGATGAGAACTTTGAAACTACAAAATTGGCGGACGTTTAATGAAGCATTTTTTTTTTTTTTTGATTCGCAACTAAACGTCGTAAATACGGTTCTCTCCAGCGATCGGTCACCAAACAATCATTTTACATTTTTTTATATGTTACTTGCCTTAAATCTTTAAAAAATAATGTCGTTTTATATCGAAGTAGAACTTTATGTAGAAGCTCAGTCGATGTGCTAGCGATATATAGGGAATATTATTTTATCATGGAGATACAACATCTTGTACTTGCTTTGAGCTATGGAGGAGAACTTTGATATTACACGAGACCGTAGAAGAAAAATACAAGATGTGTCTATCGTAATATAATATTCCATTCATTATATACCGACATTTTTATTAAATGAATTCCATGAAATTGATAAATCTGTATTTCTACATGTCTTTACCATTCTGATTACGTTAATTCGCATTATGACGTCATCTACAGAAGGAAAATGACGTGAAAGTGGACTACCTTGTATGGTTACGAAAGACCGGTGGTGACATCAAGAATTCACAGTTCACACTTCATACATAGTAACTCTGAAGTGTGAAGTCGGAAGTTTGAAATTGAAAGTGAGAAGTTGGAAGTATGAAGTCGGAAGTTTGAAGTATGAAGTTGGAAGTAAAAAGTCGGAAGTTTGAAGTGAGAAGTTGGAAGTATGAAGTCGGAAGTTTGAAGAGTGAAGTTGGAAGTATAAAGTGTGAAGTTGGAAGTTTGAAGTGTGAAGTTGGAAGTTGGAAGTATGAAGTGTGAAGTAGGAAGTGTGAAGTTGGAAGTTTGAAGTGTGAAGTTGGAAGTGTGAAGTTGGAAGTATGCAGTCGGAAGTTTGAAGTGTGAAGTTGGAAGTTTGAAGTGTGAAGTTGGAAGTATGAAGTGTGAAGTTGGAAGTATGAAGTATGAAGTTGGAAGTATGAAGTTGGAAGTATGAAGTGTGAAGTAGGAAGTGTGAAGTTGGAAGTTTGGAGTGTAAAGTTGGAAGTATGAGTTTGGAAGTATGAAGTCGGAAGTTTGAAGTGTGAAGTTGGAAGTGTGAAGTGTGAAGTTGGAAGTATGAAGTGTGAAGTTGGAAGTATGAAGTGTGAAGTTGGAAGTGTGAAGTTGGAAGTATGAAGTTGGAAGTATAAAGTCGGAAGTTTGAAGTGTGAAGTTGGAAGTATGAAGTTAATAGTCGGAAGTTTGAAGTGTGAAGTTGGAAGTATGTAGTTGGAAGTATGAAGTGTGAAGTTGGAAGTATGAAGTGTGAAGTTGGAAGTATGAAGTCGAAAGTTTGAAGTGTGAAGTTGGAAGTATGTTGGACTTCCAACTTCACACTTCATTCTTCCAACTTCACTCTTCATAACTAACACTTTACACTTCATACTTCCAACTTCACACTTCACACTCCCCACTTCACACTTCATATTTCAAACTTCCAACTTCACACTTCAAACTTCCACGTTCACACTTCACACTTCATACTTCCTACTTCGAACTTCAAACTTCCAACTTCACACTTCAAACTTCACACTTCATACTTCCAACTTCACACTTCAAACTTCCAACTTCACACTTCACACTTCATACTTCCAACTTCACACTTCACACTTCATACTTCCAACTTCACACTTCATACTTCCAACTTCCAACTTCACACTTCATACTTCCAACTCCACACTTCACACTTCCAACTTCACACTTCACACTTCAACATTCCAACTTCACACTTCAGACTTCACATTTTATACTTCCAACTTCACACTTCACACTTCAAACTTCCAACTTCACACTTCATACTTCCAACTTCACACTTCATACTTCTAACTTCTCACTTCATACTTCCAACTTCACACTTCACACTTCAAACTTCATATTTAATTTGGTTTGATTATGTACTGAGAATTTAAGAAGTCAGCACGGGTCTCATAATTAACATTTCACACTTCTAACTTCCGACTTCATACTTCCAACTTCCAACTTCACACTTCAAACTTCCTACTTCACACTTCATACTTCCAACTTCACACTTCATACTTCCAACTTCGAACTTCACACTTCATACTTCCAACTCCACACTTCACACTTCCAACTTCACACTTCACACTTCAAACTTCAAACTTCAAACTTCAAACTTCACTCTTCAAACTTCACACTTCACACTTCATACTTCCAACTTCACAATACATACTTCCAACTTCCGACTTCATACTTCCAACTTCACACTTCAAACTTCCAACTTCACACTTCATACTTCCAACTTCACACTTCACACTTCATACTTCCAACTTCACACTTCATACTCCAAACTTCCGACTTTATACTTCAAACTTCAAACTTCCAACTTCACACTTCAAACTTCCTACTTCACACTTCATACTTCCAACTTCACACTTCAAACTTCAAACTTCACACTTCACACTTCAAACTTCCAACTTCACACTTCACACTTCATACTTCCAACTTCACACTTCATACTTCACACTTCAAACTTCCAACTTCATTCTTCCAACTTAACACTTCAAACTTCATATTTAATTTGGTTTGATTATGTACTGTGAATTTAAGAAGTCAGCACGGGTCTCATAATTCACATTTCACACTTCCAACTTCCGACTTCATACTTCCAACTTCCAACTTCACACTTCAAACTTCCAACTTCACACTTCAAACTTCCAACTTCACACTTCATACTTCAAACTTCACACTTCACACTTCAAACTTCCAACTTCACACTTCAAACTTCCAACTTCACACTTCACACTTTACACTTCATACTTCAAACTTCAAACTTCCAACTTCCAACTTCACACTTCAAACTTCCTACTTCACACTTAATACTTCCAACTTCACACTTCACACTTCATACTTCCAACTTCGAACTTCACACTTCATACTTCCAACTCCACACTTCACACTTCCAACTTCACACTTCACACTTCAAACTTCAAACTTCAAACTTCAAACTTCACTCTTCAAACTTCACACTTCACACTTCATACTTCCAACTTCACAATACATACTTCCAACTTCCGACTTCATACTTCCAACTTCACACTTCAAACTTCCAACTTCACACTTCATACTTCCAACTTCACACTTCACACTTCACACTTCATACTTCCAACTTCACACTTCATACTCCAAACTTCCGACTTCATACTTCAAACTTCAAACTTCCAACTTCACACTTCAAACTTCCTACTTCACACTTCATACTTCCAACTTCACACTTCAAACTTCAAACTTCACACTTCACACTTCAAACTTCCAACTTCACACTTCACACTTCATACTTCCAACTTCACACTTCATACTTCACACTTCAAACTTCCAACTTCATTCTTCCAACTTAACACTTCAAACTTCATATTTAATTTGGTTTGATTATGTACTGTGAATTTAAGAAGTCAGCACGGGTCTCATAATTCACATTTCACACTTCCAACTTCCGACTTCATACTTCCAACTTCCAACTTCACACTTCAAACTTCCAACTTCACACTTCAAACTTCCAACTTCACACTTCATACTTCAAACTTCACACTTCACACTTCAAACTTCCAACTTCACACTTCAAACTTCCAACTTCACACTTCACACTTTACACTTCATACTTCAAACTTCAAACTTCCAACTTCACACTTCAAACTTCCACGTTCACACTTCACACTTCATACTTCCAACTTCATACTTCCAACTTCACACTTCATACTTCCAACTTCACACTTCACACTTCAAACTTCCAACTTCACACTTCAAACTTCATACTTCAAACTTCACACTTCACACTTCCAACTTCACACTTCACACTTCATACTTCCAACTTCACACTTCATACTTCCAACTTCACACTTCACACTTCAAACTTCATATTTAATTTGGTTTGATTATGTACTGTGAATTTAAGAAGTCACCACGGGTCTCATATTTCACATTTCACTCTTCCCACTTCAGACTTAACATGTTTGAAGTTTGAAGTGTGAACTGTGAATACATGATGTCACCACCGGTCTTTCGTATATGGTACTGTATTTGACACTGTCAGATATGGATTTTTTTCTAACATTTTCGATTATGTCGTTGGAATGTATCTATTTTCTAAGAAATGTTTAAAGGTATATAATAAACTAATTTTTAGGTCAAGTTATTTGGTCTCTTATCAACGGCGACCAAATAAAGTTGCTCTAACATAAATCAAAAGGAAAATGCCCGATTGACAAAAGTACATGCCAATCATTTTCAGTCTGTTTAGGCCAAAGTAATATCAAATATACAAAACTTGTTTGAAAATGAACGCTTCATTAGAATTATTAGCACACACACTATGACACCAAAACACACATAACATCCACCCCAACCCCAAAACAAAAACACACACTCACACACACTGACAAACAAACAAAAATTGCATCGGATTGATCAAAATATGTCCTAAAATTTCAAATGAATTTAAAAAAACTTAAAACTTCAATTTTAGCTTCCTTAATAGTTATCTGGGAAAACTATGACAAATATTCCAGTTTATAAAAATGATAAAGATTACCACTCGAAACCATTGAAGCACGGACTCTGTTTCTCTTGGAGAATATTCAAAGTTTGGAGATAGACTGTGATCAAATATAGTATGCATATAGATGTGATAGAAAAAAGGAATTATTTTATTTCACTCGAAAAAATATCGATCCTCTCTTAGAAGCTTTAGCTATATATAGATGCGATAGAAAAACGGGGTTATGTTATTTCACTCGATAAAATATCGATCCTCTCTTAGAAGTTTCATTTTTCTTTTCTTCTTATCATTATAGAATATTTGTTATAATATAAAATGAATTATATAAAGTTCGTGTATGCAAATGTGCCTGATTATTGGCTAACGTAGGCAATTCAATAGCGATTGGATTTCGTAACGCCGTAGTAATCGGGGTATTTTATCAATGACGTGCTGAAACCGAAACGCCTAGTTAACCCTTTCCTGTTTTGCAAACCTTTAGACCTGTCCAAATTCGTAGATTTGCAGACAAAAATCAAAAGAAGATTTAATTTGGGGGGAAAAAACATTGAGGACGAGAGCAATTATTGTGGAAAAAGAAGAAATTGCTTGTCACAAGCAATTTCTTATTTGTCTACAATGTTTTCTCAATTATAAAGTCAAAGGTACGTAAAAACAAGGGATTGAATTGTCAAGGGTTAACAAGCCTCGCAGCATTATTCTTGAAACTTGAAATAAACTGGAAACATTCTAAACCAATCCAAAACTTTAAAAACGTCGCCTCTGATTAGACAGTAGTTTGACAAAACCTTTTACCATACTTCAGAATTTTAGACTGATCTGAATTAAAAGAAGTGACAGACAAAAATTTGTAGTTGGTGAATTTCAAAATTCCTTGTCTTTTTGAGTTGAAATCATAGTGGATAATCGATAATGGATAATGAATTGCAACAAGCAAAACCTCCATTTTCCACAATGTTTTCCAAAGCTTTATATTTGAGGGTCCTCAAATGCGTGATTGTGTAGGAATGGGTTAATTGCGTTTTTGTCTTTCTCTCTCTATATCATCTACTTTTTCATAAATAAATTTTCTTCTGGATACTGTTTTAAACAGAAGCACTTTTATTGTCTTTTGTATGCGGGGTGTTTTTAGTCCTTTATAATGGATTAACATACCAGGATTATTGCGATCCAAAAATAGCAGATTTCGGGAATTTGAAATATACATGATGGTGCAAATAGGTGCTTTGTTCAAGGTCTGAACAATTCTTTAAATAAACGATTTCAATACCATGCTAAGTACTGCGTCATACATCTAAAATTCCAAACTGGTTAGTGTCATAAATAGATGTAACTTTTACGGAGACGTGAGGATTTTGATTTGTTCACCTAGGTTGTGTTCCTATGCCAACACAGCTCACCGAAATTCGAATGTAGGAAGGAAATAGAAAAAGAAATAGAAGACGCACTGTATCAATGAACATAACAGCACTCGAAAGCGAAAAATGTTTGAGACAACATGTGTTTTATATACACCAGCCCTTGAACATTAAGTGAGGGTAGCGATAACATAGCTTTCTGACCATTATCAGCTTATCTGCTTCCAAGCGAAACAAAAACAAATGAACGTTTAATAAATAGAATATCTATTAAAAAAACTAACAGTGTCTAAAGTTATTAGAAAATGATCACTAAAATACTGTCTAATGTATTGTTTGAAATGCCTTCTTCAAACATAATGTGAGTCATGAGATTGCACCGACATGTTGTACCAACACTCTTAGAAACGAAGAAAGATGACTATACGACGAGTAATGCGGCCGAAAAACAACAGTCAAGTATATTAATGAATAATTTCCGAAGGACCATGATTATTTTCCGAAAGACCATAAATATTTTCAGAAGGACCATAACGCAAGTACATAAAACAATGCCTGAAAGTTATGATATAGTTCATACTTCGTGTGATGTGTACTACAATTCCATTGCTCAGCGTAATAAGATTTAATTCTAGCCGAATATAATCAAGTCAAGTTAGATTTTGTCGGAAAATGACCGCCTCTGATATACTGATCTATTATATATTTTATAATGTAACTGTTTATTAATTCATCTACTATTAATTCATTTACTTATTAATTCATTTATTTATTTATTATCTTTCATGTATGTACCTATCTATTTATTTATTCTTTTATTAATGTATTCATTTACAGTGTGAATTCTTTATTCATTTATTCTATCTTAATTACCATTTATCTATTTACATAATTTGACGTTATAAGACGGGGGATCATTTCAGAACCTCGTCAAGTATCGCTTCTCACACTGCTAGTACATTGAGAATTTTGATCAAGGACGAAGCGTTTTGCATTATATTTGATTCCCTTCAGTTTAACGCCATTCTACCTTTCTATAGATTAAATGTTTGTCATATTGACTCTCATATACCATTTATGTAGCTACTGGAGTGTGTGAGTGTTTTGGGGGAGTTTTTTCCCCTCATAGTTTTTTCAACATCGAGGGACGGTCTCTTTCGCACCAAGAATTCAACTTTTAAGTACTTGAAATTTCAATTATATAATTATAACATATAACTTAAACCAAATGAAAAAAGCTGTAGTTACGAAGTTTTGGTCGCCGACTTATAAAATGCTGCAACTTTAAAAATGATTAACTCCAAATAACATATTGTTAGTTTTTAACGTATTCTCACATTACCCCACTGTTTTTAACAAACAACTTCTGCATTTTTCAAAACGTTTAAAAAAAGAAAGAAAATGGAGAAGTTGCGTGTTACAAACAATCTCTTCGTTATCAACAAGGTTTTATATGCCCCCCCACCCAAAAAAGACAAAGAATTTCGGAAAATTGACAATCTTAAAACTGCCGTCTACTATATCTCTGAATTTGGCTTGATCTAAAATGTGCGGTGTATTATAGAGATAGCAAAATTAGACTACATAGAGACATAATCCCAATCATTGATTTATCTAAAGGTGTTATTTGAAACTGTAATAAGGAATCAAACCTGAGGTCATATCTAATCAGGAGGTATATTCTTTGGTCTTCTTTATAATCATTCTATCCGATCACACAAATCATTCTATAAGAGTATTGCGTTAAAAGCTTTCGTTTAAATTCTAAACTTTCGGTCAATAGTCTGTTTACTTCAATGTATGATAACAACAACAAAACCAATCGATTATATATCATTTATTCTATAATTGATTAATTGATTCAACTAACAAACAACAAACCAATCAACCAACCAACGAATCTGTCGATCAATGCACCGTGCTAGACTTCCGTCAAATCCAGGGTAAACTTAGTGTCTATCTTACTATCTATCTATCTATCTATCTATCTATCTATCTATCTATCTATCTATCTATCTATCTATCTATCTATCTATCTATCTATCTATCTATCTATCTATCTATCTATCTATCTATCTATCTATCTATCTATCAATCTATCTATTTATCTATCTATCTAACTATCTATTTATCTATCTATCTATCTATTTCTCTTTCTATCTATCTATCTATCCATCTATCAATCGATCTATCTTTCTATCTATCTATCTATCTATCTATCTATCTATCTATCTATCTATCTATCTATCAATCTATCTATTTATCTATCTATCTAACTATCTATTTATCTATCTATCTATCTATCTATCTATCTATCTATCTATTTCTCTATCTATCTATCTATCCATCTATCAATCGATCTATCTTTCTATCTATCTATCTATCTATCTATCTATCTATCTATCTATCTATCTACCCTTCCAACTATCTGATTTCCTAGGTAGCTGTACTTAACTACATTCCTTGCATATTCAAGTGTTTAAGTTAAAACTATTAATCGATGTCTCCCCCCCCCCTTTTTTTTTTTTTTGAAGAACCCTCATTTTCGCTGTTCCTTGCATTTACAGATGACAATTATTATGCTAACCAAATTCAGAAGATTTTGCAGATGAAATCTGACGGTAAATAAAAATCGAATACCAGAGCAAACATATAGAAACAAAAGCGGGAAAGAGGATGATTACATTGCAATACTCCAAAAACGTTTAAGATTGGTGAAAACCAGAGGTTGTTCGGATAAGGGTTAATATTAGTTTAATAAATAGTCATTCATTTTCGATCGATTGCCATTAAAGCCTTTGATATATTTATTTATCACTCGCCAATACCCTTTCCAGATGTAGTTACGCGAGCGAAAGTAGCCTATTGCTGACTATAGCAGACTACTCCGGCGACGCCAGTATCCGTGGCCGTGATCAAAAGGTCTCCAGATCGATTACAGGTCCCGGAGTCGATTTTCCGTTCTTTCATTAGCCCAAATATTTGGTGTGAGTACTTATGTTCTATAGAAATCAGAATCAAGGGAGATGAAACTAAGCTGTACGAACTGTTTATCCAAATCGATGTTGAAGGAATATGCTTTAGACATTTGACTGTCGGGATCGAACCAATTGACCATCAGATCATTGGTAGACAGTCGATTTATTTGGTTGAAATTGCAGGATAAAGAGGTTTACCTTAAAAAAAAATACACCTTACCATATATGGAAAATGTAGGTCAGCGCTAAATCAAAAGCGGGTACCATTCTTCCAGGTATTTCGGGTTTTTCCCGGGGCTGTAAACGGAGCAGACGACAATTTTTTTTCAAACTCAAAAGTCGTTGTTATTTCGGCTGTTGCAATCGTTGTTTGGATCGGATATATAAAAAGTGATAAACTAATTGATTTCGGATGTTGAAATAAGTGTTTAAATGAATAGGTTGACTCAATTGTTAATCTTATACAGGGGAATTTGTTATTATTTTTCAAGTACACTTTCGTTTTCGCTCAGTCAAGTTTCACAATCGAATTCCTAGAAGTCGTATCATCTTTAGCTTACCGCCCTCTAAAGTAGTTCAAAGTGATCTAAATACATTGTTTGACACTTCATGGATTTTTGGTAATTTGGTTAAACATCTTCTTAGGCTTTCTATTGCCTCGTTTATCTCCAGTCTTCTACCTTTCCCAGATTTCGGACCTCGTTTATTTCCGGTTTTTCTACTGTCCTCAGATTTCAGACGTGCTGGCGGACTGTGCGCTCGAAGAATCGGACGAAGATTTGGAGGACCTCGTGGATTCCTCTTTCCTGGACGCCATGGCTGCACTGCAGGAGCAGCAAGACCGTGGTGCCGAAGAAGGACGAACATTTGCGAATGAGTTTAATATACCATATGATGGTAAGTTTCTTTTTTTTTTTTTTTTTTTTTTTCTTTTCATTTTAAGACTCGTCCAATTTCAAAGGACTAGTAGACGACCTAAAAAAGTAAGTACGAATCAATAAGTAACTATCGGATATGATATTAAATATTGTGGAAAAGAAGAAATCTTTGGTTTAACGCATTTTTTTCTTTTTCAACAATGTCTTCTAATGTATGATATCACAGAGATATCACAGGGACGTAAAATCAGGACTGTACGGGAAAGGATTACGTATCAACCAAACGTTTGTGGTTATTTTTGACTCTACAAAAGAAAACAAGTGCCAGACGACATTTTTAGAAGGGTTCAAAAGGAAATTTTCAAGTTCTAAATATGTATCGCCCGATGTGGTAAAGGAATAATCGTTTGTGTCGAAAATTCTCTCCTTTTCCAGCAGTATTATCTTTAACATTTTACCACAATGTTGTGACACGTTAGATTACGTGTATCTTAATGTCCCCTTTAGTTAACCTACACTCAGGTTATTACTGTAGAATTCGCATAACGGATTTTACATGCTTACAAAATAAAGTCTTATAAGAAAAAGTTCTGATTACGAATAAGATTTAACGACTCGGGGAATAACAGTAAAATGTTTTATATTAACACTTTCCTGGGAAAGGGTTAATTAGCAAGTCTGGGGTAAATCCTGACCGGGTGGAAACCATGAAATGTCTCGTTTTAGAAAGCCTGTGCATCTGCATCAAAGTGTTGATTCTTCACGATTAAATAATTATATTACATATCACTATCTGAAAAATTTAACCAATTACCAGTCGACAACATGTTAGACTAATCCCAATTCAAAGATGTTGCAGATATAATATGGAAAAAAAATATCTTTGTCTTTAGAGGGTAAAAAACATTGTAGACAATATAAACATTGCTTGCAACAAGCAATTTCTTTATTTCCCACAATGTTTTCTAAATCTTTGTTTTCTCGGAAGCTTCAGAAAGCGTGATTTTGTGGGAATGGGAATGGCTTAATTTACCACGAGATGTCCTTATCAGTTTACTTTGGATTGTATGATTAATTTAGTGAATGGGATTTAACGCCACTTTTAACAGCATTTCAATCAAATCGCGACGGCTGGAGCATATAACAATATATTCCTGATATTTCTCACAACAGTACTACCACTACATCCTTTCGTAGCCTCCAGCTGCTATCCCACTTAAGTTTACGATTATCCATCCATTGATGGGAGACAAATGTCGGAAAGGATATTCGCCGCGGCCGGGCATCGAACCCGGGACCCCCTGACTAGTAGTCTACTCGCTATACCTGCGCTATTGTCGCAGCCCAATTTACTTTAGAGCACCCATTTTAAGCGCCGCTACGAGATGTGAGCGCGAATGACGCCCGAAGAAGACAATTTTTAGTGCAAGGATAGTTCTGATTGTTTTATTTGACCTTTTCCAATGTGTATGGCATCCTTTGATAAGAATTCACTTTCGTCACAACCGAACGATAATTAGTTTAATTGATTGTTCGATCCGGGGATTGAACCCCAACACTTGAGGTTTTACGTCCAGAATTTTCCCGGATGGCACTTTAGGAATAGTTTAGATGCAAATTGTGATACTCATTATGGAATAATTGCTCGAAGTTTGAAACGGACGTCGCTTTAGCGCCAATCTAACGTAACAGTAAGTTTACCAATCAATTGGACAATCGCGCCTATCAATCAAGGAATCAACCGACGAATCAAATAATTCATTCACCCCAGACCTGAACTTTCAACTCCAACATTTGCTACCATTTATATTAACCTTTTCAAGATGTTGGTTCGGCGACTTAAACGTCGTAACAACCGCTTATTCAGGCTCTACTCATAACGTTTAGGTCACAAACCAACCATTGTACTTTTTTGTTACATGCTACTGGCCATAACTTTTGTGATAGCGAAAATGAAATAAAAAACAAAGCGGAACTTCTTGTTTAAGTTGATAGAAGGGGCCTAGGGAGTCAGTGGGAGGGACCAGCGATTAGTCCATTGCAGACGCACCATCGGTTCAACGGCGATCTGTACCTGGATTCACAGATTGCTGGCCCATTCACTGTGTCCGTTGACCACGCCCACTGTTTGAAGCGGCATTTATTTTGCCAAATTTATGGCTAGAAACATGTAACAAAAAAGTAAATGGTTGGTTTGCGACCTTAACATTGTAACTACAGCTAGATTGAATAAACTGTAGTTACAATGTTTAAGTCGTCAAACCAACAAAATTTACATAAATGTCGACAAATTTTGGAGTTCAAAGTTCACTTCCGACTATATATATGATTTGATTGGTCGATAATCTGCGATATTAAGGTATTAAAATACTTCAATTGGTTACCTTTCCCTCCCTGGGCCATGCATGCGTACGTTATATATAATCTTAACCCTTGTGATGCTGAGTAAAAGTCCTTTACAGAATTGCTTTAAAATCAAAGTTCTGATGGCACTCAAAAGTCTTAATGAGGGTCAATGATCCCTTTAGAAATTGATTATTGAACAATTCTAGATTAACGGGGACAAGCAGATATCGTGGACCAAGATCAGCCTGCACTTATGAGCAGGCTGATCTTAGTCTATACCTACTGCCAAAACAGGAATATTTCGGGACCAGTATGACAAAGGTTTATCTTAAACAGACCTAAATTTGTTAATCTTGAGGTTCGTAATTCAAAACATTGACGTTTTAGCCCTGTAGGCATGAAACTGGGGTTTTGATTTCGAACATTTGCACGACCAGCAATTTTTCTAACATTTGAAAATAGTCATGCGTGATTCTTATATCACCAGTGGACGGGCTATATTGAGCTGAAGTTACGACGTTTAAGTGGTCGAAAACCTAGACTACTAGTAACGTGCTTCCAACAAAAGTGGCGACCTTTGTCGGAGTTGAACGTTCAGTTTCGGTCTAAATGATTTAATTGAATAGTCGATTGATTCTTTGACTGACAGCCACAATTGGTCAGTTTTATAGTTGCTAAAAAGCGGATTGTTGTAATTGATAAATGTTGATTGTGATACATTTTGGATACAGCTGACGCACATGTCACCATATCTTACCATTTTTATCAGTTACATTTGAGTTAACGCCTTATCACACAATGTTATGATCAAGGAAAACGTTTTTTTGGAAAAGGAGAAATTGCTCGTGATAAAAATTTTCTTCTTTTCTCACAATGTTTTATACCATATTTGGCACTTTTATTCCATTTTTAGCGCAATTTGAAACGTCGTCTGTAATTCCTTTCATTCTGGACTAGTTGAAAAATTGTGTAGTTTGGCCATGGGCTAAAGACAACAATATAAATTATGTTCTTTGCGATATGCCGACTTTGTGAATAGCAAATAATTGACCTAAAAATGGCATCTCCGGAAATTGTTAAAATGTTTCTTATGAAAAAGCCGTAAAAGTGAAGATACTTCGGCTTTCATGACTTGTCCAAAAGTTGAAGGTCTGTCACTGGTCACTTTGGGTATATTTGTGAAAGAATGTGTAAAGGTAACTTTCTTTGGTTCTTTCTTTTAATGAAAATGACTAAGTTGCATTATGTACGAAATTACGGTAGAAGTCGCGTCCGCGACGGATTTGAATAAGTCTACTTGCGATGGCGTAGACCTCTTTCTGATAATCTTGTCAACCAAATCATTCATTTAGACCGGAAGTGAACTGTGAACTCCGCATTTGGCCGCCGTTTATGTATAACATTTTTGTTGGTTTTGCGACTTATACTTGAATAAGCCGTAGTTACGACTTGTTAGTCGCTAACCAATTATTTTACCATTTTCTCTACTGACTAGAGACCTTTCAGAATAACGACGCTTGATATCTAACTAGAACTTCAGTGGGCGTGGCAAGCGATCCGTAGATTGATTGTCCAATCAACCAATCGCAGTCCCCGCCCACTAAATTCCTTCGTCCCGTCCATTGACTCCAATAGAAAGTCCCGCTTCAAATTTTAAACGACGTTATTTTGCAAAATGTGTTGCTAGTAGCATGGAACAAAAAAGTACAATGGTTGGTTGGGGACTTAAACGTCGTAACTGCAGCTTGAATAAGTTGTAGTTATGACGTTTTAGTTTCCAAACCAACTAAAAGGGTAAACATAAATGGTGGCCAATGTTAGAGTCATTTCAGGTCTAAATGGATTATTTCATTGGTTGAATAGTTTTTTGATTGACAGCCGCGATTTCAAGCATTCTTTTATCAGGAATCGTAAAAGTTTTCGATCCCATATTTTCATCAAGAGAAAATAAAGATTAGTACAACCCTTTGATGTTATATGCCAATTGAAAACCGAGTAAATATTATTGTTGGTTTTCTTTTCTTTCCAAATTTATAGCGTTGCATGCGGGAAATTTAGAAAATTTGGTTAATTGATTGAATGGAATCTAAAGATACTTACCAGTATATCAGTCATATCGCGGCGGCTGGAGCACATAACAGTGGATTCCTGATATTTATCACATCACTACAACCGCTACATCTGTTCCAAGTCCCAATCTGCTCATCCCCTTGGGTTTACGATTATCCACCCCTTAATGGAGACAAATGTCGGTAAGTTTATTTGCCGCGGCCAGGGATCGAACCCGCGAATCCATGACTAGGGTTCTGGGCGCTACCAAGGCGCTACGGCCGCGGCCTAAGAACAGTTAGAACATGATATTTGTTTTTAAATATTTTAACTCTGTTAACAAAAACATGTAAAATTATTTCCGTGTCAAGGAACAATGGATCGTATTTCACTGTGAATTTCACAATTTACAAAGTCACGTTAATTTCATCAGTTAAACGTTTGTGTCTTGTTACAACCCTCTATGGATGCAGAATTCAACCCATTACCAGACGGCAGAATTTTAGACTTGTCCAATTTGAAAGGAGTTACAGACGACAATTTCATGTTTGATGGATTTTTTTAATTTTTTTGGTCCTTTTGGATAGAAACTATTGTGGACAATGAAGAAACTGCTTGACACATTCAATTTCTTCATTTTCCACAATGTTTTCTAAAGCTTTTTTATTCAGGGGTGTAAAATGAATAGGTTATGTAGAAATGGGTTAAAATCCAAATTTGACCGTTTAGTTCCATACCCTTTAATCATATCATATTGAAATTGGTCAGAATCGTATCGCCAAGACGGTTCACCTGAAGGCCTACAAACTAAACTTTAATTGAGAATACCAAGATAATAAACACATCTATTTCTTTGCTAATGAAAGCTAAATTGACGGGTCGCTAGCGCCGCTGTCTAAGATCTAACGGGGGGGGGGTCCGTTTAAATATAAAACAGAGGTTTTTAGCAAACTGTATGGATAGTAACATGTAACAAATTGGCTGGTTGGCTATCTATTGGTCATAACTACAGCTAGATAATCTGTATCGATCTTGGTTCTGTCATTGGCCCACACTTTCGGAGCGAGTACTGGTGCATTTTCCAGGAAGCAGAATCGAGAGGGATTAATCTAAGTTGGAAGAACTTGTTTCCCAATCGATGTAAAATATATAGGTTTAAACCATAATCTGTAATTTACCACGTACAAGTAACCAAATTGATAAGAATGCTTGACTTACATTTTAGGCTAATGCTGGAGATAAAGAACACTTCCCGTTTAAATGAATGATTTGATTGGTCCTTGGATCATTGATTGACAATTACAGCTCTGTCTGAGCTATTGTCACTGCCCTAGTCTGGTTGGGTTTGTAAACGTACTTGATCTGGCTGCCTTTTTTAGTTTGACAAGTTTTACCATCGTGTTGATATCGTTTGTGCGCGAACAAAATGTCGTAACTACAGCTTTCATAAAGCTTTAGCTACGACATTTTGCTCGCGCTTGGACGATATCTATCGCCACTGGAAGAATTTCTTTATTCCCCTTTTTGTTCGAATTTTCCCCTGACCTCTTCTCTTTTTAATTTAAATTATCTTCCCTACAGTCGATTTTGCCACCCGTGATCAGTGCTCTAGATAAAACTGAAAGCTTAACCCTTTCCTGTTCAATCTCTGGTTTTACGGCCCTGTGATTTTATAATCGAGAAAATATTGTAGAAAAAGAAGAAATTGCTTGTAATAACAAATGTCTTCTTTTTCCATAATACTTTATGCCAAACCGAATGATAATTTTTTTTCAAATTAAATCCACTTTAAATTTTCGTCTGCCAAACCTTTGAATTTGGATCAATTTAATACTTTGCAAGACAGGAAAGGGTTAAGATGGGGTTTATAACAAAGCCTGATGAAGGCGGGGCTGAGAAATAATACTTCTACGGGAGATGGCGCCGGGTCGTTAGACAGTATTTTAAGCTTATGACTGTCTACCGTAACTATTTGGTTCGAATCTTCGGATATCCAAAACCTCTTTCTTAAAATTAGAAAACTTCGTCGCAACAAACGTTATTTTGTCTCTCACGTATGAAGAAAAGTTTTCTGTAGTTCAGAAAGCAGGCGGTTTATTTGAGATAATTTTTTAGTTGTCCGGGATCTAGAAACGACAAGGAGCCATGATTTGCTGAACGGTGTCGAGACATAACTTAAATTATTGAAAGTGTCGTTGAACCCCCTACACCCGTAGTATTTTACAGACAAGTTTATTTCGGGGGAGCAAGGACTAACTTAGGTAAAGTTGAAAGAAAGAATCAGTCCTACATCAGAGTGTTTTTCTCCTACTTTCATTAATACCAATGTCGGCCAATGTTAGAGTTCAAAGTTTACTTTCGGTTTCAATGAATTATTTGATTGGTCAATTGATTCTTTTATTGACAGCCGCAATCGGTCAATTATTGAATCCCATTTTCGCTGCTGGTCGCGTCACTGAGTTCTTGTTCAGCACATTTCAGAATATATGATTTTCTGAAAAATCGCTTGAATCCATGAATTTCACTAGAATATAACAGAATGGTTTTAGCGGTATTAAATGATATACACGTCACTTACCCCTTCCCCTAAAAATAAAATGATAAAACAAAATACTTTGGTCGGTTGATTCTTTGATGCATATTCACTATCAGTCAGTTGATGAATTAAATATTTTTGACTTTCAGCGAAAATGAATACTTTGAAAATGGCATTTGAGTCGGATAGGGACAAAATGAGGATTGAGATTTTTTCAATCAATCATGAAGATTTTTTCATGAGAATTAGCGGGTCCCACTAACCTCCGACATTGTGATTTTACCTAGGTAGTGAAAAGTAAATTTTCTTGTAATGTGGTCAGATACATACTATAGAAGGAAATAATTGGTTGGCGACTAAAACGTCGTAACTACAGATTAAATGATATTTAGTTACGACGTTTAAGTAGTAAGCCAGCGATAATGCTCAACATAAATGTAGAATTCCATTGTTCACTTGTGGTCTTAATGAATAATTTGATGTGACAACCGATTCTTTATTGTCAGTGTTGATCCCTCATTTCATCAAGGCCAAGTTTGAGCGTGAAGAATTTAGACGTTACAGCATTCAGTTATGCCATACAGCTTCTAAAGCATTCAGTTCTTTAAGAATAGCTTCATTCATTTTATCGAATACAACAGAGGTAAATAGATATGGCATTGGATTAATGCAATGAAAGTAAAAAAGAAAGTAAGGTAGAACGACCATTCCAGAATCAGAATGGACCATGTTCACTTTGGTCTACCTGTTGAAACCTATTTATTTTACATTGATTGGGAAACAAGTTCTTCCAACTTAGATCAATCCCTCTCGATTCTGATTCCTGGAAAATGCACCAGTGTGGGCCAATGACAGAACCAAGCTCGATAGCCGCTCCCGGGAATCGAACTCAGGACCTCTTGATCGGGAAGCCGACCTGTGAGATTCGATCAGGTGGATATAGTTCTTTCGTGTTCCTATTTAATATGACTAGTATAATAAAGAAGAAAAATGTCAATTCTATATTCGAAAGATCTGCCAAAACCGACAGAAATTTTCCCTTGTTAAACCATTCCCACAAATGACGCCTTTAGGCTCCCCTAAAGAAAAACTATTGTGAAAACACTGTGTAAAATGAAAGAAAATGCATGCTACAAGCAATTTCTTCAATGTCCACAATATTTTTTACCCATAAAATTGAAAAAATCTAAAAGTTGATTAACTTAAAATTGTCGTCTACAACTCTTTTCAATTTGGACCAGTCTAAAATTTGTCGATTGGTAATGGGTTAATGTGGCACTTTGAGAATGTGAGAAAATCCATGAAGTTCTCGTTTAAGGTGTGTGTGTGTGTCTTTTTTTTCAAACCAGGCCCTCAAGATCTCACTCTCATACCTGGATGCAATTTTTTATTAGCTCGGCTGTTTTCGGAGAAAACCCGAGGTAATGTCATCACCTGAGCGTCGTTCGCGTCGGCGTTGGCGTGACAAACTTTAACCTTTGTCATATCTCTGACCATCGCAAGAGCTATCTAGGCTATGTAGGGGGATAACTCTGAAAACGTATTTGTAAGAGTTATGATCCTTTTTCGACTTAGAATTTTTGCATTATCCAGCGCCTGAAGCCATGCGTTGGCACCCGTGGGCGATGCTGGTTAGACTAGGTGATCATGGGATGTTTATCGCATCCTCCTCTTGTTGGTGGTTAACGCGGCCCATTGCGCTGTGGTATCAAGTCGGACTCTGAATCATGAGGTCAAGAGTTCGATACCCGATCGTGGCAAATATCTTTCCTGACATTTTTCTTACACAAATGAGTTGATAATTGTAAACCTGAGTGGGATAAGCAAGTAGAGGCTCTGAAAGGATGTAGTGCTAGTTCTTACGTCAGAAATACCAAGAATCCATGGTTAGGGGATTTAACTTGTGAATTTCACCGATAAAATGCAATTATCAAAATGATAAATTCACTGTTGTTGAAAATTTAAGTCAGCTTTCGTTCATTTCAAACAACTGGAAGTCATTTAAGCAGAGCTTAATACGCCGATGACGTCATCATGGTGCCATGTAATTTAGGTGCTTAGTGACGCACCTTTAGTGATATTTCTAAATTGTCTTTTTTCTGGCAATGAGGAAACACAATAATCGTTTACTTATCGTCCTAGACGAATTATATTTCACTTGTGAACAACTAAAGCATATTTGCACTCGTTTGCTTCGCCACTTGTGAAAATAGTTTTTGTTGTTCACCTGATGAAAACATACAGTTATCCACTTTTAATTTCTAGGTTTCCTCTGAACCTAACTCAATTTTTCATGGTTTCTGAATGGCAGATGACTGATAAACCCGAATGATAGATATTAAGTAAACGAGTTCTGTTGTTTTAGAATACAACATTTGCATTGCGTCCAAATTATAATGATTTTGTTTGAAATTCAAGAATTCGTTTGTCTTTTCAGGTTTAATGCACTTTGGTCGCTATAATGTTTTCGAGATTTCAGTTTCGAGCTTTTTTTTAAAATACGACAATACAGGTACCCAAATTATTTTCTTCCTCTTTTGTACATTTTCGCGTTAAGCATGCTTTAATCTATAGATTATAGAAAAAATGAATTATTTCTATGTAAGGAATTGAATTACGGAATCGTCTTTAAGGTTATGAAATGCATTGAGGTATTATTTTTGAAAAAAAAAACTTTACAAAATTCGAAATTGCATAGCTTTTGGTTTGTGTTATAATCTGCTCTGCTATTGCTTACCCTGTTCAATTTACAAAGATTAATTAGAATCCTCTACTTTTCGATCAATTGGCCAATCGCTAGCCCGCCCATTTACTCCAACAGGAAGTCCCGTTTCAATTCCAAACGACCTTATTTTGCAATATCTATGACCAGTAACATGTAACATAAAAAGATAGAATAGTTGTTTGGCGACTTAGACATCGTAACTACAGCCTGAGTAAGCTGTAGTTACATCGTTTAAGTCGCCAAACCAACAAAGAATGTAAACAAAAATGGCGGCATATGTCGAAGTTCAAATCTCAATTCTGGGCTGAATGAATGATTTGATTGGTCGATTGATTCCTTGATTGACAGCCGCGATTGGTCATTTCATTGTTAAACAACGGCATATTTACGTTGAACTTTTACAGGGTTTAAAAGTAATATCTTAAGTATCAATTTACAAACAAGTAAGCGTGCATTGAAATTGTGCAATTGCGTGCGACCTCGAGCTATCTCCGATCACTCGGAAAATATTTAAAGTGCTTTTTTCTGCGATCTCGGCCTAGATTAATGATCGCTTCAGAAAATTTACTTTGATTTAACCATCACAAGGCGACAAAATTTTAGACTGGTCCTAAAGGAAAGGAATTGCAGACGAAATTTAAAGATGCAATAAATTGGAAAATAAATGCCGAGTAGGGAAGAAAACGTTGTAAGAAAAGGTGAACGGCTTGTTACAATCATTTTCTTTCTTTCTCACAAATTCTTACATGGTTGTATTTCTTCGTCAGAAAGCCTCATTAATCTTTGGGAGTTAGTTAAAATACTAAAGGAAAGAAGTTTTGTGACTCTAATTTGGATCAGAAATTATAAAAAATATATCTGTTTAGTTTTTCTATCTGTCAGTCTTCCTCCCTTCCTCCCCCTTCTTCTCTCTTTCACTCTCTCTCTCTTTCTCTCCCTCTTCTCTCTCTTCCCCCCCACTCTCTCTCTCTCTCTCTCTCTCTCTCTCTCTCTCTCTCTCTCTCTCTCTCTCAATGCTTGTGTCTGTATTTATGTCTTATATTTAATAATTATAATTAATGATCAATAAGAAGAAACTGCTTGAAATTGTTCTTTAAAAATCACAACGGTTTATAACGTTTTAGGTATGTTATTAGTCCTCTAAAATAGTCCGTTATTCTCCTTTTTTCATACTGTTTGAACAATAAAACAACAACAAGAAACTTGAAATTTGGTTCTGCAGGGTGTAGGAACACTTCTAAATATCTTATATATGATTCAATGAATTTAGCTGAGAACTATTTTTCTATGGAAACTGACTTTTTAAGGTGGTACACTACAAGACGGTCACTTCTTCATGGGGGGATGTTTTCAATTAAGAATGTGTTTTTAATCTCTGTTAATTACATTTGCCTGCCATTAAATTCAATTTCAAAGATTTTTCTTTCACCCATTATCGCAACTGGTACCAATTCAAAGAATCTTTAAAATCTTTGTCTTTTGGGATGGAACACATTGTGGATAATGAAGAAATTTCTTGTAACAAGCAATTGCTTCATTTTCCACAATGCTTCCACAGTTTTTATATTGAGGGGGCGTTTAAATGCGTCACAATGGGTTAAGTTATACTAAGTTTTACATCCCAACGAAACTTTTGGACAGCCCCTTTCGTTCTTTATTTACTAGACAAAAACGGACAGGAGTGTAACCACGTTGGCAATCAGAACGCAGGGCAGATAAAGACGTGTTCTATTATTGACTATTTAATTATATCAGAATAACGTTGCTACCTAATGCAACTTAATGCGCCTTTAAAATTATATTTAAATCAAAAGCATTTGTAAATATCCTCGACAGGGTGAAGTGCACTCGAGAAAATGGGTCAAATTGTTCGATCTTATCGACCATATATTGATTTTTAACCCCTTCCAACACACACCTGCATTTTTATGCGCTAATGGAAATTCATAGTGGAGAACGTTATGAGAAAAGAAGAAAATGCTTGTATCTTTTTTCACAATGTTTTCTAAACCACCTGACACTTAATTGTCGTCTTCAAAAATTATATTCCTTGGTTCAAAAACGGCCCACTCCCGTGCATTTTAAAATTCGTCTCCTATTAACTCATTACTGGATCTGATTGTTTAAAATTGGGGTTAAAGCTACTATCAACAGTATCTCTCAGTCGTATCGCGGCGGCTGGAGCACCAAATCATGGATTCCTGGTATTTATTGTACCAGTACTACCACTACTTCCTTTCCGAGCTTCCAGCTGCACGCCCCACTTAGGTTTACGATTATCCACCCATTGGTTGGAGACAATTGTCGGGTAGTATATTTACCGTGACCGTTGATCGAACCCTAGACCCCATGAATAGGAATCCGACGCGTATCAACTGCACTTTGTGCGCGCCCCATTACAAGAAACCAAATGTAGACTGGTCCATAATAAAAGAAGATGTAGATGACTATTTAAATTAGATTTGAATTCAAATGTAAATAGTGTTTAGTTAAGAAAGCATTGTTGGGAATTCAGAAATTGCTTTTTAAAGAGCAAGCCGTCCTTTTCTCGCAATGTTTTTAAACATATTGTCCAAAACTATGGATTTTTGGTAATTAATTTTACTTTAACATTTTCCCGTTTTCCGAAATTTTATATTGGTCTAATTTGAAAGATGTCGGAGACGACAATGATAATTGGGTACAATTTAAATTGAAACAATTCTATATCGTAGAAAATAGTGCTCTCGTTTAAGTGTATCCCCGATAAAATATATACAGTCTGGAGATATATTGCACCTCTGCACAAACAATATAGATAACGTTGTACAACCTAAGTATCATAATTCAAACTTGTTTTGTAAACATTTTTAAAATCTACGAACCTTTCACCAGTCCAACACTTCAGTGTGGTTTCTTTATACGTGGTATTTTTCTTTAACATTTGTCGTCCTTAAAATTGGTAAGAGGTTGAAAATTGGTTTCTGAATAAAAGAACGGGTAGCTCAAGATTAACCCACATTCTGTTTACTCTAGAATCCTCTGTTTACTCAAATTTCTCTTTAATGCTTATTTAAAATGATTTTCTCAGTAAGCCCTCGATCAAATTTGATACTGGATCACATTGGATTAAAAGCTGGGCCACTTGCTCAAATCTTAGAAAACATGATGTGCATTCTAGAGATCGAATATTTGCCTTGAATGTCATGACATTTAGTCAGAATGTTTTTCTATGCAAAATCACGACCAAGTTTGATGTTTAGTCTCATGGGGCAAAAAAATTAGGTCGCTTTATCAAATCTTTGAAAAACCTTGTTTGCAATCTAGAGGCCACATTATTGGTTCAAATTTTTTTAACCTTGGCCAGAATGTTTGTTTCTATGACCCATCGCTCAAGTTCGTCAAAAACTATGTCACTAGGTCGAATCTTATAAAACAAACCTTGTGCGCATTCTATATAGAGGCCACAATTTTTTGCTCAAACCTCTTAAAACTTGGTCTGAATTTTTGTCACCATAATATCTCAGTCAGGTTCAATGATGGGTCACACGGGGTAAAAAATATGTTACGTGGTCAAATTCTAAAAGCTTCCTTGCTGTTTGAGCACTACCCTTCTGGGATGAATATCTAGAAACATTGTAAGAATATCTTTCTAGTTCTGCCTTCTTTAACCCATTCCAACTCAATCCCTCCTGTTTACGCCCCTCAAGAAAAAAGTTTTGGAAAACATTGTGGAAAATGAAGAAATTGCTTGTATAAAGCAATTTCTTCATTATCCACAATGTTTTTTATCCAAAACGACGAAAAAATTCAAAATTCCATCAACTTGAAATTGTCTTCTGCAGCTTCTTTCAATTTGGACCAGTCTAAAAATTTTGCTGTGTTGGAATGGGTTAACAAGATTTTGTTAACAGGTCACTTTGGGAATAAATAAGGTCACTCGTGATATTTCACATCTACAGTCAACAACTCAGGTGAGCGCTTTAGAGCCAATGCCCCTCTTGGTTATTATTGTTATTATATGAGCCTGTGCGTGACATTTCCAACAATTTCGCATGTGCGTGACTCGCACACATTGAGCACCCTTGACAGGAATCCGGGACAATTAGAATATTCGCTGATTGTTAAAAGAAACTTTGGGTCAGTATCTATCTACAGAGCGCAGAGTGAAGACCCTGATCAGGCTGTGCGGATGCACAGTCTGATCAGGGTCTTTACTCGGCGCACATGTGTAATTGTTGGAAATGTCACGCATGGGCTCATATCATTTTCGGCGCGTCTAAATGTAGATTTGTGTGGTAATGGGTTAAGGAATATATTTCCGTGTACAGTTTCTAGATAGCAATCACAGGGGAAACACAAGACAAAAGTTGACTAGCATAATGCTCTAACATATAGACCAATTCTTCTTCAATCAAATTGTCAGTCAGTTTTATTGTTGTCTTTTGCTTTTATCGTAAGGAAACGTAGAAGGTTTGTTTACAGTTGAAAAGGTACCTTTGTACGTAATAGGCCTCTGCTGAAAACTGTCATTATATTTTATACTAAATTATTTTAGTTCGATTGCGACGAAAGCTTTAAGCTTATAGAGTCGCTCTCGAACAAAGAAACCAGGTGTTTTCACGTCCTTGAAAGTTTAACCCCACTGCTACAGCAGGGTAAACTGGATCTGGCAATTAAGTGTCTTGCCCATGAACACACCCAGGTGACACTGGGGCTGGAACCCTTGACCTTCAGATCACGAGCCAAACACCTATACCACTCGGTCATCGTGGCAGTCAAAAGCGTTGATAACAAATCAATTCTCTTAATTTGACCGGACATAATCTTAGAACTCCATCATTACTCATATTTATTATTTTTGTTCGCCGACTTAAACGTGTATCTTTCCAACAAACTTTTTTTCCCATTCGTGACATATCGCTGGCCATAAATTCGCAAACTATCTCGGTTTCATATCTGGATCGAACTTCCTGTCGGAGGTCAGGTTGCGTGGCCAGCGATCCGTTAATTGTACATTGGTTTCTCTCTGTTCGATCGCGAGTAGACGTGTTATCCGAAAAATATGCTAACCTAAGGTCAAGGTCACATCCGAAAGTCAAAGTTTTGTTACGGATGAAAGAAAAAAAACAAGGATTCGTTATCCATGAAAACTTACCTAAAAAAGTGAATATCTTAAAGCGGCTCTTGCGCAGATTATGAAAGAAAGGTTTTCGCTCTCAATTTTCAAATTTCCAACTGTAATACTTTCAGATGTTTGTCAGATGGCGATTAAGCTGATTGTGTGATGAAACTTCTTGGTCATAGTTTTAAAAAAGAGAGAAAGAATAGAAAAAAAAATTACGCGTTACGAGACGCCAAAAAGAGTCAGCGAAGTACAGCTCGAACGGAACCGGAAATCATCGGGTAAATACGTCATCCGTCGATTGCGACGAAAATTGCCTTATTTGTAGTTTTCATGACGTATCATTCACGTCAATGGCTTCTGCTAGCAGTCATGATCGAGATCACCCGAAGACTAACGACCTCACCCGATAAATTCCGATGTTTCAAAAAAGGGCATAGGGAATATATCACTTTCTAACCAATTAAGTAGTTTTAACACGAAAAAGAATATTTATTGTGATAATTGTATTAATAATTATTGGAAAAGCAGATAATCTTCCTCTAACAATCTTCATGAAAATCTATTCAAGAGCCGCTACTGATAATGTTACATCTTCATTTTGGCTCACCCGAACACGAAGTACTCAAGGTGAGCTATTGTGATCGCCCGTAATTCGACGTATGGTGTCGTCGTCGTCTTGTCTGTCAACGATTTCTTTAAACGTCTTCGCCTCCTGCACCAGTGGGTTAATCTTAATGAAACTTGGCAGAAATGCTCCTTAGTTGAATCTTTTTCATAATTGTTCAAATAGTTGAAATCGACCCTTAATTATGGTTGCCATTGCAACAAAAGGGTGGAATTAATGAGAACTTTAAAATCGTCTTCTCTGAATCCAGAAGACTGAGAGCGTTGATATCCTGTATGCAGCACCTCCTTGGGACATCTGTCAAGTTTGTTCAAATGATACCCCTTGGGTCATATTTGGATCCCTCCCGGGCGAACCCTATTTTACATTGAAAAATGAATGAAAAACCTTCTTCAATGAAACCAGACAGGCTAAAGAATTTATGCGTCTCGTGGTCAAGTTTGTTCATACGATGCCCCTTATATCAAATAGGATCTACCCGTGCGCATCCTATTTTAACATAGATTCGGGAAAGGAAAACTTAAAAAATCTACAAGAAAGCCGAAGGCATCAATATTTCGTATGTAGAATATCCAATTGAATCTGTACATTTACGGATCGTCAAAGATTCAATCGATCAATCAAATCAAATTTGACTGGAAATGAAATTTGAACTCAAACATTGGCCGATATTTATATGAAGCGTTTGGCGACTCAAGCGTCGTAAGTACAGATTATACTAACTTTAGTAACGACGGTTTGGTATTCAATGAACCAATTTACTCTTGCCACATTTTACTAAATAAGGCCGTTTGATAACGAAGTGAAACTTCCTGTTAGGTCTCATTGAGAGTGGCGACAGATCCGTCAATCTCTGGATAGCTTGCCACGCCCACTAGCCGCCTAGCTGCGGTTTGATTATCAAACGATATCAGTTCAGAACATGTGTGGCTAGGGACGTGAAATAAACAGCAAATTCATTTTAGGTGACCTTAATGTCGTAACTAGAGCTTGAGTAAGCAGCAGTAACAGCGTTTTAGACACCAATCGATGAAATTCACCATTTCCCTCCCGATTTTAATAAGTGATTTAATGATGATCCGTCCTTTATCATTTACAATGTATGTGAACTAGTTTGAGCAGCTACGTATCTTGACAATCGACCTAATGTCTTTTTTTATCATATGAAAACTTGCTTTATTGTGCTTGGTGTACCGAATTACCTATATTTGATCTTGTGCGAGCGACCCCGTCCATTAAGCGACTATAGTCAAAATCCTTTCTTAAAGCAAATGTTCTTAAAAAGTGTAGACATTTTGCTTAACCCATTCCAACACAGTAAAATTTTAGACTGGTCCAAATTCAAAGAAGCTGCAGACGACAATTTCAAGTTGATAGAATTTTATTTTATTTTATTTTATTTTTTTTACTTTTGGGATAGAAAACAATGTGAAAAATGAAGAAATTGCTTGATACAAGCAATTTCTTCATTTTCCACAAAAAATGTTTTCTAAAGCTTTTTTCTTGAGGGGCGTAAAAAGGAGGGCTTGTCTGGGAATGGGTTAAACCTAAAATTATAAGTAAATCATAAGTTGTTAGAACACCTTATAATCGTCTCATTGAGACGATTTTAAGGAGCTCCATCTAGAAAGGATTAACTTAGAATTCTGTAATAATTTAAGAATGCAATCGAACCAATTCTCCATATCTTTCGCAGAGAATGAATGTAATAGCTAGCTTAATACAAGATTTATTGTACTTTCTACTATTTAATGCTTATTATTAACCCTTATCTACTGATCTCGGAATATTCCTTCTTTGACAAGAGCTTTGGTAGCTGTATAGACTAAGATCAGCCTGAACAGACGTGCAGTCTGATCTTAGCCTACACTACCTAATCATTGTTGTTGTTTTGAGAATAATATTTGATCTCAAGATTGATCTAAATATATCAAAGTTTTTAGATATAGTGAAAAGAGGAATAATAGTCAGTAGGACAAGAACGATTTTGATAAGAGAAGATCCACAACTTAAATGTTGGCAGCGCGTCGGACTGTCAATCTAGAGGTCCCGGGTTCGAATCCCGACGGCGGCACTCATCCTTTCCGACTATTTGTCTCTCACCAATGGGTCGATAATCGTAGACCTATGTGGGATAGCAGCTGGAGGCTAGGAAAGGATGTAATGGTAGTACTGGTGTGAGAAATACCAGGATTCCATTGTAAGGTGCTCCAGCCGCCGCGATATAACTGAAAGATTGTTGAAAGCGGCGTCAAACCCCATTCAAACAAATCAAACCACTTAATTGTAAAATACGATGCGACTAACAATATTTTAGTTAAAGTTTCATTGGAAACTTTCGCGAAATAGTTTCTCTTATCGAACGTGACATGTCAAAAACCAATGGGGGCCCATAAGAATGATGTAAGGAATTTTTTTGATAACTCCTTATTCTTTACGTAGATAACTGTCATAGTGATGGTGGTAAATAAACAACTTTGTCTAGCCAATAGATAATCTATATTAGTGTCGTTTGGCAGCCTAAAACCTCGCAACAACAACCCCCTTCAAGCAGTAGTCACGAAGTTTTTGGTGCGAAACGTTGAATTGTTTCTATACAGAGACTGGGATAGAAAGCATTTTTTAATTATCTATTTCGCCGAGAACTGTTCCAAGCAATAAGTTCGGTGTTCTAAAGAACTGACCAACTTCGGCTGCCAATCAAACACCCAGTCAACCAATGAAATCCTTCATTGAGACCAGAAACAAGTTTTGAACCCCAACAATGGTCGCCATTTTTGTTAACCCTTTTTGTTGGATAGGCGACTTAAACGTCGTAACTACAGCTTATTCAAGTCTTTGAGCTACTCCTTTTTAAATATAGTAAATATAATTCGAATTGTCCCCTTCAACTTGTTTGAATTCGGACCAGTATTAAATCATGCCGTGTGGTAATGAGTTAAACAGACGGCTGTGGAAAGAGGGGACTATTTTACGTCGTAGGTCAATCACCTCCAGTCAACAGACAAATCGACCTGCGAGTACTTATGAACTGACACCTTTTTTGGCTTTCTTGATAAAATCGCCCTATAAAATACCCTGACTGAGTGACCGGGATATCCGACGAGATAAGAGACTAAATCATTATTGAACCTATTCAAAATCCTGCTTTTCCAAGCAAAAGGAAAAATAGCGAAAACGTTGTGGACAAAGAAGAAACTGCTTATAACAAGCAGTTTCTTCTTTATCCACAATGTTTTCAACGATTAAAGAAAAATAATTTTCAAATTCCACTCACTTTAAATTGTCGTCAGCATCTTACTGCAGCTTCTTTCAATAGAGACCAGTCTAAAATTATGCCGTCTTGAACATATTATTAAAAGAAGGCTATTCACGCTGGTTGAGGGTTCATCTCTATTCATTTTTTTTTTTTTTTTTTTTTTTTTGTATCAAGCAATTCTCTCATTTTCCACAATGTTTTTCAAAACATTATTACTGAAGGGCGTAAAAAGCAGAATCTGGTGGGAATAGGTTCCTGGTAATAAACAAGTGGATTAAAAATCTTAACACACAGTCAAAACCGCAAACTTGCCCGCAGTAAGTAAATGTTGATCGTGCGTATGCTAGCGCTATATTAAGACAAATTCACGTTAATTTTTTTTTTTTTTTTTTCTTCTTGCCAAGACACGTTCTATATCCGAAAGTCAACGAGACAATAACCTGAAATTTTGTTTTATTTTGATCGAAATTCCATTTTATAGGTTACCGTCTGGCCTGTCTCCCAGGCTGTCAGTAAGTATTGGTTTGTACGTAAGACAGATAAATCATGCGAATAAATTTCGTTCCTTAAAATTACCTCCCTTACGTCTCACAAACTGACATCAGATCAGCAAAACAGAGAGGTAAAAGTTAGTGAATATATAAACTTTTCAACTAAAATATAAATAAGTGAGAGTTGCCATGGAGCGAGTCTAGGGTACTGTCGTACTCTTCGTTTCTCGACCCCTATTAACTTCAGAAGTGTTGAATCCAACAAAAGACTCTTTCACACGAGACCTTGTAAATATGTTGCCTCATAATGAGACAGAGTACGTGTTCTATCAGGTTTAAATTTAAGTACATATGATTCGCTTTAATTGAACAAATCGTAGATGGGCGAGCAAAATGTCGTAAATACAGCTTTATTCAAGCTGTATTTACGACAATTTGATCGGCCATCGACAAAATACACACTGTCTATTGGAAATCGACTTAATCTCATTTTACCTAAAATGAAATGAGGTCCTTCGAGGTTCAGGGGCCGTTGCCATAGCGCAGTTGGTAGCGCGTCGGACTCCTATTGACTTGAGGTCCCGGATTCGAATCACGGTCGTGGCAAATATCCTTACCGACATTTGTCTCTCACCAATGGGTGTATAATCGTAAACCTAAGTGGGATAGCAGCTGAAGGTTAGGGAAGGATGTTGTGGTAGTACTGGTGTGAGAAGTTTAAGTCTCCACAGATCGAGGTTCAGTACTTATAGCGGCGGCCTTCTGTTAAGAGAGAAATCTAGGGTTGCCGATTTGATCCCGGTCGCGCTGCTTGACACGTAGTTCTATTTGACCATCTATCGTTTATTTAGAATGCAAGTGAAATTTGAAATCAGACATTTATATTTGAGGCTATGCGTAACATTTCCAACATTTCGCATGTGCGTGACTCGCACACATTGAGCACCCTGGACAGACATTCGGGGCAATTAGAACATTCGCCGATTGTTTAAAGAAGCTTTGGGTCAGTATCTATCTACAGAATGCAGAGTGAAGACTCTGATCAGACTGTGCGGATGCACTGTCTGATCTGAGTCTTTACTTTGCGCACATGTGAAATTGTTGGAAATGTCACGCATGGGCTCATTAAGTAGGTTTGGTTTATTCCAGCTGTAGTTAAAACGTTTAGGTCATTAGCCAACGATTGAATTTATGTCCCTGATCGTATATTTTAAAAAGAGAAAAAAAAATGTCGTTTATTACCTCAGTCGACTTGCCGTATTGGAGGTCAGTGGGCGTGGTCAGAGATCGATCTTTTGACAAATTTGCATTTCCCCGTGTCGAGCAAAATAGTTATATTGATTTTTCTTACTTTCTTAAACTCCTACATTTCTTGTGGAATCTTTGGGTATTATTAGCCCAATGTCCATTTATAGACTCTACTTCGCTCTATTCTGTTTTATTGGTCTAAATAGTACTCAAATTTACAGCTCAAAATTATTCAAGGTGTTATTTCAGCTCAAGTGCATTAAAAAAAATCAACAAATTGACATTGACTTAGTTTAGCTATATATATTAGTTCATACAATACTAAATACATCATTATATCTATGTTAAGATATCGATGTTTGGCGTGCAAAATGTCGTAACTACAGCTTGAATAAAGCTGTACCTACGACATTCTACACGCACAATGACGATATGTTTTCTATCCAAAACACGAACATATCAAAATACAATCAAGACATAACCCTTATCGTAGAAAAGCTCAAACGGATTGACTTCTTGATAATACAGGATACATGCTGAACAAATCTGGCTTCAAAATATGCCTTTAAAATCAAAGCAATGGAAGCCCGACCTTATGGAGGGATTGTATTTCTTCTGAGAATTAATTTTAAACAGAAATGCCGCTTAAAAGGCACGAGCAGGTGATGTAGACTTGAATCAGACTGCACTTATGTGCAACCTGACCTTGATCTACACCTCCTGCGAATACAGGAATACATGTTTTCCGATAATCAGCAGAACAAGAGTTAATAATACAAATATTAGCAAAATAGTGAGCGTTCCGGCACTTATTGGTCTGAAGTACGAGACATTGTCGGCTGGCCATTAAATTGACCAATCGCAGTTGTCAATCAAGGAATCAATCGACCAATCATATCATTTATTCAGCCCAAAATTGATATATCAACTCCGACATTGGCTGCGATTTTGTTAAACTTTTTTGTTGCATTTGCGACTGAAACGTCATAACTATAGCTTATTTATGCTGTAGTTATGACGTTTAGGTCACCAACCAACGATTTTTGTTAATTTGTTACACGCTACTGGCCATTAATTTTGTAAAATGAACGCTGTCGGAGTCAATTGGCGGGACCTAGGGGGTCAGTGGGCGGGGCCAGCGAATGGTCAATTGTCATAAATAATGCTTGAACCAAGCTGCATGTTCGATATTATCGTCGTCCACTGACGTTACCAAGAGTCTTGGGATAGTCTACTGCTTTTTCGTCCCTGCAAAACTACGGAAATATTTCAAATCAATTTAACATGTTGGTTAATTTATTTTCATAAAACTATTGTAGGCCTCGCCAAGTTTAAGTGAGAATGGTCGGTCAAAAATTAAGACGGGTTGCATATGTCAATTAAAGAATCAATTGACTGTGCATCTTGGTAAATTTATTTTTATAAAACTATTGTAGGCCTCACCAAGTTTAAGTGAGAATGGTCGGGTCGGTCAAGAATTAAGACGGTTTGCATGAGTCAATTAAAGAATCAATTGACCTATCAAATCATTTATTTTGACCGGAAGGGAACTTTGAACTGCTATATGGGCCGATATTTGTGTGAAGCATTTTTTTTGTTGTTGTTGTTGTTGTTGTTGTTTTCATCTCTTTTTTTCAGTTTAAACGTCTTAACTACAGCTTTTTCAAGCTTCATTCACGGCGTAAATGACGCTAACCATCAAATTTACTTTTTGTTTCATGTTACTGACTGACCATAAATTTTGCAAAACAACGCCGTGAAATATCGAAGTTGAACTTTCTGTTGGAGTCTGTAGGCGTGGCAAGATGAATCAGTGGTTAGTTCTAGCGATACGTCAATTGAAGTAAAGCCATTTTTTGAGGAATCGAATTGCCAATCAAATCATTCATTTAGAAGTGATTGTTGATCGCCGACGTATATATCATGCATTTTGTTTGATTTTGTGACTTTAAACTTGTAGTTACGACGTTTATGTCAGCAACAAATAATTTGCTTTTTGTTATATATGCTCATTACTATATCGAGAAATGGAGCAAAAACATAGTATAGCTCTATACAATGTATGCAGCCATACTAGTTTGTAGTTATGTTATTGCTTTAAGCCATCGATATATATAATGCAAGTTAAAGTCGGTTATATCTCAGTCAAATAGATGATCAGTGGGTGTGGCCCAGCGATCCGTTACTGAAATGCGGTGACTGGAAACAAGTAGAATGTTATGTAAAGCAAAGACTGATATACCATGGACTTCACTGAATTTATTCCATTTATCAAGATTTAGCCCATTACCAGACGACAAATTTTTAGACTGGTCCAAATTAAAAGAAGTTGCAGGCAAGACATTTTAGTTGATAAAATTTTCTGAATTTTTGTCTTTGGGCCACAACATGGATAAAAAAATTGTTTGTAACAAGCAATTTCTTCATTTTCCGCAATGTTTTCGGTAGCTTTTAGTAGGGGCGTAAGAAAGCGTTATTTCGTGGGAAATAGGTAAAAATATTTCACTTGGTTATTTTAGCTGCATGATGGAGTGAACTCAAACACTCATATGGGATAACATCGTAAAGCCGCATAGTCTAGTATCGCGTATTCGATTAACCCATTCCCAAACATCGAATTTGGACCAGTCCCAAATTTTGTTGTTCGGGAATGGGTTAAATCTATTGAATCACATTGTTATTAAGACCTTGATTTGGTTTTGATAAAATCATTTAAGTGTAATATTTTTGCAGATTGAACAATGAAATTCAGCGAAATGTCGACATGTTTTCTGTGTAATCGTTTTACACCTAAAGGATTGGTTAGTTCACAGTAATGGACTGGTTCCCACTTTCTATTTATAGATCTATTTCC
>OX336375.1:17427468-17564724 GCA_946902895.1 Fragum fragum | reverse complement strand
CACTTTGGTGATTTCCAGTTTCATGTAGAATGTATTTTGATTGGTGAATACCCATGGAGGTATTTACCCAGTTTCGGTTGCAGTTCTATTTTTAGACAACATATCATTGTAAATAATACGTAAGACCATGCTTCAAACCCTTCTCCGGCACGGATTTCAGGATAATTCCAAGAATTAGCAGTTTTTACTCCAAATAAGCTCGAAGTTTTCGTTTAACAACCGAACATCTATTCTAACCCCGGATCGCTGGCATGGCATACCCACTGCCTCTAAAGGGAAATTCGACTTAAATATTAAATGAACTTATTTGCAACATTTATGGCCAGTAATGTTTCACAAAAAGTAAAGCGGTTGATTGAAGACCTAAACGTCGTATCGAAAGCTTTGATAAGCTGTAGTTACGATGGTTATGTCGCAAAACAATCAAAAAAGCTTCAAATTAATTTTGGTCATTGTTTGATTTCAAAGTTCATACCCAGATTTAGCCAAAGAAACTGACTGCAATACAGCACGGGACGAAATTCCTTCATTGCCTATAAGAACCTGACGACGATGTACAAATAAATGAGCCAATGCGTGACATTTCCAACCATTTCGCATGTGCGTGACTCGCACACATTGGGCACCCTGGACAGCTATTCTGGGCAATTAGAATATTTGCTGATTGTTTAAAGAAGCTTTGGGTCAGTATCTATCTACAGAGCGCAAAGTGAAGACTCTGATCAGACTGTGCGGATGCACAGGCTGATCTGAGTCTTAACTTGGCGCACATGTGTAATGGTTGGAAATGTCACGCATGCGCTCATATCACTTTACGTGAATTGATTCATACATTCCTATTTGAAAAGTAAATCTATAAACGAAACCAACGTTTGGAATTGAACGATGAGCCTATCCTGATCTTAAACACCGCTTTAATTCGTCTGTAGTTTCAAGTATTTCATTGGACAAAATCTCTTAAGGTCGCTGAAAGGTTGACGGGTTTTTGAGCAGTTGCGCTTTAAACTTACGAAAATTAGATGAATATGGAAATAAGGATTATTGAAATAGGGTGGTCCCATAAATAAATTATATTGACCATAACAGCTAATTGATTCGAAAAATTAATTATTTGCACTCTCTCTCTCTCTCTGTCTCTGTCTCTGTCTCTGTCTCTGTCTCTCTCTCTCTCTCTCTCTCTCTCTCTCTCTCTCTCTCTCTCTCTCTCTCTCTCTCTCTCTCTCTCTCTCTCTCCCTCTCTCTCTCTCTCTCTCTCTCTCTCTCTCTCACTCTCTCACACACTCTCTCTCTCTTTCTCTCTCTCTCTCTTTCTTTCTTTCTTTCTTTGTGAGTCATAGCGCAGTCATAGCGCGCCAGACTCCTAATCTCCAATCATGGGATGTCATTGGTTCGATCCCCGGCGGTGGAAAAAATACTATCTCTCACTAATGGGTGGATAATCGTAAACCTAAGTGGGATAGCAGCTAGAGGCTAGGAAAGGATGTAGTGGTAGTACTGGTATTACAAATACCGGGAATCCATTGTTAGGCGCTCCAGCCGCCACGATATGACTGAAATACTGTTAAAAGTGGCGTTAAACCCAAATCATTACATTTCATTTCTTTGTGAGTGAATTTGAAATGCGGTTTTGTCTTTTGGAGTTTATATAATGAGTATCTTTTCGTGAAACTTGACAATTTCATTTAAGCATGCCGGTGACAATTCACTCGAGATCCCTTTCGATTTGAAAATCTGTGGTCAATATCGTTTTCACCAAATTCTGAATTTTGTTTATTGAAGCTCTATAGGCTTTTCTTACCTTACTACCTTATTTACTTGCAAAGTTAATTTGAAATGACATTGACCAGATGAGAAACTCGTTTTAGATCTCAAAGTATCAGGGAAAGGTCGGAGTAAAATGGGTTGGCGACCTAAACGTCGTAGCTACAGATTCATTGAGCTATAGTTACGACGTTTAAGTCGACAAACTAGCAAAAATTATTCACTAAAATGGAAGCCAGTGTCGCAGTTCAAACTTAACTTCAAGTCTAAATGAATGGTTTCATTGATTGGCTGATTATTTATTTAAATCCGCGATTAATTAATTATATAAACAAGCATTTTGGGGGGTTTCAGTCTTGTTTGCCATTAATCTTATACTGAAATAATCCGACACTTGGCTTTTCTTCTTCTGCAGCGTAATTTTGCCATAAGATACTTAATATCTTCATTACATCGTATTTTAGCTGTATTTCTAATATTTCATCCCGTATTTCAGTCTTATCTTGGCGGCTTGAGCACCTAACAATGGATTCCTGGTATTTCTCACACCAGTTTTACCACTACATCCTTTCCTAGCCTCCAGCTGGTATTCAACTTAGATTTACGATTATCCATCTATTGGTGAGAGAGAAATGTCGGAAATGATATGTGCCGACGCCGGGGATCGAACCAATTACACCCCATCAATGAAGATTAGGAGTTTGTTGCGCTACCAACTGCGCTGTAGCGGCGGCTTCGTCTAGATGCATTTCAAGCGACCGAAAACTGTAGCTTTACTGAGAGGGGCTGGATGTGAGCTACGCTAACTTGTATATTTTTGAATCAGCAAAATCTCGTATTTTGACCATGAAATTACTTGAACACAATGTATAAAGTTTAAGCGTAAAATTCACCGATTGTACAAGGGAGGTAACTAAGTTAAGTTGTTAATAAATCTTCACACTTATTACTTCCCTGAATACTGAAGAACTTCGTTTCATTTCTCTCTGTTACTACTAATGTTTTTACTCTGAAACTTGGTTCATACTTTTGTGACTATACTACTACCTGTAAGGCAAAGGTTCGTTGCTCAAAATTTTATTTAACCCTTTCCTGTCCATTATAGACCTGTCCAAATTTAAAGGGTTTGCAGACGAAAATTTAAAGTTCATATAATTTGAAAAATAACCCACGAAGTAGGGTTGAAAATATTGTGGAAAAGGAGAAATTGCTTGTACAAGCAATTTCTTCTTTTTCTACAATATTTTCTGAATTGAAAAATCCCAGGGCGTAAAAACATGAATAAAACGACAGCGAGTTAAGTGAAACTATGATCCCTTTTCGACTTTCTTCGGGGTTATAACCGAGTCATTCTGGCGACAAATCATTGGCATTCGGTGGGTTTGTTTGTTTGTTTTTGTTGTTGTTGTTTGATTCAGCGTTTTTTAAAGTTTGAAAACATTGGCCAAGTTTTGAATGTAAGTGTTTTCTATGTAAGCATTCAAGTTTTGGGTTTGACATTCTGCACCTGTATTTAATGCATTCCCACACAATGACGCTTTTTGACGCCCCCTAAGAAAAAAAAGGGGGGTTTGGAAAACATTGTGGATAATGGAGAAATTGCTTTTTTCAATTGCTTCCTATCCACAATGTTTTCTAACCAAAGAGACACTTTTTTTTTAAAAAAAAATCCTCTCATTTAAAGTTGTCGTTTGCAACTTCTTTCAATTTGGACCAGTATAAAATGTTGTCATCTGGTTGAGTTAAGATAAAAGTAATACGTCAACTCTCATGGTGCAGATTCATTACCCTGATAATCTTTTAGCCTTTCTACAAACCCGGTATTTAAGCCACTGCGATTTTATACTTGAGAAAACATTGTGGAAAAAGAAGAAATTGTTTGTAACAAGCAATTTCTCCTTTTACCACATTTTTCCCCTATCTAATGAAATTGTTTTATTTCAAATTGTATTCAACTTTCATTGTCGGCAGCATTTTTTTTCAATTTGGACCAGTCTAAAATGTTGTCGTCTGGTCTGAGTTAAGATTTAAGTAATACGTCAACTCTCTGAACAAAGATTCATTACCCTGATATTCTTTCAAATAGAATTTGGGCTTTTTCGACAAAAATGAAATTGATTCTTTTTCAATATATTTGAAATATTTTAAGTTTGTTGATACAATGATAACTCTATATCCAGAAATCGATACTCTGCAATCCACTGAATGGATTTTTCCCTATGCTAGCATTGAACCGTGTTACTATAAGGCTTTTATAAAAGTTGAGTTTTGCTGTCCACTGACAGCTCTTGTTGATTGTCAAGGACGCTGCGTCAATTACCGACCGCGCTAGTAGTCGACAATGGATTACACAGACCCGTGGTTCTTGACCTTGATAGGACAGAAAGATTGCAAAGCTGTGTTAAACGAAATCTAGACATGATAAATGTTATTCACGACCATTCTCGCCATATCTATATATCATCGTTCCGTAGGAACTGACTGATCGTGGCTGCCAATCTGAACTAATCGATCAGCCAAATGATTCATTTAGACCAATTAACAAAATACTTTCCAAGATTTTCTCTTGGAAGGATAGGGTAGAGGATTCGAAATAGCGGGATTATATGGGAGATAGTTAATGTATACGGTCGCCAATGCGTTATCCACAATATAGTATCTCCGGGATTTCACTATTTACGCTTGGTAACGTCATTATTATATTACGACGCGATCGTTGATGAAATAAGCACCAAGTATTACGAGGTTGTTTTGTTTGTTTGAACTGGATTAACGCTATTTTTAACAATATTTCTGTCATATCGCGGCGGCTGGAGCTCCTAACCTTGGAATCCTGGTATTTCTCACACCAGTGCTACAACTACATCCTGTACGAGAGTCCAGCTGCTCATCCCACTTAGGTGTGTGATTATCAACCCATTGTTGGGAGACAAATGATAAAAATGATATGTGCCGCGACCGGAGAACGAACCCGGGACCCCATGATTACGCGTCCGACGCGCTACCAATAGTGCTATGGCATCGGCCTATTCCGAAGTTGAATGAGGCTAGAAACATCATCAAAGGGAAATAACTCATTCTGTCATGATCGATCTATTTTATATGGAGTTTATCAGCCTTGAACCAGGAAGACATGGCAACAAGGAAGTCAATTTAAACATTTTATTTAGGAATACTTGAATCGACAGTTGACTTATCGCTGGCCCCGCCCGCTTACTCCGTTTGCCCCGTTGATTTCGACAGAAAGTTCCACTTCAATTTAAAACGGCGTTATTGAGCAAAATTTATAGTCATTGGCATGCTGTAATAAAAAGTAGAATTGTTTGTTGGCGACCTTAACATCGTAACGACAGCTGAGAAGAATTGAATGCTTCATATAAATTGTGGTCAATGTCGGAGTTCAAATTCTATTTCCGATCAAAACGAATGACTGATTTTGTCGGTTTTTTTTTTTTTTTTTTTTTTTTTTTTTTTTTTTTTTTGTTTGTTTTGTTTTGGGGTTTTTTGTTGTTGTTGTTGCTGCTGCTACTGTTTTATTATTATTATTATTGACAGCCGCAACTGATCAATAGGTTTACCCTGACTACCGATAACTGACAGACATCGTCTACTGAACTCCAACTGGAAGTTCCTTTTACGCATTGAATGGCGTTAGGTTTCAAAACTTATGGCCAGTTACATGTAAGAGTAAATCGATTAGATTGCAGCATAAACATTGTTATTGCAGCTTATACAAACCAACAAAACTGCCTCGCATTAGTGTCGACCAATGTTGGAGTTAAAAAATTTTCTCCGGTCTAAATAAATGATTTAATTGGTGGATTGATTCTTTGATTAACTCTCGCTATCTGTCATTTACAGGAATTTCAAATTTCAGCCAAATAAGACTTTTACCGTCTTACTGTCAATCAAAGAAGGATATAAACATTTCTGTACATTTAAAATTTCTGCTCTAACAAATTCCAACACAATCCCTCCTTTTTACTCGCCTCAAGAAAAAAGCTTTAGAAAACATAGCCCAAAATGAAGACATTGCTTGTATCAAGCAAGCTATTCATTATCCACACTGTTAACTATTAAAAAGGACGGATAGAATTAAAATTCCATCAACTTTGAATCGTCGTCTGCAGCTTCTTTCAATTTTGACCAGTCCAAAATTTTGAGTTTTGGGAATGGGTTAAGCAAAACAGGACCGAGATGTCTTAAAGTTCTAGTTAGAAATCATCCCTCGAGAATTATGAATTCGTTAATCCATTGCCACACAATTTCACTCTTTTAACCCCCTCAAGGAAAAAAAACCTTTGAAGACATTATTGAAAACGAAGAAAATGCTTGTCGCAAACAATTTCTTTATTATGGTCATTGTTTTCTACAACAAAATTACATTTATCGTTAAATTTTCACCAAGTATACATTGTCACCTGCAACTTCTTTCACTTTGGATTAGTCTATTTTTTTATGAATAAAAAGATGTCAGAATGGACTTTTATATACAACTCCTGGAATGAGAAAACAACTCCTCCCCAGACCCCCCTTAAAACCATATTTCGTTCTTTAAAATTTTAGACTGGTCCAAATTCAAAGGGGTGGCAGACGAAAATGAAACTTGATGCAAAATGAGATAAAACCATTTCATGTGGCGGAAATATTATGGAAAATAGCAATTTCTCCTTTTTCCACGATGTTTTCTATAAAATCACAGCGAAATAAAAAACAGGGATTGAACAGGAAAGGGTAAAATGCATCTTCTTGAAAAGCAAATAACTTCATAGACCCTCCTATTGAATATCATCTTCAATTTCAGTTGGAATGATCGCAGACGATGCCATGTGGCCGTGTTCGGAGGGGGACCAGTGCCCGGAAGAAGTTCTCCTCGAAGTAGAGGTAATCTCCAGTTGGGAAGAGGGCTCAAGGGAGAGAACTCTGACGAACCTGGATCAAGGATCGCAGAGCCCAACCTCGCAGACCTCTCACAGTGAATACAGCGATTATGGATCAGGTAGGAGAAGCAGTCAAGAGACAAAATCCATCCACCCTTTCCCGTATAATCCCTGATATTTACGCCCAACAGATAAAACACTTTAGAAAACACTGTGGAAAAAGAAACTATTTTTATCTACAATATTTTTTGACAAGTCTAAAATTTTGTGAAAAAAAGTAAAAGATAAATGTAACAACATTGGCAACTGTGTTGTTCCTGCCAGTTAAAATCTCCCTTCCGGGCTGTATGATTAACTTGATTGGCCGATATATTTCTTGATTGATAGCGCTATTGGTCATGTATATTGACGTGATTCTTTGACATTAATATTGAGGTATTGTATTGAACATTCTTCATATTACTATACTATACTGTCAATAATACTGTCCTGATGCTTTTTGACAATATTATTGACCATATATGTGTGATTTTGAAGATTGATCAATAACTTGAGTCAATATTTTTGTCAATATTATTGACAGTCTTAGGGCAGCTCAAGTGTTCTCTGTTTATAAGCTATAAAACAATGTTTATAAACGCAATCCGACACGTTGACCCTTGAGAAACCGCTTTTGAAAACACTGTGGAAAAAGATGAAATTGCTTGTCACAAGCAATTACTTCAATGACAAAAAGGCAAAGATTTTTGAAATTTTACCAACCTTAAGTCTTCCTGCACATCCTGCAATTTGAACCAGTACACAATTTTGTTGTGTGGTAAAGGGTTAACCTGCAAAGTGTGTGCGTAGATGCAAGTTGGTCTTTGCAAGGTGACGCCATCGTATTACATCGCCCAACAATGAAATCGCTCTTTTTTATTTTCAACAATCGTGTAATGGGTTAACCCCTTCCTGTTCAATCCATGGATTTTATACCCCCGTGGTTTTATAATTTAGAAAACATTGTAGAAACAGAAGAAATTGCTTGTAGCTACTGAATGGTTATTTTTTTAATTTAAATTTTCTTATGCAAAACCTTTGAATTTTGACAGTCCTAAAATTTCGAAAAACAGGAAAGGGTTAAGTTAGATAGGAAATACTCGTGAAGGATCTTGGGACACAACGAGGAAGTTTTGAAGTTTCACATCGTTGATTTTACCACCAAAATGTTGTAACTCAAACTTGATACGAATTGTAGTTACGACATTTTGTAGCCGATCGATGATGCAGTATTTACCAAATCCAGGATATAATACCTTCAGGATTTATTTTAGCTGCGTAAACCTTTATCGTTATTTAATATTTCAATCAACTTCGTACACTTTTTCAACAAATTCGAATATCATTTCTATGATTTTATCCGTTATCAAGAAAAGCCTGTCTAAATGACGTCACTCGATGACGTTTCAAAAGATTTGTTTTAATGATGTCAAAATCATCTGACAACTGCTACGCCCAGTGAGTAACAAAGATTTGGAAAACACAGTGAAAAAATAAATAATTGGTTGTCTACCCCAAAGCAGGTTTAAAAATGCCATCAGCTTGAACTTATCGGAATGAGATTCATAAAAGCGCTTATTCTTCATTTCTGAACCCATTCCCACACAATGACGCTTTTTGTCGCCCCTTAAATTGAGAAATTGGGAAAACCTTGTGTAAAGGGCAGATATTGCTTGTAACAAGCAATTTCTTTGTTTACATAACACTTTCTACCTAGAAAGTGGAAAAAATATTAAATTTCATAAATAAATACCCTAACTTTCAAGGTCACGGTTGAAGGTCATGTACTAAGCTGGGACATCTAGGTGTCAGTGATAAATTTCCAGCTTCTCTACTTTAAACTATATACTTACTTGTTGTAATTGGTCATAGTTTTAACCACAACAAGCGTTTAGTACATAGGATTATTTCGAGCAGTAACTGTTATACTCCTCCTAATAGCTTTTAAGTGATCATGTGTTTAGAGTAGTAATGCAGTCACATATCGATTAGTACTATTTTTTATGTGTAAGGTCGTTAACCATGTGGTAACATATCTTCATAGGTTATTTATATCCTTTGAGGCTGTGTATTGAATATTATATCCTGTTTAAGGCGATGTGCTGTCTAATAACTTGGGGTTATATAAAATCTCCTTTAACTAATACATGTATGGGCACATTTGGTCCATAGTTATACCGTAATGTCCCTACGTATTTGCCTTTGAGGTAAATTTCCAATTATCAATACATGGCTGGTATTTTAACCGAATAACAGCTCTATCACGCATTGCCGTATGTAGCGTAAGTTGTTGTTGGATTTAGAACGCCAGTCAAAGGGCACACAGCTGACAAACAAATGAGTTACACACAACTGACCATTCGCGGCTTTCAATCAAATAATCAGTCGACCAATTAAATAATTCATTTAGACCAGAAGTGTTTCTTGAACCCTGACATTTGCTGTAGTTACGACGTTTAGGTCGCCAACCAACCATTCTACTGTTTTATTACATGCTCACTGGCCATACATTTGCAAAATAACGCCGTTTAAATTCGAATCGGAACTTCCTGTTGGAGTCAATGGGCGGAGCCAACGGAGGAAGCGGGCGGAGCCAGCGATTGGACAAGCGACCGATCTCTGGCTAGGCAGATTGAACGATTTAATTGGTGATCCGGTTGAAATTGCGATCCGTCAATGAACGACAATAAACGGGATATTTACATCAAGGAAGAGCTAAAAACATGGCGGTGTTTGTCACTGGTGAGAACCAGTCCTACTACATTTTTTCCGTCATTTTACAAATTCTATCGCCTTTTTCGTCGAACACCGATGGGAGAATGGTCGTACATTATCGCTCTTACTTCAAAGAGGCCGTAATGAAGGTTTCGGGGAGTGAAAATTACTTCATTGTATTCTTAAGGACTAGATCCTATTCTTGATTGTGTTGGGAATTTTATAAATAAAACAAGCCTTGGTTTCTTCTTTTGAAAATTCACAACATGCTTAATTCTTGGTCTCGGATACAGATCTTCCATTCTTAAAACTGAAACTAAGGCCATTACATGACATCATTTTTAGACCTTTTCAATTTCGAAGAAGCGGCAGACGACAATTCAATGTAAGGTAAACTTTGAAAATTACTCCTCAAGATATATAGATGTTTTGAGAAAAAAGAAACTGTTTGTTAGTGTTTTCTGCAGTTGATCAATCGCTAGCCTCTCCCACTTACTCCGGTGGCCTCGACAATTGACCTAAACAGAAAATTCCTTTCCGTATTTGTTAATGCAAATAAATTTCAAAACCCTCTGCACTTCTCTTTTAATTGTTTGTATTTTTTGCCATTATTTTCATTTGTTAGCGTTTAAAAGGAAAGCCAGTAACTTTGGGAACTTATGTACGTGTTATTACAAATGTTAAATTAAGACTGAAGGTAATCTCTCTTGCTTTTGTTTTGTTTTCAATGAGGTATGAATCTAAAAACTTAATCACTGAATACTCGAACTGGATTCATACATTATTGTGATTAAAATTTTAGGTTCAGCGTCAATGGAAATTTGAAGTATTCTCTTCATTTCTGATATCTTAATGCATTCGCCAAGCAAAGCAAAGCACATATTTTACCGGTTTTGAGTCAAAACAATATTGATCTACTTTATGCGCATGCCTACAAGACAAAGTCTGTGCTCAAAACTTGGCCATAGACGTATGGAAAAGCCAATCAAAACGCTTGAATCTTGATATACGGAACTAACATTATAATAATAATAATAATGTCTTTATAATATGACGGTAAAACAATAAGACAATCATTTCAAATAAAACAATTTGAAAAATAAATCTTTTTTACAATATTGCCTTCAATGAATAAAAATTAAGTGAATGTGATGATTTAATAAAAAATGATACCACGCCATAACCATGCTGAAAGAGTAACAATATTCGATGACGTAAAAATGATGACATAATTATTATGAAATTACGATAGATGTGTTTGATTGGAACAAATGAAAAGAATACATGCATTATTAAATTCTTGGACTATCACACCCAGTACTTTAAATGATTTAAATGATTTCTGCTTGGTCAATTGATTTGTTTAATAGCAGATGATGTTTGAATTTCTTTTTGAAGCTAGATAACGAAGTTGAACTTCTAATTGAAATAGGGATTTCATTCCACACACTCATGCTACAGTATGAGAAAGATCGTTTATTGTACAAAGTCTTATATTTCAAAAAAAAATATTTTGACTTAAAATTGTGGTTAGGATTGTTTGCATACAAACAATAGACAGAATTAATGGAAAACTGTAAATGACTAGCATGAATAATGAAAAAGAATCTAAAGGGATATTTACCTAGCCGCAGGCTTTTGGCGAAAGCAGATTTTTCGAGGTATAGGTTCACAATTATGCAGACAGATGTGTGAAAATCATCTGTCCCTGAGATTATAGAACTCTTTCGTACTCAGATGAAATTGAATCAAACTTTGCGAGAGTTGCGATTAAAAAAGATGATTTTTTCGCATAGATCCTATGGTAATTGCATGAAAATAAATGAGAATATCTGTAGGTTGTTACTTATTACTCTTAATCCATTCCCACACGTTGACGCTTTTTGCACCCCTCAAGAAAAACAATTGGGAAAATATTGTGTAAAATGAAGAAATTTTGCTTGTAACTTGTAATTTCTTCATTTTCCAAAATGTTTTCTTCCCAGAAAGTTGAAAAAAATCTAAAATTCCATAAATTTTGAATTTTCGTCTGCAACTCCTTTCTGTTTGGACCAGTCTAAAAAACTGCGGTCTAGTAATGTGTTAGTATACAATTGAAATTAGAAAAGGGTATTTATTCTGAATTCTCAACTCGGGCCTAGATGTTATTCGAACGAACCCTCTAGATTCAAATGAAGACTTTTTTCTTATTTTCCAACCCATTACCAGACAATATAATTTTACGCTGGTCCAAATTCATAGATTATGCAGACGCCAAATTTTAGTTGGTGAAATTTTAGACTTTTTTTTTTTGTCTCGTTAGGTAGAAATTATTGTGGTGTATTTCGTCAAAAAATTATATGGAGGTGTTTCTATTTCTCATATCCGTTTACTTTTCACAAAATGGGTTATTACAACGCTCACTGTGAAATATATTTTTGACAGTGAGCTTCCGTTATTGACCAATCTCGGGCCCTGTCCACTTACTACTTCGGCCCCTCCCACTGTCTCCGATATTTCACGGGGCTATTTTGCGAAATATATGGCCAATAGCCTGTTACAATAAAGTTCAATTGTTAGTTGACGACATAAACGTCGTAACTAAATCTTGAATAATCTGAAGTTACTGCGTTTAAGTCAAACAACTGTTTATAAGAATGGTGGCCAATATTGGAGTTCAAAACTTAATTACGGGCTGTATGAATTATTTGATTGGTCGATTGATTGGTCGATTGATTTCTTGATTGACAGGTGCGATTGGTCAATTATCTTAACGTCTTTGTGTTCATCCCCTCATTTTGAATTTATAAACATCATTTTGATCGCTTTAAAAGAAGAGAAAGGAAGAGAGAAAGAGGGAGAGGGGGGGAGATGGAAAGAGAGAGAAGAGAGAGACTTTGACCTTTATACATACATTTCATATATACTGTTGTTGTTGTTGTTGTTGTTGTTGTATCGGGGTGTTTGTTTGTTGTTTTGTGTGTTGTTGTTGTTGTCGTTGTTGTTCTGTTTTGTTTTGTAAGTTTCATCTGTTTTGTTTTTGATTTGTAAATATATCTTCCGTTCTGTTCAGCTGTATCCGGTAAAGTATAGCTTAAACTAGTTTACTGTAATTATTCTCACTGCAGTACGGGATTGAAAGTAAATATTAATTAACCCGTTTCGTGCTGAACCCAGAATATTCTTGTATTTGTAAGAAGTTTAGACAAAAATCAGCCCGCACAAATTCGCGGTCTAATTTTAGTCTGCACCATCTGCTTGCCCCTTTAAAGCCATATCTGATTTTCAAGATTTATTTTCAATAAAGATAGCATTCCATAATAAGTGCTTCCAGTGTTTTCAGATCTTTGATTCTTATATATTTTTGTAGGGGATTGTATCCGGCATGACTTCAAAATGAGCGCATGCGTGACATTTCCAACCATTACACTTGTGCGCCAAGTAAACACTCAGATCAGCCTGTGCATCCGCACAGTCTGATCAGAGTCTTCACTCTGCGCTCTGTAGATAGATACTGACCCAAAGCTTCTTTCAACAATCAGCGAATATTCTAATTGCCGCGAATGGCTGTCCAGGGTGCTCAATGTGTGCGAGTCACGCACATGCGAAATGGTTGGAAATGTCACGCACAAGCTCAAATGTATTTTCTAGTCAACGACGTGTGACGGTTGTCGTTGGTTTTGGGTAAAATTGAGGCGAAGTTACTGAAGTTATCGATTCTTTATCAAGTTTACGGTAGCGAGTTAATTTTACCCTTCAGATTATATCGATTGTGTGCTTATGAGGAAGCCAGTTATCTGTATGATTATTTGCTCGATTTTTCTCCAATTTTCAGCTTGTACTTCCTCGCTTACCCATTTCAGTACAGAAAATGCAAGATGAAAATAAAATTATTATATGAATAGCGCTATTTGTAATTAGAGAGTTAAAACGTTTTATAATGCATGTTTATCGAAAAGAAAGTTTAATCAAGATGTGGCAAAAAGGAATGTTTGTTTATTTTTTGTGCGACATTCCAAATGTCTCCAATATAGGCGTCACTAATCTATCCTTCTTTCACGCTAAACAGAGCTTTAAATTTGAAACTTACCTGTAAACTTTACACCACGGTAAAGGGTCGCATTTTATCAAGGAAGGTAATTCAATCAAACACTTATCGCTGTCTGAAAGATGATTACTAAAACTTTTAATTACGTCATTCAAGATGAAAATATTTTCCAAATCACGTTCTCACTCATCTCTATGTAATTACCAAGAATCCGCGTCATATTTGGCTAAAACGGTCCTTATATTGACTGATTGTTTTTAAGATCGTAGTGTACAGGGTCATTCACAAGCTAAGAGTCTATTCATGTACATATATGTCTAAAATCGGTAAACCTGCCCAACGATCGGAATATTTTAAGTGTCTTGGTTCAAAGACAGTGTTTAAGGTGATCCGACTATTTATAAAGTTGTCATACAAATTAGGGTTCCCGAATACGGACACCAAAAATAAAGGATGTTGATTACTAATGTGGCCAAAGGCGAAAAGTTTGAAAGAGGAAGTGTATTGTAGCGAGCAGTCGGTTTATGTGTAATTTATAGTTGATATCTACACAGGGGTTTAGATTATGTGTGCTGATTAATATTTGAATTTCGGTAATTAATTACCGATCTATACGTGATAAATTTACCATATAAGGAATTTCCGATTCACAGGTTGTACGTGTGTCCGTCTGATTGTGACAATCGGATTTCGCTGTGATATAACCTGTTGTCATGAAAGTAAAAGATCAGCAGTAAGGCGGTGTCTTTTTAACATGTTCGGGTTGGTTAGAATCGTAAAAATTCGGAAATACTTTTAAATTAGGACATATATGCACTGAACTACTTCCACATTTAGTTATTTACATAGTGTGTGATATCAAGTAACACGTATTAAGTCATCAATAGAAATAGGAAGGTAATTGAGGTGAAAGGGCATTAGTTGATTAATTTTACTTACCTTATAGATGTATTTAATCTGATTTATTTGTTGTTTTTGTGAGTTTTTTAATGTGATACTGTAACGTGTTTTATGCATGTGACAAGGGATAAACGAGTGTTCAAAGTAGGAAAAGGAAGCGACTAGAAATTGATTCTAAATCGATACAATGTAAAACGGAAAATGAAACGAGAACTGGTCGGAAATTGATAAATATTTTGGGTCCAGATGTATATTATTCTATCAAACGAAGAGACTTATTTAAAAGTGCAAGCTGTGATTGATATAGAGATTGGTATAAAATATGAAGAAGGCTCATTTAAACAAATGGCGCAAAGAGAAAGAATCTTTAATAAGGAACGGCGAGAGTCCGGGTTGTGTAGAGACGCCGAGAATACCCGAAATAGTCTACGACATTCACGATCCGAGACATAACAGCTATACCTACGTTCTAAATCAACTACCTATAGGTTAGTTTAACCCATTCCCATACATTCCCTCCTTTTTACGCCCATTAAGAAAAAAGCTATGGAAAACATTGTGGTTAATGAAGAAATTGCTTGCAACAAGCAATTTCTTCATTATCCACAATGTTTTCTATCCAAAGAGACGAAATAATTTAAGATTCCACCAACTTGAAATTGTCATCTGCAGCTTCTTTCAATTATGACCAGCCTAAAATTGTGCTGTATTGGAATGGGTAAACCCATGACCAGACTGCAAAATTTTAGACAAAATTGAAAGGAGTTGCAGACGAAAATTTAAAGTTAATGAAATTTTAGATTTTTTTTTCTCAAATTTCTGGGTAGGAAACATTGTGGAAAATGAAGGAATTTCTTATTATAAGATATTTCCTCACTTTACACAATATCTTCTCAATTGTTTTACTTGAATTGCGTCCAAAAGCATCATTGTTTGGGAATGGGTTAATTACGTTTGAGTCCTTTGAGTACAGTAAAAGCACTATATTCGTTTTATACTCTATGCGTTCTAAATCAACAAACATTGGTTACCTTGATTCTGTCCCTAATCTATTGAAAATCAACACACTGACACTTCTTGACGCCCCTCAAAAAAAAGCTTTACAAAGTATTGTGGAAAATAAATAAATTGTTTGTTACAAGCAATTTCCTCATTATCCACAATCTTTCTATCCAAAACAAGAGAAAATGTAATTAAATTGCATTAACTAACTATTGTCGACTGCAACTTCTTTCAATTCTAACCAGTTTAAACCATTCCCACTCAATCCCTCCTTTTTACGCCCCTCAACAAAAAAGCTTTGGAAAACATTGTGGAAAATGAAGAAATTGCTTGGATCAAGCAATTTCTTCATTATCTACAATGTTTTCTATCCCAGAAGACGAAAAAATTCAAATTTCCATCAACTTGAAATTGTCTTCTGCAGTTCCTTTGAATTTGGACTGGTCTAAAATTCCATTTTGTGGGAATGGGTTAAAAAAAATCAATTATTTCCGAATGGTTTAACCCATACGATGCTGAGTAAAGCCCTCATTCAGAAACGACGGATCGTAGGCCACGCCCCTTACCTCCAATAGAAAGTTCTTCGATATAAAACGACATTATTTTTGCAAAGTTTATGATCCCTGAGTGATACGCAATACAAGTAAAATAGTTGGTAATCGACCGAAACATCCTACCTACGGCTGTAACTGTAGTAACGGCATTTTAGACGCCAAACAAGCAAAATATTTCATATAAATGTCAGCCAGGGTTGAAGTTCAAAGTTCACTTCCGCTTTGATTGTTTGATTGGAATGGACGGTTGTTTCATTGACACAATCACAAATGTTGTAATTCTAAAAAAGTTTTTGCTTCCAAACAAGTGACCCCCCCCCCCCCCGCGAAGTATAGCACATCCCCATATGAGTGACGCCCCAGTTGTTACGGGGGATTGTGCAAGGATACATTTCGAACCTGCTGGGTACTCGTGTGATAGCAGCGTCCCACGGGGCCTCGTTTTAACGTCTCATCCGACATTCGTTTGTTAGTTTAATCAGTCCGGGATCGAACCCAAGATCTTGAGGTCTAAAGTCAGGTGCTCTACCAAATGAGCTAATGCGACTGTCTTGCACCTTAATCAATAACCTTTCGGTTAGGCTTTCCTCTATCTTGTACCAATAATAATTCATTATTTCATTCCAAATATCAAACCTGTGACAAATCCACAAATATCCGTCCTAAAAAATGTGTTATTTGGAGGATGGTTGGTTTATTTTTGAAAAGTTCTAGAACTTGAATGGACTTTTTAAAATCTTTTTTATTTTAAAATGTTTGTAGTTGGTGTTATGATTATTCACTTTCATTTTAATACTATTTTAATTATCATCGTCATTATTACTTCCCCAACGGCGGCACTCATCCTTTCCGACTATTTGTCTCCCACCAATGGGTCGATAATCGTAGACCTACGTAGGATAGCAGTTGGAGGCTAGGAAAGGAAGTGATGGTGGTACTGGTGTGAGAAATACCAGGAATCCATTGTTAGGTGCTCCAGCCGCCGCGATATAACTGAAAGATTGTTGAAAGCTGCGTCAAACCCCATTCAAACAAACAAATCATCATTATTACTATTATCAACTATTCATGGCGTGTCCTGGTTTAAGGCCATTTCAAGGGTAAAATCATCAAGCACTCGCTTTCCATTATCAACATTCAACCAAAGCCCGATAAATGGATGGGCTAAATTTATTTTTTCAATTTTAAAGCGAGGGATGGGCTTAGCAATTAAACCCTTTCTCAGACGAGAAATAATATTACTATTCCAATTCGACAGATATTGCCGACAACAAATTAGAACAAAATTCAAATAGAAAAAATAACCGTTTTATTCAGTAGAAAATATTGTAGGGAAATAAGAAATTGTTTGCTACAAACAATCTTTTCTTTTCCTGCGATATTTTCTCTATTATAAATCATGTGACCTTGAAAACAAGTGGTTGTATGGAAAAGGGTTAGAAAAACACACCCTTACCATGATAAGTTTTCATAACCAGAGTTTGTGATTGGACTCAACATTGTCTTTTTATTCATGTACCAGACGACAAAATTTAGAATGGTCTAAATTATAATCAACCTTTCTGTCTTGAGTCTGCTTAATACGTCTCTTATCGATGGCCACGCCTCTGACCTCCATCATTGCCGTCGAACTGAGGTAGAAAAAAACACTGTATTGTACATTATGCCGCCAGGGAAATAAAAGGCAGATAGTTCATTTGCGAACTAAACGTTGTAACTACAACATGGATAAGCTGTAGTTACAACGTTTAATGAGCAAAACATAAAATAATGTTTGAGTTCAAAATTCACTTACTGTCCAAATGTTACTGGATTTGAATATTGGGATGAGAAGTTAGCTCAGGAAGGATGTTGTGGTAGTACTGGTGTCAGAAATCTGTGGTTAGATGACGCGATACAACTGTTGAAAGTTTAAAAGTGACTTTAAACCCCATTCAATTAATCGGATACACAGAGTTAAAACATATTGTCACATTTATATTGTCGTCTGCATTTTTTATCTGGACCAGACTAAAATTCTTTCGTCTGGTTGTGGGTGAAGGCATATAATACATGTGCTATTTAACCCTTCCCTCCTTTTTTCGGCCCCTAAGAAAAGAGTTTTGGAAAACATAGTGGAAAACGAAGAAATTGCGTGTATCAAGCAAATTTTCATTCTCCACAATGTTTTCAACAAAAATAGACGAAAACATTTAAAATTCTTTCAACTTGAAGTTGTCGTCTACGGCTTCTTTCAATTTTGACAGGTCTTATATTTCACTGTGTGGGGATAGATTAAGGAAGAAATTAGCATTGAGCTAAACAATAGTACTGACTATTTTATATAGAGTAGGTCTGTGTAGGATTGGACAAGATCAAAACATGTTCTAAATACCACCCTTAACCTTTTCCTGGTTTTGACGTCCCCGTGATTTTATAATTGAGAAAATATTGTAGAAAAAGATGAAATTGCTTGTAACAAGCAATTTCTTCTTTTTCCACAATATTTTCTACCCTATAATTATTTTTCAAACTATATCCACTTCAAATTTTTGTCTGAAAAACCTTTGAACTTGGACATGTCTAAAATTTTGCGAAACAGCAAAACAGGAAAGGGTTAAAATGATTATCTTTTCGAAGCTTGATATAAGAGAATAGCTTGATTTAAGATCATAATGACATCATATATTTTACTTTTTTTTTTTTTATTTTGCTGTCACTTATCTACAAAAAAGTCTAAGTGGTAAGTTTTGAGAAAACACTTTTAGTAATAAAGAAAGAGCTTGAACATGGCATTTTCGTCATTTACAATGATATTTTCTACCCTTCAATTTAAAATATATGATGATTATCTAAAATAATGAGGAGTCATCTGCATGATCTATTTTGTACTATATCAAGAGTTTCTCTAATATTTACTTGTCTCCTGAAAAAGTTGACATAAAAAGTGTAATGAAAAAAATCCTTGTTAGACAGGTCGGGGACGTCAAGTCCACACCCCTGAAATGTGGCTAGGAATTTTGAATCCACATAATATCCCATTCCCACACTACAAAAAAATAGACTGGTCCAAATTTAAAGGAAATGCAGACGTCAATTTAAAGCTTATGAAACTTTGGATTCGGGGTAGAAAACATTGTCGATAATGAAGAAATTGCTTGTAACAAACATTTTCTTCATTTTCCATAATGTTTTCCATAGCTATTTTACTTTGGGCGTTTAAAAACGTCACTGTGTTGGAATGGGCTATGGGAGCGATATGAAAAAGCAGTTATTTCATTGACCAAACTTATCTCAGATCTAGTTATGGTGTCTTGGACGCTTCGGGACGTTATCATTTTAATTGATTAACCCATTCCAACTCAAGCCCTCCTTTTTACGCCCCGCAATTAAAGATCTTTGGAAAACATTGTGGGAAATGAAGAAATTGCTTGTATCAAGCAATTTCTTCATTATCCACAATGTTTTCTACCCCAAAAGACGAAAAAAATTAAAATTACATCAACTTGAGATTGTCGTCTGCAGCTCCTTTCAATTTGGACTGGTCTAAAATTTTGTTGTATGGGAATGGGTTAATATTCATGTAACCGACTTCGAGGGCTATTGATTGGCTACTTGAAGGATCGTTAGTCACGCCCACTGACTCCGACAGGAAGTTCGACTCAGATATTAAACGGCTTTATTTTATACGATTTATGGTAAACATGTAACAAAAAGTAAAGTGTCTGGTTTGCTACCTGAACGTCGTAACTACAGCTTGAATAAGCCGAACCAAAAAAATAATGCTTGTTCAAAGCTCACTTCCGGTATAAATTAATGATTGACTCCTAGATTAAAACGAACGATTCGAAAATAGACGAAATTATGTAGTAAATGCTAGCTGTATTTGTTCATTTTCTAACAATATTTTCCCTCTAATGTGACACTAATTTTATGACAATCTCATATTTTGAACAGCGAAGACGGTTTCCTTTAACTTTTTAACCGATAGATATTAGAAAAGTCCCTCCAATACAGATTATCATTTTATTGAAAATGCTTACAATTCAAATGGCTAGGCAAAACAAATATTTGAAATCTTGATAAAACTCACAAAAACTGATATCTAAATAAACAGTAAATAAGTACTCGTTATCACATATAGATCTCATCTGAATGAAAATACGTTTGATGGGATGGTCTTCTTCTTGCTCATGCAAGTTTTAAAACTCATCACCACCACACTATGACGCTTTCTGACGCCCTGAAGGGATACAACCGTGGAAAACTTGGTGGGAAAAGGGGAAGCAATTTCTTCTTTTTCCAGCAACGTTTTCCGCCCTACTGAATGGTTATTTTCCATATTAAGTCCACTTTAAACGATCGTCTGCAAAACCTTCGAATTTGATAAGGTCTAAAATTTTGCGAATCAGGAAAGGGTTGGGTTTTAGCTTTATACCTCAATTAGAATAAATATTCTCTTTATTCATTTAATATTAGATAGAACAAGGCGATTGGGCGATATTTAGAAAAACTGGGTCTGTTTTCACTGGTTTACTAATGAAGATAGCCGCTTATCATCGATATATTGTAGAATTTAACCCTTTCTCGTACAATCCTATTTTGTGAATTACTGTGATATTATGCTTTAGAAAACATTGTGGGAAAAGAACAATCGCTTGTAATTAACAATGTCTTATTTTCCCACAAAAAAATCTGTCATATAGGATGTTTACTTTTTAAACTTTACTTTATAATGTCGTCTGCTACTCCCTAAATTTGGACAAGTATATAAAATGTTGGGAAAAACAGAAAAGGGTAAATCTAAAGCATTGGAGAGTTTCAATTAGAGTATGTGACTACACACTCCTTCCAATATACCTTTGTTAACTATTATAGATTTACAATATTAACAGGTCTTTGTTTAAAGGTATATTCGATAATGCTAAATGGACAAACATGTCTGTTCAAGTCCTTACGGTTTGTTTTGAACTCCCAGTACCACTTAGGCAATTGAGCAGTTGCTGGTTTCGCTCACTTACTACGTTGGCCTCTCCCATCGTCTCCGACAGATCGTTCTGCTTCGATTTTAGATGGTGTTATTTTGAAAAGAAAATATGGCCAGTGGCATATAACAAAAAGTAAAAGGGTTGGTTGACGACTTAAACGTCGTAATTACATCTTGAATAAGCTGTAGGTACAACGTTCACGTCGCCAAGCCAACAAAATGTATCACAAATAGTGACACATGTCGGAGTTCAAATCTCAATTTTGGGCTGAATAAATGAATTGTTTGGTCCATTGATTCATTGATTGACAGCCGCAAAATATACATTCTTTCAATACCATGCATATTAGATTCATTTTTACCAAACTTTTAAATTAAAAGGTCCGAAAATTAGATATCTTTTAAAAGAAGGTATATTTTCAAGAGATTTCTAATCGGGTATAATCTAGAAAAAATCTATGGAAAGGCGGAAAACTTTTTAAAAGCAGGTTTTATTTTTGCACAACGTCTTTTGGACAAAGCCACCAAAAACCGCGAAAAATTAATGTTAAACAAACTTGAAGATTGTATAAGGAAAGTCATATATTCAAAACACGGAAAAAAGGATGTTTTAAGGCGTACTGGTTTAATTCAAAATGTCTTAACCTTTTCACGTTTTTAAAAATCTTAAACGGGTACAATTGAAAGAAGCTGCAGATGACAATTATAAGTGGGTCCAGTTGGAAAAGTAATTAACCCATGGGTTAGAAAATGTTGTGGGGAAAAAGAAATTGCTTGTCACAAGTAATTACTTCTTTCCCAAAATGTTTTCTCGGATATAAAATCACAGGGTTCTAAAAACATGGGAATGTATAGGAAAGGGTCAATGCGTGATAGGGTATCGGATTTAACGGTAAACGCCCTCGGTTTTAGGTTTCTATGGTAAAACTTAAAGTTTTATAAAGCCGGAAGTTTATTCGGATTTTATCCTTATTTGGGGGTAAAACTGTTAACTTCAATACTTTTTATTTTCAAACGATCCTATAATATAACATTAAGCAAGGGCTTAATTCGATAAACAACTTCCAAACTTCCTTAACCATTGCGGTTTATATTTCGATCTCGAAATAGACTATGTTAACACATTCACACACTACGGGTCTAAGTTTCTCTATCGATGGTCCAGCGCGAAACAGTTGTAACTGCCTATGTCTTTATCGGCAGTTACAACTGTTTCGCGCTGAAACATCGATATGATTGATATCCTTTGTAACTCAGTTTGCACTAGCATCATGTGTATTCTAGACAATGCTCCTTGTTAAGTTTATATTGTATGTTTTTATGTTTTTCTGTAACAATGTTATTTTTAATGTTATAAAGGAATTATATATTTAAAAAGAAAAAGAAAATGAAAAAACTTGCGGATGACAATTTTTAGTTGATGGAATTTAAAAAAAAAAGATATTTGTATATCTTAGGTAGCAAGATTGTAGGTTTTGAAGTAATTGTTTCCAAGCTTTTTTTAACTGGTGTGAAAGACCGATATTGTATGCTAATGTTTTAATACTTACATCTGTTTCATTTAAAACGGAGTTAATTTGATGCAATTTCTTTATTTTCCACAATATTTTTCCAGAGCCTTTTTTTTTTTTTTATTTTTTTTGATGGTCGTATGGCAATAATCAGACATCTGTGACGTCATCAAATCATTTGAATTTTCCAACGTCACAAAGTTACGTCTTTTGTTTAATAAATTGCTTTTTTGGGGAAAAAATTGAAAGTGAATTAACCCTTTACTGTAGGAAAAATTTTGGACCTGTCCAAATTCAAAGGTTTTGCAGATTTTTTGGATAACGGACAATATGTATCCTAACTTTCCTAGGCTAGCCCCGGTTTAATATTCTTTTAACGCCTTTTGAGTACCATTTTTGCTTAAGGATAATACAATAGGAAAATTTCACATTTCCACGCCGGACGCTCCTTACCCCGAAAAGTAATTCGGAATGGTACCAAACGGTCTGCAGCAATAGTTTTTTAACCTTTAAGTCCAAAACTGTACTTGTGTTCTTATTGAAATGTGACCAGGTTCGATCTCAGTGGTTCACCCCTTCCCATACAGTGACGCTTTTTGACGCTCCTCAAGAAAGATGATTGGGAAAATATTGTATGAAATGAAGAAATTGCTCGTTACAAGCAATTTCTTTATTCTACACAATGTTTTCTACCCAGAAAGTTGAAAAGATCAAGGCTTTGATAAACTTCAAATTGTCGTCTGCAACTTCTTTCAAATTGGGTCAGTCTAAAACTTTGCCATCTGGGAATGGGTTAAGATTATACATTCAAAATTATTGAGTTTAAGGCGACGAGTTCGATTCATGGCCGAGTATTCCGTGACGTGAGCTTCATTCAATATACTTATAATTGCATGTACATAAATAAATGTCCAGTGCAGGAACAAATGTTCAGCACAGGAACAAATGTCAAGGACGGGAACAAATATCTAGTACAGGAACAAATATTCAGTACAGGAACTATTGTCCAGTACAGGAACAAATAAAATTCACGGTAATACGCTTCAGTTTTTTTGTTTTTTTTTGAAGCGGTATGAAATCCTTTAACAAACGATAGCGAGATAACCTAACTCGAAATATGTAAACTTTTAGCTTCTTCAATTTATGGGGATTTTTCTTTGTGAAAATAGAAGTCAGTATGGAAGTTTCACGTTGCACTATAATAAATCAAATATCTTTTAAGCGGGGGTTGAATTATTCTTTTGTAGATTGTCGAGTGTTACAAAATGAGCGTATGCTTGGCAGTTACAATCATTACACATGTGCGGCAAGTTAAAAGATAGATAAGCCTTTCTTCCGCATAGTCTGATCAGAGTCTTCATTATGCTTTCTATAGATAGATACCGACAAAAGGATCCTTAAGACGAATATTCTCAATCCATTGTTGGCCACCCAAATTTTAACGCTTAGGATATTATGGTTGGAATTCTCACAGTGGTTGAAATTGTCGCGCTAAGTGTGTTATGCTTTGAAACATCACGCTAAAGTCGTTATGGTTGGAAATAACGAGCTAAGGATGTTATGGGTTGGAATCGTCACGCTAGATGTGTAACGGTTGGAATTGTCACGTTAGGGGTGTTACGGTTAGAATCGTCACGCTAGTGGTGTTACGGTTGAAACAGTCACGCTAATGTGTTACGGTTTGAATCGTCACACTATATGTTACGGTTTTAATCGTCACGCTTGGGGTATTACGGCTGGAATCGTCACGCTAGGGGTGTTCTTGTCAGAAGAGATTTCTTCATTTTTCCACAATATTTCCAAAGCTTTTGTTCCCTTTAGGGGCGTATTAAAATTGAGATTGTGTTGGAATTAATTTACAAATATTTGAAAAAGAGATCTGATCAAGCACAGGTCAACCAGGGTTTATTCAACCAGAGGGAATTTAAAGCTTTATAAAATTACTATTTCACGTTTATAAAGCCACCAAAAAGGAAGGAAAGTTCAAAAAAGCTTGTGCAATCTGACTTGGTTCGATGCTCTTCACTCTTCATTTGCAGAAATTGACCTCATGTTGTTTAAACCCATTCCCAGACAACAAAAAAATAGAGTGGTCCCAATTGAAAGGAGCTGCAGGCAACATTTTTAGGTTGATGGAATTTACATTTGGTATCTAATTGGATAAAAAAAATGTGGATAATGAAGGAATTGCTTGATACAAGCAATTTCTTCATTTTCCACAATAGCTTTTTTTTCTTGGGGGAGGTAAAAAGGATGGATTGTGTGGGAATGGGTAAAGGGGAATCCTCTACTTTTTTTTGACACAGACTTGCTTACATTTGAGAGTCAGTATAGGGTCATTATAAGATTGGCCAAGGAGCACTTATTAAACACGCTTTCAAATGAAACCTAACTCTACGGGTGATAACATACTGCCTTGAAACAGCGAAAGATAACCTTTCCGAGGAGACTGTGCTTATTTCACAGGCTGACCGGGATCTGAAAATTATCGCTGTACTCAGATCTTTGAATGCTGACTTTCTACTTTTTATGAATTAACAGTCATTTGGAAAATATTAATCCCTAGTTGCCCCTGGTAGGATTTTAACTATTTTAAAGGTTTATTATAACCGATTTCCAGATAGTTCCTTTTCGTGTAAAAAGGCATGATACATTTGTGCATTACTAAAAATCCAAAAACAGCAAACATAAGGTTATATTCTAGAAGTTCGATTTTCATAGTTCATAATAGAAAAATCGACCTTCCCTTAATACATGGATGAACTGTCAATACACTTTCACCGATATTGGAATGCTAAAATTGATTTTCTAGTCTTTCTGCCCCACCCTTTCTCAAAGTCTTGTTTTACATACACCAGATTAAAATGGGGGTCTTCCACTTGCTATTGGGGTTAGAGTGGGGTCCCGTGTTACGACATGGCTCGGACATGTGCCTCGTTCATGTCACTGTTTAACCCATTCCAACTCAATCCCTCCTTTTTACGCCCCTCAATAAAACAGCATTAGAAAACATTGTGGAAAATGAAGAAATTGCTTATTAAAAGCAATTTCTTCATTATCCACAATGTTTTCTATCCCAAAAGATGAAAAAAAAAATAAAATTCCAGCAACTTTAAATTGTCGTCTGCAGCTTCTTTCAATTTGGACCAGTCTTAAATTTTGTCGTGTGGGAATGGGTTAAAGGGAGTACACAAGGTATATCACTATCAGGCCGATTACTGGCAATACCATGAAATTTACGGATCGCGGCTGTCAATAAAGAATTGAGCATTTAAACCGGAAGTGATCTTTGAACTCCAACATCGATCGCCATTTATATTAAGCATTTTGTTGGTGTGGCTACTTAAACGTCGCGACAAGACTTTATTCAAGGTGTAGTTACGACGTTTCGGTCGCCAACCAATTACACATGTATTTTATTTTTGTTACACGTGATTGGCAGTAAGATGTTTAAATTAGTGCAGCGTAATATCGAAGTTGAACTTCCTGTCTGAGCTCCGTGCACGTGGTTACCGATCCGTCAATAGCACGTGAAAGAAAGCCTCAATAACTTCACAATGATATATATCGCTGCTTGGTAGAACGGTCGGATCACGAGCTTTGACAAAATTCACTTCCCGGTGACAAATCGGTGACCAGTTTACCAGCAAACATCTGAATCACCAACTAAACTATTGAGACTATCAAAATTCAAGGCCATTCAACTAAGGTTAAGTTCTTTTGAGAAACTTTCGACAGTACTTCCAAGTCATATACTAACGAAACATTAGACATTCGGTTTTAACTGGTGAATTCACGGTACCCAAATGGACAGACAAAGAGACATATTTCTCGTCGAAGCAGGTCCCTTTTCCCTTTACCATGCTCTGGTAGACTGGTACGCGGAACTTGACCCTAGACGTGCGGACACCACAAATGGAACATGTATGATAATTAACCCATTCCCACATGATAAAATTTTAGACCAGTCCAAATTCAAAGAAGTTGCAGAAGACAATTTAATGTGATGGAATCTCTAAACTCTTTGTCTTTTGGGGTATAAAACATTGTGGATAATGAAGAAATTGCTTGTTACAAGCAATTTCTTCATTTTCCACAATGTTTTGTACAGCTTTCATATTGAGGGGCGTTTAAAAGCGTCACTGTGTGGGAATGGGTTAAGGGTTAACGTATATTGATTTAACAATCAGGATGTAGATATTGACCAGGACAAATATTCCAGTGACCTTCAAACGGTGTTTACCTTGATTATGAATTTATACATCCCTAACTCTGGTTAAAACCAGGTGAACTCTAGTTCCTACTTTTGTACAGTGAACCTTTCTCAAGCGAATACCCTTATTAAGCGACAACTTTAACTTTCATAAAATTTTCATATTTTAATCCTAGTTTTGGTGGATCTAATTAGACGTTTCTAATGAGTTCCATAAAAACAGGATTAAATGAGAATCCTGCAATAATTGATATATGCAGTTGAACCATTCATATATGTCACAAAAAAGTGTATTAAGCGACCATTTTTTAAACGATCACATTTTCACCGTCCCTTGAATGGTCGCTGAATGCTAGTAGACACAATCGGATCTCCTCGATTAATTCTGCGAATCAAATTAGAATTTAAAAGGGTCAAAGGTTAAATTACGTCATTAGAGATTAGTAAGAATTGTCAAAAAGTTAGTACCAGCCGAAAAACGGTCTATAACCATGGTACATATGTGGTGTATTAACCCTTTTCTGTACAATTACTGACTTTTACGCCCCTTTGGTATCATACTTGAGAAAACATTGTGAAAAAAGGAAAAACTTGCTTATAACAAGCAATTTTTTCTTTTGTCCGGAATATTCGCTATCACATAGGATGACTGTTTTTTTTGGGTTTTTTTTTTTTTTTTTTTTTTTTTTAATTTTACTTACATTATAATATTGTCTGATAACTCCTTAAATTTGGACAAGTCTAAAATTTTCTACAACAGTGAATTGTTGATAATCGGGGGTTAATTGTCATACTGTTCTAAGTGTCTATATAATGTATAAACAATATACGATTAGATTGAAATGATTGTTTTATTGTCTCGAGACATGCTGAATTCTTTATTATGTCATAACAATTCAATCATTAGTCCATTTATTCTGATCGGATGAAAATTCGTTTCATACATCCGTGAAAAAAGTACGGAACTGCATGTATTTTTAAAGCTTCGCGTATTCATACAAAAATGTAGTGTGATTAAGTTTTTCGGTCCTTACCGCATTGAAAACAGAAAGAACATTCTCTTCATTTCCGAGATTTACTGGGAAAAATTAAACAGATAGATCTATATCAGCTATATCGGTAGACGAGGAAAATCCTTTTACATATATCGTTTGTGACAAAGATGAGAATTCAGTACATATTATTTAAATGACATATGAATCATATTTTAACATCCTGTATTTAAATGCATCGATGGTCTAGTGACGTAATCGCGATCTTAAAAAGTCATCTTTTTACATTTCGTGGTTGACTAGGTTTTTTTCCAACATTTACAGTTTACTCTTTGTAAAATTACTACACATTTTAGGTATGTTGTCGGTTTGCTACAAAAACATCGTAACTAAAACTTGAATGAACTGTATATACGATTAGTTTCTTTTGTCCTCAGACACGCCAATCCTGGGGCGAAACACGAGAAAAATCTCCTTAACCATTTCCTGTTAAATCCCTGGTTTTACGTCCCAGTGATTTTATACTTGAGAAAGTAGTGTGAGAAAAGAAAGAAAATGTTTGTTACAAGCAATTTCTTCTTTTTCCAGAATATTTCTTACCTGTAGGTTGGTTGGTTTTCAAATTGCACCTAATTTTAATTGTCGTCTGCATTTTTTTTTTAAACTAGACCAGTCTAAAATTTTGAGAAACAGGAAAGGGTTAATATTGAAAAATGGGTCGAAAATGTTAGACTCGTCCAAATCGAAAGAATTCGCGCTGTATATCTGAATATCTGAAGAGTTTGTTGAAAATTACAAATAGGAACAGTGTGAGAAGGGGATAATGGCTTATATTAGGATGGGTCTTATCAACCAATCAGTACACGAAGTGAAGAGAACTATTAAAAATAAAAAACACACGAAAAGGCAGGATCTATCGTTTAGTAGCCTTTTCCTATTCTATCTCTTATCTTTACGTCTATGTGATTTTATACATATGAAAATGTTGAAGAAAGAGAAGAAATTGTTTGTGACAAGCAATTTCTTATCTTTCAACAATAGTTTATACCCTACTGAATAGTTATTTTTCAAATTCGTCCTTTGAATTCGGACAGGTCTAAACTTTTACAAAACGGGGAAGGGGTAAAAAACTCTCACATATTCGATCGGATGCTATGCATTGCTTTAGTTTGTCAGCACTATATGGAACAATGTAATCTTTAAAAAAATTGTCTTCTCTGAAAATATTCGTGTTTTTTTTTTTTTTTTTTTTTGTTGTTGTTGTTGTTGTTTTGTAGCAGTGTTCCTTAATTTGATTCTTTCAGATACCTTTAGGATAACAGATCAGACAATAAGCATGGCTTATGTCGACTAGGGTAGGCCTTTCAACTCTTCTTTAAGCACAAGAAAGTTATATAAAATTCCCAAAACTACCCATTAATTTTGACTGGAATTTTTCTTTGATTCAACACCCTCAATTCCCGTCATGGTATTGGAATTAAATGATAATCATAATCCTTAGTGTTTGGAATTGTTAGACGTATATGAGACAATGGAAAGTCTTGAAAATCTTCTTTGCTTAATCCATTCCCACATAATTCCGCTTTGTTATGCTCCTCAAGAAACAGCCTTTGGAAAACATTTGTAGACATTGAAGAAACTGTTTGATGTAAGAAATTTCTTCATAATACACTATTTTCTGCTCCAAAAGAAAAAAATGTTCTGAATATTTAATCAACTCAAAGTTGTTTTTCGCATCTTCTATGAATGAAGAAGTAAGAAGTATGATATCTTGTTATGGTTTAAAGTAAAATATGACTCTGCGCCGCTGGTCTAACTCATTTTTAATACAAAGAACACAATTTCATTTTATATTGCTTGAGGTAGACAGGCCTTTGACGGTCACATTCAACTAAGATGATTACCAGATTAATTATTTTTTTCTAGTGAGGTGAATTATATATCTAAATATATGTGCAAAGTCAGCTTAAACTTCCAAGAAAAAGCTCGACCAAACAGACAGGATTATACATAGACTTGCACTGTCAACTGTGTCAGGAATTGAATTTCTTAACCGAAAAGGGATCAAAATGCAACTTTATTGAATGTTCGCGCAATAATGTTTGCTTGACAAATTGAGCTTATGATGTCATTTTTTTCGCGTGTTATACCAAGTAGTTGAAGGAAGGAAGGAGTGTACATGTTTGTTTATTGAAAAAAGAAACCATTTTAAGCTACCCATTGTATCACTTGAATGCAATCCACTTGTTTCAATCGAACAATATTCTTTTGTTGTACATTTAACGGCATCTAAAAACTGGGGACATTCCTTACCAGGAAGGATATTTAAGGCGATGCAAGGTGAATAATCAAAATCCTTAAAAACCAATCCAAAACCTGTAATGGAATTCAAGATTTTCAAAAAGAATATATCAGGAGGGAATGTAATTTGAGAACTGGGAATTTTCTGATGAACTTTCGTTGTGTTTTATGGCCCTTTGTCATCTGTTCAACTTGATGATTCGTCGTCTGTACACATATGAATCGTCCTTTTAGCTCCTCATTGTCTGTTCACATTTAAATCGTATTTTTAGCCCTTTGTAGTCTTTTCACATTTTAAATCGTATTTTTAGCCTTTCGTCGTCTGAACACATTTAAATAATATTTTTAGCCCTTTGTGGTCTGTATGCATTTTAATCGTTATTTTTAGCCCTTTGTCGTCTGTGCAAATTTAAATCTTCTCGTTATATCTTCAGTCTTTATATATCTGTTATATAAGAGAAGATTGTGCATAAAAGTTTTCTCTTTGAATGAACTATGCCTTACTTGATCTTTATCATGTAGCACTTATTGCACTGTAACTAGAAAAGCATGCAACTAACTAATCACGATTGATAATCAAATAACCAGTCGACCAATGAAATCATTCATTGAGACTAGAAATAGGTTTTGATCTCCGACATTGGCCGCCATTTTTGTTTTTAAGAATTCAATGGCATAATTTTCTCCCAGAATCTAATGATTTAACAGACGGATAGACTTTTTGTTGATTTTTACATATCGTATCCATGTTTTCGATGTTAAGCTGAAACGCCCACAAATAAGGAAATCGGGCTATTTGTTGATGTCCCAGGCTTGCGTAACATACTTCAATAAGATATCCGTTCTATAAGTGCAAATCTTGATAAATATTTTCCTATCATCTTGAATTAAGTATGATACATTTGTAGTTACAGTACTATTACTGCATGTCGTCTTACCCTTTAGACAATCAATTGCTATATTGAACGTTTAGAGGGACAGTTCAGGAAGACAAAGCGGGAAAAAAGATAAAATAAAGATCAAACTGGTAGCTGCCAACGTGACTGACATAAAATCTTTACATTACCGTTTTTCAATGGACACGTAATGCTCACTCGATCTATTAACCCATTACCCGACAGCAACATTTTAGACTGGTCCAAATTGAAAGGAGTTGCTGATGACAATTTAAAGTTCATGAAATTTTATATTTTTTAAACGTTCTTGATAGAAAACATTGTGTAAAATGAAGAAATTGCTTGTTTCAAGCAATTTCTTCATTTTACACATTGTTTCCAAATTGTTTTTCTTTAGGGGCGTCCAAAAGCTTCACTGTGTGGAAATGGGTTAACAGGCAGCAATATTTTAGATTGTTCTAAAATAAAAAATTATGCAGACGTTAATTTTCAATCGATGAAATTCTAAAAATCTGTGTCTTGTTTTGTAGAAAACAATGTGGAAAAAAGAAAATGCATGATACAAGGAATTTTTTCATTTTCCACAAAGTTTTTCAAAGCATCTTTCTTTAATTCCATTTTCCACAAAGTTTTTCAAAGCATCTTTCTTGGTGTATGCAAAAAACGGGACTGTGATCAATTTGTTAATTTCCGCTATGTCGTCCTTTTTTGGGGGCGTAAAGATGGGGATTTTTAGAGAATGGGTTAAATTACATTTCGTTTTAATAGGACACCATGCATTCTTATTGTGACCACAAAAGTTTTGTTCTAATCCCATTACCAAACGACAAAATTTTAAACTGGTCCAAATTGAAAGAAGTTGCAGACTATAATTTAAAGTTGATGGTATTTTCAATGTATCTTTTATGTAGAAAACGATGTGAAAAATGGAGAAATTGCTTGTTACAAGCAATTTCTTCATTTTTCCACATTGTTTTCTCAAACTGTTTTCTTAAGGGGCGTAAACAAGCGGGATGGTATTGGCGGCGTGTTTAGACACCACAAAAAAGATCTTGACATTTCCGAATAGAAAGAAAACAGAGTCGATGTACAAGACTGGTAGAACACCAGGAAAAGTCGAAGCTGTACACTAGTTTACACTGTCATAGCGCAGTTGGTAGCGAATCAGACTCCAAATATTCAATCATGGAGTGTCATTGGTCCGATCCCCGGCAGCAGCACATATCCTTTGCGATATTTGTTCCCCACCAATTGAATTATAATCGTAAACCTAATTGGGATGAGCAGCTGGGGGCTTGGAAAGGATGTAGCGGTAGTACTGGTGTGATAAAAACCAGGAATCCATGGTTAGTTGCTCCAGCTGCCGCGATATGACTAAATTACTGTTATAAGTGGCGTTAAACCACATTCAATCAATCAGTCAACCCGCTAAAAAGGCTCTGCATGTGAGAAGGTTCGTGAGTCCATTCAAGAACTGGTCCGGTTAAAAGCGCATCCGTCAGTGTCCTTATATACATGTATACAATATAAATGAAAGATTATTGAAAGCGAAAGCGAATTAAAACATAGACCCAATGACCTTTTATTCAGGAAGGTTTTGTTTAGTCCCCAAAACATGATTGTTTATTTTTACTTGGGTACCGATGTAAGATAACAATTTAAAGGAGTGTTTTTGAAAACTTGTTTACAGTTTTTTACCTTTTACATGGTTATACTAGCAGCAATTATATTTGGCACATACCTTCAGATATAAGATACCGTATGTTTGAAGAAATGTATTTTTTTTATGTTTAACACATGAAAACACCGAATGATAAACCCGAAATGGTGTTATTATGATAGGTGTTTTGAACGATACCTATACTGTTTAGATAAAGCGTTTTCACTAAAACGCTGTCACTGATTTACCGTCAAATGGATACGTTTTATTGCTTAACCCATTCGCAAACAACACAAGTTTAGACTGGTCCAAATTCAAAAAGATTACAATTGACAAAACAAATTTGGCCCCCCAAAATATATATATATACATTATAATGGCCATATCAGGTAGAAAACATTGTGAGAAAAGAAGAAATTGCTTGTCAACAAACAATTTCTTTTTTTTTTTTCACAATGTTTCGAGCTTCTATATTTCCATGGGGCGTAAAGAAATGCGTTATTGTGATGGAATAGGTAAACATGGTATCGTAGGCTGCCGCCTGGAATATGGATGGCAGAGGTCGTAAGCAAGTTTGAATAAATTAAATAACAAATATAGGAGACAAAAGGGGTTGAGTTGGATAGCGGTTAGGCGCTAAACTCTAGTGTCAAGGGTCCTGAATCGATCCCCTGCTTACCCAACCATTCGGATGAGACGTTAAACCGAGTTTTCGTATTTGGACACTTCCTGCGTTCCATCTGGATTGAGTCTGGGCTCTAAATTTCCTTGTTCAAATATGTACCTATGTGACTAACGGCAATTTTAATCAAATGAACGCTGACCACGCCGTCTGATCTCTGACAGGAAATCGTCGTTGTCGTTCTAAAACGACGTAACTACAGCTTGATTCAAGCTGTAGTTACGTCGTTTTAGAACGACGACGACGAAATTCTACTTCGATATTGAACGCCGGAAATGTATGGTCAGTAACATGTAATAAAAAAGTAAAATGGTGGATTGGCGACCTATACACGACATAATTGCAGCTCGAATAAGGTGTAGTTACGACGGCTAAGTCGTCAAATCAACCAAAATGGTCCTCATTAATGTAGCTCAAATTTCACTTCCGGTCTAAAAGAATTATTGGATTAGTCGTCTGACTGTTTAACTTACGTTTGCGATCAGTCTATTAATTATCTGGCACGTGGACAACGATATCGTGCAATCTTCTCTTGTTCATACCAAATGTTTAACCTTTTTCTGTTTTACAAATTTTAGACCTGTCCATATTCAAAGGTTTTGCAGAAAAAAATATAAAGTGCCTTCAATTAGAAAAATAACCATTCTTTAGGGTAGAAACTATTGTATAAAAAGAAGAAATTGCTTGTGACAAGCAATTTCTTCTTTTTATACAACGTATTCTCAATCATAAAATACCAGGAACGTAAAAGCAAGGGATTAAATTGGAAAGGGTTAAAGTACAATTCATTGGTCGTTTGATTCATTAACTGGCAGTTTCGATTGGTCAATTTGCGTATCTTTATTATCAATCAAGAAAACGATTGAACAAAAGTTGCATTGTTTTAGACCGGAAATGAATGCTTAACTCTGACATTTTTGTCTTTCATCTTTGTTTGTTTCGAAACTTAAACGTCGTAACTACAGCTTATTCAAGCTGTAGTAACGACGTTTCGGTCGCCAACAAATGGTCTTTCATTACTATATGTCTATGGTCATATAGTGTGTACATGTATTTGAAGTTTCTAACCACAGTTTCCGGACCTAAATAACTTTTAACAACCTGTCTAACCCATTACTTGACGAAAAAATTTAGACTTGGCAAAAATGAGAAAAGTTTCGGTCGTCAATTTAAAGTCTTTTTCTTTTAGTATAGAAAACATTGTGGAAAAGGAAGAAATTGCTTGTTACAAGCAATTTCTTCATTTTCCACAATGTTTACCAAAGCATTAGGGGCGTCAAAAAGCTTCAATGGAATAATCTGCAGTTACTTCTGTTTTAGTGGCTAGACGAAGGTAATCTCTAGCTGTCGAATAAAAAGAAATATGGAGGATTAAGTGATTTATAATTACATGTAACATTTCCTTATCAGTTACACCGGACGACATTTTGAATGAAGGTTGAGTTAATACATCCCGTTTCCTCGTTTCGGCTAATGAGTGAAAAAGCATCGTAAATTCAATTGTAGTTATTTAGAAATAACATTTCTGGGCTGAACCTTGATAGTGACCGAGCTATGGCGTTAAAGGCTCGAGGGCTCTCGTTTGGACAAACTTTCTCACTAAAATGAATACTGAAATCTTCGTTGAAAATATTAACAGATCCCCAATAGATTCAGAATAAGTCAGTAACCCACTATGAAAAGCGATGCCGAACAGAAAACAAAAATAAATTCCCAAATTATTTTATGTTGCCAACATAAACTAATTCTAAAATCCATTTTCGTTTTCTGTTCGGAATCGCTCTTCATGGGTTAGAGCCCTTTTCTGAAAGTATCTATTTAAGGCTCTGTAACCAATTTGAACGAAGATTTCAAGATTCATTTGCACAGTCGGTAGCGCGTCAGACTCCTAATCTTCAATCATGAGAGTCATGGGTTCGATCCCCGGCGGCGGCACATTTCCTTTCCGACATTTGTCTCTCACCAATGGGCGGATAATCATTAGCCTACGTGGGATAGCAACTGGAGGCTAGGAAAGGATGTAGTGGTATTACAGGTGTGAGAAATACCAGGAATCCATTGTTAGGTGCTCCAGCCGCCGCGATATGTCTTAAATACTGTTAAAAGCGGCGTCAATCAATCAAGATTCCATTCGGTGAGGAATTTTGTCCCAATGGGAGCCATACAGCCCCGAACTTAAGGAATATTTTGATGGCTAGAATTTTAAAACTATCGCATTTTAAAACTGCCTTTCCTCGTTTAGTTGATTGATTGGGATTTGACGCATTTTTAATAGTGTTTGGTCATACCGCGGCGGCTAGAGCATCTAATCATGGATTTCTGGTGTTTTTACACCAGTACTTCATCTTTTCCAGCCTCCAGCTGCTAATCCCACATAGGTTTAGAAGTATCCACTAATTGGTGGGTAACAAATGTAGAAAAGGATATAAGCCGCGGCAGGTGATCTTACCCGTAACCCGATGACCAGGAGTTATATACCATACCGCTGCGCTATAGTCACAGCCTTTTCCGTGTTTGGACGATGATAAAAATTCTAGGTCATGTTTTGTGTATATGTCATCTTAGTTGCCCTTTTTTCGAATGTCAAAATTTAAATGTTTATTTCGAACCGAATTGTCTTTGTTTGGGCAATTATAACAAAAATCAGTAGCTTTACGAGACGACAATGTAGTTTCAAAATGGTGCAGTTTGAAAGAAGTTGCAGACAACAATTTTTTATTTGGTGGGATTTTGTGTGGATAATGAAGAAAATGCTTGTAACAGCTTGTAACAAGCAGCTTTTTAGCTCACCTGAGCACGTAGTGCTCAAGTGAGCTATTGTGATCGTCTTTTGTCCGGCGTCCGTCCGGCGTCCGTCGTGCGTTGTGCGTCGTGCGTCGTCCGTCAACAATTTCTTTAAACGACATCTCCTCCCAAACCACTGGGCCAATTTGAACCAAATTTGGCAGAAATGTTCCTTAGGTGATCCCCTTCAAAAACAGCTAAAAGAATTGAAATCTGTTAAAAACTCTGGTTGCCATGGCAACAAAAGTGAAATTTTAAAATAATCTTTAAAAATCTTCTTCTCCTGACCCAGCAGGCGTAGAGCCTTGATATTTTGCATGAAGCATCAGTATATTGACCTCTTTCAAAATAGCTAAAATCATGATCCTCGGGTCCCCAGGGGCGGAGCCCCAGGGGGGTGGGGTTTATATAGAAATAAAGAACGATTTTTTAAATGACATCTTCTCCCAAACCACTGGGCCAATTTGAACCAAATTTGGCAGAAATGTTCCTTAGGTGAACCCCTTCAAAAATAGCTAAAAGAATTGAAATCCGTTAAAAACTCTGGTTGCCATGGCAACAAAGGTGAAGTTTTAAAATAATCTTTAAAAATCTTCTCCTCCTGACCCAGAAGACGTAGAGCCTTGATATTTTGCATGAAGCATCAGTATATTGACCTCTGTCAAAAAAGCTAAAATCAGGATCCTCGGGTCCCCAGGGGCAGAGCCCCTGGGGGGGTGTTATATTGAAATAAGGAACGATTTTTTGAATGACAACTCCACCCAAACTACTGGGCAAATTTGAACAAAATTTGGCAGAAATGTACCTTAGATGGTCCCCTTCAAATATAGCTAAAAGAATTGAAATCCATTTTAAACTCTGGTTTAACAAAAGTTAAATTTCAAAATAATCTTTAAGAATCTTTTCCTCCTGACCCAGAAGGCGTAGAGCCTATATATTTTGCATGAAGCATCAGTATATTGATCTCTTACAAAATAGCTAAAATCATGATCCTCGGGTCTCCGGGGGCCGACCCAGGGGGGGGGGGGGGGGGTATAGGCATGAAGCATCAGTTCACAGACTTCTTTCTTATTTCTGAAATTATAACCCATGGAAAAAGTTTTTTCCTTCTTTCAAATCAGCACTTAAGCCTTGGAAATAGTAATTTAGACTTGGATCCCCAAGTTCATAGTGTTTATATGTAATTGTGGCCCACTTGTTTCATAATCCTAACCTTAACATGAAATTAGACTGTTGAAAGAAAAGGAGCCTTTATCTCAGGTGAGCGCCCCAGGGCCAACGGCCCTCTTGTTCATTTTTCCACAATGTTTTCCTGAGTTTTTTTATTTTTTCTTTTTTTTAGGGGGGTCAAAAAGCGGCCTTGCGTGGGCATGAGATAAACAATTAGAATAATATTGACAGGGGAAAAATTGACGGAAAGGAGAAATTTGTTACAAGAAGTTTCCGCAGTTCTACTCTCTGTGCAATTTATACTTTCACCCATTCCCTCAAGGTGACGCTTTTGGACTCCCCTCATGAAAAACAATTGAGATTTCTTCATTTTACACGATGTTTCCTACCCAGAAAGTTGAAAAAAAAATCATAAACTTGAAATTGTCGTCTGCAACTCCTTTCAGTTTGGACCAGTCTAATTTTTTTCTTGTGCGGGAATGGGTTAATACACAAACGTTGACACATCTTTTATAGCTTCTTTGAAACTTGACTTTACTCTGAAATGGGTTATTCCATAGATCACATTTAAAACTTACAGCACTGTAAAAAAAAAGGGTTGGTGGTATGAATGAAGTTTGAAGCGGGTAATTCCCAGAGTATATTGCCCAATATTTGTCATTGTATTTGTTTAATACCCATATATTATAGAATTTCCACACTTATCCTAATAAATACTCGGGCACTCATGTACTCCATAGACCCATGTTTCATAAGTTTAGTGTTATGTTTGATATAGTCGATAGTGGTCGAGCAACCACGTTAAGATATCACGCCAATTGAGCAACCATACTCGAAGTCCCCTTTTAAAAAAGAAGTAGATTCCTAAATCATAACTAAATCCTATGTTGTTAAACTCATTAGAATCGTCTCGTTTAGGCGATTCTATTGAGTCCCAACAATATAGGATTAAGCGAGAATTCTATAATAATTTATGTTTGCAATCAACTCAATCCTTCATATCTTTCGCAAAGTGGATAAAGCGGCCATTCCTTTTAGCGAATCTTTTTTAGTCGTCACTTGAGTGGTTGCTTGATACAGGGTTTACTGTAAAGGACTTAATTGATACTCTGCGCTCTGTAGATAGATACTGACCCAAAGCTTCTTTAAACAATCAGCGAATATTCTAAATGCCCCGAATGGCTGTTCAGGGTGCTCAATTTGTGCGAGTCACGCACATGCGAAATGGTTGGAAATGTCACGCATAGGCTAATATTCATGACAACACTAATTGATCGAGAAAAAAAGTACAGCGAAACTTATACTAAGCGACCACTCAAGGAGCGGTCAAGATGTGGTCGTTTAACAGGTCAGTCGCTTAATATTCTTTTCTTGTGACATATAACCCATTACCACAAATGACGCTTTCTTATTCCTTGAAGAAACATGATCGTGGGAAACTTTGAGGGAAAAGGAGGAATTGCTTGTAACAAGCAATCCCTCCTTTTCTCGCAATGCCTTTTACCCTATTAGGCACTTATTTTCAAAATTCAGTGCCGTTTGAAATGTTGCATGCAGCTCCTGTCAATTTGGACTATTCTGAAATTGTGTTGTCTGGTAATGGGTTTAAATAGTTTATCCAAATAGTTCCTTATTATTGTGTTATTGTTGTATAGTCAGAATATGAAATAATTGTTTTAAAACTAGGTCAATCGTTTGACAAAGTATTTTAAAGATAAACTAAACAATGCATGTAAAACATTTGAAAAAAGAGCTCAACATTTTCTTAACATTACACGGCCAATCTTGCTCAAGCGAAAACCTCTAATATGCGACCACCTTAATTAAGCGACCAGCATCAAAAATTCCCTCACTAGAAATAAATGATCCCCATAGTTGAACATATCTACTAAAAAGAGTACCAAAACTAAATCCTGTATTAGTGGATCTCATTATAATCGTCTCAAGATGTGATTTTCCATTGAAATTTTAACTTTCGTTTTCTGTCTTTCTCTTTTGTTATATTCTTTCCGAAGATTACTTAATCTATTCCCACTCAATATATTTTATGACTGTCAAGAAATAAGCTTGAGTAAACATTGTTAAAAGCAATTTCTTCATTTTACACAATTTTTTCAAGCCTAAAAGACAAAGAAATTGTTTGATTTCACCAACTTAAATCGTTATATGAAACTCCTTTCAATTTAGACCAGTCTAAAATTTTGTTGTCTTGTAATGGGTTTAACAGAGTTCGTAATTTCAATTCCTGGTTTTTATGTCTCTGTGATTTTATGTTTGAGAAAACATTGTAGAAATTGCTTGTAACAAGCAATTTCGTCTTTTTCCAAAATATTTTTCTACACTCCTGAATGCTTTCAAATTAAATCCACTTTAGATTTTTGTTTGCACAAACTTTGAATTTGAATAGGTCTAAATTTTGCAAAACATGAAAGGATTTAAGTGAGAATCCTGCAATGATTAATGTATGCAGTCGAACCGATCCCTCATATAGGCATATGTCACAAAAAAGTGTATTGAGCTACCATTGTATTGAACGATCGCATTTTGGCTGCCCCTTTATTGGTCATTTAACATAAGATTAACTGTACTTCATTTAGACGACCCAAGAAACAATATTATTTGGATATCATTGTGTAAAATGAAAAAAATTGCTTGCAACAAGCAATTTCTTCATTTAACGTAATGTTTTCTATCCAGTAAGTTGAAAAAATATTAAGATTTCATAAGTCTGCAAGTCCTTTCCATTTGGACCAGTCTAAACTTTTGCCGTCTGGTAATGGGTTAAACAGCCGGGTATCGGCATCCATATCCTGTGCTCTTGTTCAGTTGTATCATGGCGACGTTCACTTCAATTGCTTGGTACCAACAGTGCTAGAAAGAGACCCAAATACCTTGTTCAAGGACGAACCCTCATTACCAGTTGCACCGCCGGGAATCGAATCCGCAACCCTCAAAATCTCAGATTACAAGTCCGCAGTCCTAGTCTCCTAAGAACTGAAAAAAGTCGTCGATTCTCATCAGATTGCATTCACTGCTCACATTGACCGGGGCATAAAACAGCCACACTCTATTTAAATTTTCTGAATAATGGATGGCAATTCTACCTGATCATATTTCTATTTTTCAAAGCATCTAAAAATGACCGCACCTGAATTCAATTTCTTTCCTTATCATTTTTTACGGTGCATCTTAACCCTTAACCTCAAAATCCCGCTTTTTCAGGCCCATAGAAGAATTTCAGGAAAACGATGTGTAAAATGTAGTTATAAGCAAATTCTGCATTTTGCACACGATTTTTCTACCCAGAAAGACAGAGATATTTGAAATGATATCAGCTTAACGCTTTACTGTTTTATCAAAATTTTGGACTTGTCCAAATTAACGGGCTAGCAGACGACATTAAATATTTACTATTGTTAGCATTTTTTTCTTTTTTCCACAATGATATGACGTAAAAATCAGGGGTTATACTGTAAAGGGTTAAAATATCGACTGCAATTTCTTTCATTTTGGAACTGTGTAAATGTTTGTGCTCTAGTAATGGGATAACAGATCACATGTATGTATTGAACTCGAAAGCTTTAGATTATGAAACAAACACCTGCGATTTTGACCCATTGTTGATCGTTGAACTTCTTAAATACACTTAATCCTTATCATGCCGAGCCCGGAATATTCCTGTTTTGGCAGAAAGTATAGACAAAGATCAGCCTGCACGTAAGTGCAGTCAGATCTTGGTCCACATCTCCTTGTGCCCTTTTAGCCAAAGTTGTTTAAAAAATCAATTTTCAAAAGAAATTTTGGCCCTCATTAAGACCTACAAGTACTGTAAGCAATTCTGTATAGGATTGATAAGGATTAACATGGCCGAAATGACCCAAATACCGGGAAGGTCGAGACTTGATTAACGTTTGATGTTATTTTTTGAACACATGAATTCGACAGATCGCCCGCCCCCGACATTGCAATTCGACTGAGCTTATAAACGACATTATTTTTCAAAATATGTTGTCTTGGTCATAGAATAAAAGGTAGATCTTTGGTTGGCGACTTAAACATAGTAACTACAGCTTGTAGTAACGACGTTTAAGACGCTAACCAAAAGAATGCACACACATACACACAAATACCTTCACATAAACACATGCACTCGCACGCACTAACCGACTGGTCGAAATGATCCTTCAAGACAAAAGGGGTCCATATTGGTTTCGTGAAAAGTTTAGACATTGATCAAGCAGCGTTGACTATATTCTGAGATTTGATTATATAAAACAAAGTAGCTGTATTTATTATTTTCTAGTTTTAGGATTTATTTACTTTTTGTTGATAAAGACGACTGTGCCTAAATGTTGAAAATAAGAGTGTTTGTACATAGTAAATATCATATTTTACCCACCAGGAAGTATTGTCATGTTCAACTGTGATAAGTCCAACCCTTTGTCTTCTGCCAGCTTTTTGATACTTATGGCTTCCTATCTTCGATTGGTCAATCACCCTATCTTGTAACAGCGTCGGCCCCACGGTAGTCTTGCCGTTTACACTCCATTCCTACCCGGACTTGATTAGAGTGACGTAACGTAATCAAAGTACCGTGGGTAACCGATGATGGTCTGTTGGTGGCAAAGGTCGGGCCCCGATAGCTCATTTGCCAGTCGGTACCGATTTGATTTGTTTATTCTAGGCTTTTGTACTTGAATCCGGGAAAAGCTTTTGTCGAGTGTTTCCGTGTCAGGGGTTACCGGTTAAAACCATTCCTCTCAAAGTCTCTTAAATGTCCCTATTCTCACATTCTTTCTATCCTATATCGTGCTTATTTTCACATTATTATTAAAGTTAACATTTTTTTTTCAATTTGATGGATCGTTGGCCAAGCCCATTGACCTCCGACTACTAGGATTTCAAACGACGTTAATTTACTTACTTAATGGACAGGGGTTTTAAATAAATAGCAATCATCATTTGGCGACCCAAACGGCGTAACTACAGCTTAACTGATCTGCAGTTGTGACGTTTAAGCCGCTAAACCAACAATAATGGCTAGCATAAATGTCAAAGTTCAAAATTCACCTCTGATATAAATAGAAAAAAATGATTGGCCTATCGAGTTTTGAATGACATCTTTGATGGTCATTGGTCAAACGAACATATATTTGGTTAACCCATTCAAACTTTAGACTCGTCCAAATTCAAAGAAGATGCATGACAATTTTAGCTAGTGAAGCTATGAAAACTTTGTCTTTTGGGGTAGAAAACAGGTTTAAGGTTTAAAACCTATTTATTTTACATCGATTGGGAAACAAGTTCTTTCAACTTTACTAACTTAGATTAATCCCTCTCGATTCTGATTCCTCGAAAATGCACCAGTACTCGCGCCGAAGGTGTGGTCAAATGACAGAACCAAGATAGATAGCCGGGTAGAAAACATTGTTGCAACAAGCAATTTCTTCTAAGTCGACTATGTTTTCCAAAGCCTTTTTTTGCAAAATGGAGGGAGGGTCAAGTAGGTAGCTTGGATAGTAAATGAATTTGAAACAAGAATGTCCCTAAAAAAAGAAGTATACAGTACTTTGATGTTGTTCGTTTACAATATGAATCAGCTATGCATTTAGTACAATCTTTTCATAACCTTGAGTATGACTTAATGTCTCTTTTTAAGATAATTTGATCAATATAAAAAGAATAGAGGAGAGTTCTTTATGCTAACTGCCTAGTTCCATTCGTTTCGTAGATGTTTATATGTTAACTAGCGCCATTTTGAAAACACACGATATTTTCTGTTTGTACCTATAGGGTGGTGTGCTAAAGACATACTGGTACCATTAAGTCATTTACACGGCCCTGAGTTACATTTAACGCGTAGTTAAAGAACATCATATAGAAACAATATAATCCCACATTTTAACAAACAGACAGAATGTCGTTTTGAAGAAATATGTAAGAAAAAGATAAAATCCTTGTTTAACCTGACGTGAACATTGAAAATTTATCTTAAGACATTTCAGTTTGTTTGACGATTTATTCAAGCTCATACCCAAAACTTGAAAATATACCTCTGGGATCCATAAAAGGTTGTCCGTTGCATTCCTCGATGAATTTTTGAATAATATGGTGAATGTATTATGTGCTACTTTTCGACCTACCATTTAAAGCCCTTTTCCTCCAAGTTCAAGGTCATAGATTAAGCTTACTTTTAAGCTTGTCAAGAGCATAGCTCCTTTGCTTGGAGGAATTTCAAACTGATTTGGAACACCTGTACTTCAGCATAAGCAGATTTGTAATTTGAAATAAAGGTTCACGTGGTTAATGTATATTCAAAGATCAATTAAGCTTGTCTGGGGAATTTCCTCATAACTTATGTTTTGGTTTCAAAAGTTCTGCACAACCGTTTTTCGTATTCACTAAATGTGATAGTTTAAACAAATTAGGGGAAAGATTAAAGGACGCAGTTAAGTATACCCAATGCCAATTTAAGCAGGAAATCTCAGTTTAGTTAATTATAAAGGCAAGAATTGCAAAGGATTCGAGGAATAGAAACACGTTTGGCTTTTTATGTGGTGTTGGTGGGGTGGAGGATGATATATGGGAGTCGGGAAAAAACGAAGCAAAAACACTGTCTCGGTCTGCTTTTTATGGAGCCAAGTGTTGATAAAAAGAAACTTGTCTTTAAAGATAATTTTATTTCAAAGCATGCCTTTCTTTGGAGTTAATCAAATTTAGCCGTTAGAAGGAGAGGGTTTGAATCAGGAAGTTGTAATGGCGAAGTATCGAAAGCGGAAGTTAAATCATGTGCATGTGGACTTAGCCGCCCCTTTGAATGTTACAAACACGTGGAAGAGAAATAAACATTGTTCTTTGTGCAGTGTTGCTTAAAGACATTAATTTGTGGTTTTTCTAACATTTGTAATTAGAATGGATTCTTTCGTGGATTATCTGGTTCGATACAGAATGTGTAGGGTTACTGATTTATCCTTTATCTATACATTCGTATTTTTATCAAAATATAGGCCTAATCTGTATTTTCGAAGAATAAGTGGCGTTGAGCTATCTAATAAATGAATGGCTAATTGTTGGTTTCGTTTAACCCATTCCAAATTAACCCCACTTCTCTCACCCCTCAAGAAAAAAAGCTTTATTACATGCATAATTGAAAATGAAAAAAATACTTGTCACATGTAATTTCTTCATTATCAACAATATTTTCTACCCCAGAAGACAAAGATTTTTTTTTAAATTTCATCAATTAGAAATGGTCCTTTTAAACTTCGTTCAATTTGTCTAAAATTGTGTCGTCCGGTATTGGGTTAAGATTTGGACATGACGTTTTGTATCTTAGTTAATTTTGAAATAGATCAACATACTAAACACGTTTATCGTCGTTGTGCGAGCAAAATGTCGTAACTACAGCTTTAATAAAGCTGTAGTTACGACATTTTGCTCGCGCACCGACATTATGCTGAACATTATCTCGCCATTCGCAAATGTGTAATTGAGATTGCAGTATAAAACTAAAATCTAGTTTTCAAAATGTATAGCGTTTACGATGCAGTAATTGCTTTTATCTGTAAGAAATGGTAACCCTAAAAAGCTGGCTCGAAACAAAGTTGAAATTAAAAAAAAAGAGTAGCTGATACGGATACAAGTAAGATTTTCAGATTTGATACCAATTGTCTTTCAATCCATCATACATAATCCCGTTTTTTTTTTTTTTTTTTTTTTTTCGGGGGGGGGGTACGAAAGAAAACCCTGGAAAAATGTGGAAATGAACGAATTGCTTGATGTAAGCAATTTCTTCATTATCGACAATATTTGTTTCTTCATCGGAAAAAGATGGAAAAATCGGAAAAATGATTATCGTCTGCAACTTCTTTGAATTCGACTTGTTTGAAATTGTGTCATTTGGTAAGAAGTTAAGAGTGAACAGCCTTAAGTCTTAATTGAAGCTGACCTGATAAACAACTACACAAATAGTAAAAGTTTACAATACAACTGACCGACTAAAATGAAAAATAAACACATATTAGAACAGGTGACAAGAAAGCAAAGTTTGAACAAAAGGGAGCAAAAGTGAGAAGAAACATCTGACAAAATAGCAAATTAAAAGATTAAAAAGTGACCTACAGAATAAAATTCAACGAAAAAAATGTCTGAATAGCAGTGATCGTTTACAATTTGTTACTAACATTAGAAACAATTGCGTGCCTCGCTTTCCAACTGGACAAACAAAGATTGTCTTATCATATGATTATTATAATAGATATGGTATTCAAGTCAAAAATCTATTCATAAAACCGAATTGGAAATCAAGTCAAATATCTATTTATAAAACCGAGTTGAAAAGAGACTCAATTTTCCTTTTTTATGACATTCAAGGTAAAGTTATTTTCAAGACAAGATATGATGAATTGTTTGTCTTACCTTTTGAGTTTTGTGCTCTATATGTTTCATGTGACGCATATATTGCTTACGTCATAGACGATGACTGCTATTGAAATCAAAGTACTGAAAATACTCTAAGCTAGCAAAGCATGGTTGAATTTAGAAAACGTTTCCTTGTTGGGTAGAAAACATTGTGGACATTGAAGAAATTGCTTATACAAGCAATTTCTTCATTATCCACAATGTTTTCCATAGCCTTTTTCCCAAAGCGGAATTGATAGGGAATGGGTTACATAGCGTGCTTTTGAGAGAGTTCAATACAATTTGAATAGAGTTTGCAATATTCCTGAAATACATGAGAACTACTTTTAATGGCGTAGGCATTTAATGGATTTTGTGGTTAAGCCTCCAATGACAGTTTGCACTCTTTGAACTTTGAGACGACCTCAAAATTCGTCTGTTATCTTAAGCTATCAAAGCTGTCGCTTTGCCAGCTAAAAATACTGGCTAACAACTTTCATAATATTTGTACTTTCAGACAACGGTGCTGACCATAATACCTCAGAACTCGACCTTAGTCATTCCGGTTCGCTGGATCTCTCTCGAACTAGCTCTTATACAGAACAAACCACCGCAATCGATTATTCCCAACATTACCCGAACCAGCTACCTAACGGTTCACTGGATTTGAGCCATACCAACACAGACATGGGACTCCATACGGCACGATATATGCACAGTGGTGGGTCTCTGGTATTAAACAGGAGCGGGGAAATGGAACAACATAGCACGTTACTTGATCTCAGTAAAACTGGCAGCTATTACCAAATGCCGAGGATTAAACTTGAACCGGGCCTTGGAATAGGTACATTGATTTTATTTTGGCTAGACGCATCGTATTTCCAATGATTGACGGATGTCGTATTTCCGATGATTGACGGATGGCGGCTGTCAATCAAAGAATCAATCGACCAATCAGATCATCCATTTATACTGAACGTGAAATTTGAAGTCCGACATTGGCCAAGATTTATGTGAAGAATTTTGTCGGTTTGACGACTTTCACGTCCTAACTATAATTTATTCAAGATGTAGTTACGAAGTTTAAGTTGCCACCTATTCCATCCGAGACAAACCTAATTTCAAAAATCTGACTGTTAGACAAAATAATTCAATCAATCTCTTATGTTACACGAGAAATGATATAATGCAATGGTTAACAAACATGCTAGCCTACTCTTTGAAACCATTACCTGACGAAACCATTTCGACTGGTCCAAAATCTAAAACATTTCAGTCGACAATATCAAGCTGATAGAATCTCAACTATCTTTATCTTTCTGGGTCGGAAACAATTGAAAAAATGCAATTTCTGTATTTTCCACATTTTTCCCGAAACATATGCTTCAAAGGCGTCGAAAAATGCGCTTACCGAAGTATAGCTGCTTTCCTCATTCATCCTGAAAAGAAAGAAAGACGTGTTAATTTTCAGCAATTGAATTCGTAAAAATGTCCTTCTCGGCCATCAGAGTACTGCCGCATGTAATGCAATATATCGATAGGTCGGGGATATATAGTATTATTCCTGAACTTCTGCTCATTTGTTGGGGACTGTCGTGTGCTGAAAAGCACGCCTTGTTGTCCTGTTGGTAGAGTCGGTTTGCGTTATGCGAGTGTATGCGACATGATGTTATATACAAATGCAGTTTCAACTTTATCTACTTCAGCTATGAATACGGTTTTGGTCAAATTGAAATCATTGTACGTTAAACTTATTCCAACTTGACATAATTTTAGACTGATCCGTTTTCAAGGTTGTGGGCGACAATTTCAAGTTGATAAAATCATAAAAATATGTGTCTTTCTGGGGAGAGAACGAGCAATTTCTTAATTTTCCGGTTTTTTTCAAAGTTTTTTCTACCAGGGGGCGTCAAAAAGGGATTTTGTTGGGGTGGGTAAACATGGTTCCGCAGTTTAGCAGGTACGTCGAAAGTATTTCAGCGTTTGTTAAAAAGTTTTACCAACATGCAGTGCATTCTACGTCTATTCTTTTGTTTTACTGTTTCAGATCCCTCCATACAAATCCACTACAATAAACCAGAAATGGATTACAATCACAACGAAGCATTTTCATCCTTGTCGAAAGTCGATCCCGCCATTTTTCATCACAATCCACAGAACGCTTACATTCCAAAATCACAAGACATTGAAGAGTATAGTGAAACTCAGTTTAATCAATCAAACGCTCATTACGGAGAAGACTTACAAAATCAACAGTGCCAAAATATTCCATTAACTGTGACGTCACCTGATGACGACAATGATAGCGGAACGGAAAGTGTTTGTTCAAAAGATTCGGATAAATCTAACAGCAATCAAAATAACAAAAAGAGACCGGGGCGAAAAAAGGGACAAGGTAATTAGATTTACAATAAAATATTGTTGAAAAGAAATGAGCACAGTTACTAGAAAGTATACATGGCTGGAATACATACTTTCTGGTTTGTGGGCCTACTTGTATGTGAAAAGAGAGGTGTGCATTTGATTAAGGCGTATAATGAATTGAAAATTAGGTTATAGATTTTATTATTTCTGTGTTGATAAAACCTACAACCATTTTTATGTTTTACTTTTAGTTACTCTTGTCTTTATACTTGGTTCTATGAGTTATAATAGAATTTAAATTAATATTAGGACTTTTACGACAAAATCTTATCAGTCAAAAAATTAAATATTAAATTGCTTATTTCAACTGGTCTCCCGTAGTTTTTTATGCCCCCGTCATGTAATAGCGACGGGCACAATAGGATCAACTCTGTCTGTTTATGAGTGGGTATGTGGGTGGGTGAATGGATCGGTTAGTGTTCGTGCCCATGTCTTGTCAGAAGCATATCTGCTACATTTATTGTAAACATGTAATTCGGAACGGTTGTTTCCCTTCATGAGTACTAGTGTTCTGTTGGATAATCCCAAGTTCAAGGTCGCAGCTGAAGGTAATGTGACAAGCACTTAAGCTGACACATTTCTAGTTTCGCTCTCGTTTGTAACATCATAGCTATATGTTTCAATTTCAGTGTCGAAAGTATATCACTTATGGGAGTTTATTCGTGACGTTTTAGCAGACCCCAAATATTGTCCAACTGTGATAAAATGGGAAAACGAGGAGGAGGGGATTTTTCGAGTTGTCCAGTCCGAGGTAGCGGCTCAACTCTGGGGACAGAAGAAAAACAACCGAACTAAAATGACTTACGAGAAAATGAGTAGATCCATAAGGTATGTTCACACTTTTTCTTTACCATGGGCAAGACAACGAAAGGTGGACTGGTCTGAATTTACAGCCTGTAATCCAAAGTGATTTAAGTTTGAAAATGAAAAGATGCAATAAAAATCATCAGCGAAAATGAAATATTGTACCTTATGAGCAATTAAATTTTTATCCACATTTCCTTCGTAACTCTTTTCGGTACGAACCTGAGATTTAACGTCGCTGTGATATGAAACTTGCAAAAACATTGTGGAAAAAGAAGAAATTGCTTGTTATAAGCAATTTCTCCTTTTTCCACAATGTTTTCTACCACATAGGATAGTTTTATTTTAGTTGGATCCAACTTTTATTATCGTCTGGGGAAAGGAATAATACCAGAAATTGTAAACAGGGAGCATGGTCACACTCCCAATAAATTAGAAAATTACGCTTACACGGCCATCGAGAAAAGTGGTACAGAAAAAGAAACTATTAAAAAAGGATGAAATTACTTGTTACAGACGATTTTATCCTTTTCCACGTCGTTTTCTTCCAAGAGATACAGAGATGTCTAAAAGTCTATCAAGTTAAATTTGTCGTGTTAACCTGTTACTATTTTTCAAAATCTTAGACTTGTCGAAATTCGAAGGGGTAGTAAACGACATTCTAGAGTAAGTGCAATTCAAAAAGTAAGTTTCCTATATGATAAAAAATGTTTATGAAAAAGAAGAAGTTGCCTTTATCCAGAATGTTTTCTGCTGTACAGGAAACTTAAAGTCAAGGGATTTGACTGAAACGAATTGAATTTTTTCAATTAGAAGTTGCATAAATTATGTCTCCATGTAATAAGCTATAGTACATGGTCCTGTATCGGTCAGGGGTCAGGGAGACGGACAAGTTATCTTATTGAAATCGATAGTCTTTGGTTCGAATCCTTATGGTGCTATTGGGTATAGCCTTCGCTAGAATATGTAAGAACCCAAGTTTTGTACTAGAGATTCCCAGAGATTTCATGTATAAGTGATTTTTTTACATAACTGAAAGAAAAGTGGTCAACATTGCGAAGAAATAACTAGAAGGATTTTGTTCACTTTACGTCGACCACAAATTGTGTGGTAAGATATCAGTAGTGCGGAGACAGGTTTATTTTGTACCGTTTTCGGAATAGTTTGAAAGTCATATAAAAGTCTGTTTTCTTTTTACAATAGCTGTTGTTATGTGTATATATATATCTTTCTTTCTCTTCCTTTTCCCTCCTTTTGCTTCTAAATCAATGTTTAAGACTGGGGAACCCTGTCCGATCGTGGATTTTATCGTTTAATTACACAAGCTTCTCCTATGTATTAATGAAGGGATGGACACTTGGATGTTGAAAGCAATTTTCTTACAACCTTTTCCAATAACAAAATGGATGGAAAGTAAGCTCCTGTCTTGGTCACCTTGGTGTAGAAGGTTCCCTTCCCATAACCTAGTTGAAATGGAAAAACAAGTGAAGGTCTTGTCCCTTCCTGGTCTAAACAGGATTTGTTTGCTTGGTGATAACACTATTTTTATACAATCATTTCCGCCTAGCCTAGTTTAACCTGAACAACATTGCCTTTCTTTTCTCAACTTTCTATCCATAGTCGCATTTTTTTATAACGCACAAGACAAAGAGTAATTAATAACCCGTTCCCATACAATTCCTCCTTTTAAAGCCTTAAGAAAAGAGCTTTAGTAAAGATTGTTGAAAATGAAGAAATTGCTTGTATCAAGCAATTTCTTCATAATCAACAATGTTTTCTATCTAAGAAGACGATAAAGAATTAAAATTTCATCACTTTGAAATTGTCTTCTGCAGCGACTTTTTGATTTAGAACATAATTGTAAACGGAAATAACGTTTGCCACATAACTTTCATGTTAACAGTTGAATGCAATGGATAAATCACGGCTGTCAATCAACGAATCAATCGACCAAATAAATAAATCATTTAGCTTACTAGTGAAGTTTCATTTCCGACATCAAGTGCAGCATTTTTATAGTTTGGCGACTTAGACGCCGTAACCACAGCCTATTCAAGTTGTAGCTACGACGTTTAACCCATTCCCACACAATGACGCTTTTGAACATCCCCAAGAAAAAAACAATTAGGAAAACATTGTAGAAAATGAAGAAATTGCCTGTAACAAGCAATTTCTTCATTTTACCCAATGTTTTCTACCCAGAAAGATGAAAAAAACTAAAATTTCTTAACTTAAAATTGTCTTCTGTAACTCCGTTCAATTCAGACCAGTCTAAAATGTTGCATTGTCTCAAGTTTTCGGTTAATTGACCTTTATCAAGAAACTAATTCAAACTTTCGAGACTTTGGAGGAAATGGAGGAAAGATGTAGTATTTTTTACTTCCAAAGTAATGGAGGAAAGGTGTTTTAGTTTTTAATTCTCGGAAGTTTTAATTTGTTTCTTGATAAAGGTCAAGTGACCGAAAATTTGAGACAGAGTGTTCTTATAAATATATATTATACTTTGATTCCCCGTGGAATATTGTTTTGAAGAATTTAAAATGTTTCCGTCTGGTAATGGGTTAAGTGGCAAACTAATAATTTTACTTTTTATGTTACTACCCATGAAATTTGAAAACTAACGCCATTTACTGTCCAAGTCGAACTTCCTGTTGGTGTTCAGTGGGCCGTGCCGGTGATCCGTCAATTCGGGGTCATGGTTTGTTATAGAATTTGTATCTGCAGCTTTCGGTTGAGATAGATACTAAGATTTTAGTATTAATGTTATGTTAAACTATTCATTTAAGATCAATTTTGAAACAATTTCTTCCAACTTAGATCATCTCTCTCGGTTCTGCTTCCTTGAGAAAACACTAGTTCCCGCGCCGATTACATTGGCGAACGTAAGAAACATGCGTGATCGATAGTGGCTCCCGGGAATCAAACTCGGAACCGTGTGATCGGAAATCCGGCGCTCTGTCTCTCGACCACGGACACATCATTTGTGTTTAAACCTTTCCTATTTTGCAAAATTTTAGACATGTCCAAATTCATTGGTTTTGCAGACGAAAATTGAAAGTGGGTCTAATTTGAAAATAACCATTCGGTAGGGTAGAAAATATTGTGGTAAAAGATGAAATTGCTTGTTACAAGCAATTTCTTCTTTATCTACAATGTTTTTTCAACTATTTATTTACATGGACGTAAAAACCAGGGTTTGTGCAGGAAAGGGATAAAAAGTGCATTTAATGTAACTGCATATACATGATTATAAGAAATTGTATTCCCTTGTAAAATTTCAGCCACGTTGATACATGGATAAGAGATAACGATATCACTTATCAGTGGATTTAATCCATGACACGAAAAACAGTTTGAAATATGACCTCAACCTTCGCCACACAATCCCCTTTAGGGAAATGATTGTGAAAACATCATGGAAACTGAAGAAATTGCTTGTCCCAAGCAATTTCTTCATTATCCACAATGTTTTCTACTAAAATACATCACCACGGTTATATCGAATGCAGTTGGTAGCGCCTCGGACTCTAAATCAAGAGGTCCAGGTTTCGATCCCCGGACCCGGCGAATAACCTATCCGACATCTGTCTCCAACCAATGGGTGCAAATCCGTAATCCTAAGTTGGATGAGCATCTAGAGGCTCGGGAATGATGTATTTGTAGTATTTGTGTGAGAAATGCCAGGAACCCATGGTTTGGTGATCCAGCAGGCGCGGTATTACTGAAATACTGGTAAAAGTGGCGTTTAACCCTGTTCGAACAAACATACGTAAAATATAAGAATTTTGAAATATCCTCAACTAAAAATTATTGCCTGGTAATGGGTGAAATACTGGATGTATGCAATTCTTCTGAAACTTTTACAAATTGGCACGTACTTAATTAGAGTCGGAATACTCGTTTTTATGTTCAGTTCCCCAAAAGGCCTTTCTGTTCCCTTCGAAATGCAGCGTGTCACGAAATAACCAATTGCCAAACAACAAAATTTTTCGCTGGTCCAAATTCAAAGGAGTTGCAGACGATTGTTTTAGTCGATGACATTTCACAAAAACCAACTCTTGTCCGATTTGAGTAAAAAAACATGGATAGTAAAGAAATTACTTTTGACAAGCAATTCCTTCATTTTCCACAATGTTTACTTAGCGTTTCTCATTGGGCTTTAAAACTGTGTGAGAATGTGTAAAAAAACGAAAATGGTTAAGTATTTGAATATGAAGAAGAAACTTTAGACTTTACATACTGTGCACAAAACATAACCTGATACAACAAAAAAGACAAAAAGATTTGAATTTCAAACAAATTGAATAGAATAGAATAGAATACATAGCAAAACCAGCCAACAAATGGCAAATGTTTAGACTGGTCCGCATTCGAAGTTATTGTATTGGCTGAGTGGGGTTAAACACCACTTTCAACAGTATTTCAGTCATATGGCGGCGGCTGGACCGGGAATCGAACCCGGGACCCCATGAGTAGGAGTCCTACCCGCTACCACTACGCTATTTTACATGCACCTTTATAAATTGTGAAAAAAAGCCAATACGTGGTAGGTAAATCAACAATTGGGACAACTATTCAATCTTTCATATCCTGGTGAAGTTAACCCATTCCAACTCAACAAAATTTTAGACCGGTCCAAATTGAAAGGAGCTGCAGATGATTTTTTCAAGTGGGTGGAATTTAAATTTTCTTTGACTTTTTGGATAGAAAACATTGTGGATAATGAAGAAATTGCTTGATCCAGGCAATTTCTTCATTTTCCACAATGTTTTCCAAAGCTTTTTCCTTGAGGGGCGTAAAAAGGAGGGATTGAGTGGGAATGGGTTAAAGTTGAAAAGATTTTTATTTAAAAACTCCACTATGTTTTGTGGGTAGAACACTTTGTTGAAAAAGAAGAAATTGTCTATGACAAGTAATTTCTTCATTACCCACAATGTTTTCTACACAAGTGTACAAAGTTCAACAATAAGACGTTGTCATCTGCAACTTCTGTGAATTTGGACCAGTATGAAATTGTGTTGTCAGTAATGTGTAAAATTGAAGAGAGTTGCAGACGACAATTTAAAGTAAGTTTAATTTAAAAAATCTTTGTCTTTTAAATAATTTCCCCATTTTCCACAAGGTTTTCCAAAGTTATGGTCTTGAGGGGCATGAAAAGGCGTCATTTTGTTGGAATGGGTAGAAAAAGGAATTATTCCTCATTTAGTTCCGTATATGACGTGGTTTACCGATTATCATAAGATGCAATTTTTATCGGTGAATCATGAATTTTGTCTATCTCATGTTTAGAATAAGGAAGTAAATATATATACAAATTCCTTTACATTGTAAATCTACGCTCTAATGAGGCAGATTTAACGTCGAAATAAATTTAACCCTCTCCTGTACAAATCCGGGGTTTTACATCTCTGTGATTTTACACTTAAGCAAACATTGTGGAAAAAAGAAGAAATTGCTTGTGACAAACAATTTCTCCTTTTTCCACAATATTTTCCGCCATTTAGGTTGGTTTATTTTAAATTGTATTCAATTTTCATTGTCCTCCGCAACCTTTTTCAATTTGGACAAGTCTAAAATTTCAAAAAAAAGGGGAAGGGTTAAACAATTACCACGCGATTCCGCATTACACGCTGAAGAAATATATCAACTGAACATTTTCTTTTCCCAGAATAAATTCTACTCAATCTGTCACAGAGTTAAAAGCATTAGCCACATTTAAATGTCATCTGCAACTTCTTTGAATTTGAACCAGTCTAAGGTTTTTCGCGTAGTAATGGGTTAAACTTCATTGAAACTGATAAAAAGACCGAACTCTCTAAGAGAACTATGCCTGCAGCCATAGAACAGTTGGTAGCGCGTCGGGTTCTAAAACATGAGGTCCAGGGTTCGATCCACGGTCGCTGCAAATACACTTTCCGACATTTATCTCTCACTAATGGGTGGATAATGGTACAGCTAAGTTGTATGGTAGCCGGAGCTTGAAAAAGGATGTAGTGGTAGTACTGGTATGAGAAATACCAGGAATCCATAGTTAGGCGCTCCAGTCGCCGCGATATGACTGAAATACTGTAATAAGTTGCGTTATATCCCATTCAAACCAGCAAGACCATATATGTACAAGTTATAGCGAGTGATCAAAGGTCTCAGTTTTGTCTATACTGGTATAGACAAAATTTACCTTTGATCAATCACTATAACTTGCACATTTATTAGAGAACTATGAACTTATGTGAATTGGCGCTCTTAGTTACCAAGGAATTCTCATTGATACCTGTAAGGAAACAATAACTTTAATTTGGATCAAATGCAGGGCCAATTCTGAATAACTAAGAATTTGCCCTGCAGATGACACACACCTAGGAAATATGATTTTTCCAAGACATACATTTACATTATACAGGCGTTGTGAACAGGAGTAAATCTGATTACTTGACTTTTCTAAGGACCATCGTTATTCAGTTACTTCAGCCCCCATACTATTCTTATTCAATTACGAAATGACAAAAATTAGGCTGTTCTATATTCAAAGAAGTTACAAACGAAAAGGAAATAGTTGATGATGATTTAAACATCTTTGTTCTCTAGGGAAGAAAACATTGTGGATAATGAAGAAATTGCTGGTAATAAACGATTTCTTCATTTTCTCAATGCTGTCTAAAGCTTTTTATTCTCGTGGGGCGCCAAGAAGCGGAATTGTGTGGTATTTGGTTAACCAATTACCACCGTATCCAACGTTATGACGCAATGATTCACTTATTTGACTTTGATTTTCCAATTTAAGTACTCTTTAAAATGTCATCTTCAAGTTTTTTTTCCAATTGGGCCAGTCTATTTTTGTCTGGTAGTTGGTAAAAAGTTGAACAAAGAGACATTTGAGGATAGATTTAACTACTTTAGTTATTAAGTTGACAATCTGGTGTTGAGTTCAGATAAGACTCACTCACAAAGCGGAAGTCCTTAAAGTTCTTGAAAGTGTCGTATTTAGCCCCTTTATTCCAATGTCTTTCAAATTGACTTTACTTCAGAGTGCAATATTTTACACATACAGCACCACAAATTGCCTAACTCTTATGTTTGGGTCTTTCAGTAATTTATAACTATCCTTTTGCGCTATCATAAAGATATTTCGCTTTCTTTCTTTCTCGTTTTTTATAAAAAAAACTGTCCCTACTTAAATATCATTATACTGAACGTGAACATTAGAAAAGAAATTCCCCTCACAAATAACCTCGCATTTTGAGGCGCTGAAATAATATACACCCGTAAACATCTGAAGAGAAAAAAATGATGATTCTCACATTTCAGCCTTTCCCATTATGTTCCTACATATTTTAAAACGAAATTTTCAGGGTTTTTAGCTCCCCTGAGTAAGCGTGCTCATGGTGAGCTTTTGTGATCATTGAATCTCTGTCGTCCGTCTTCCCTCGTGCGGCGCCAACAATTGAGGCGTGTACAATCTAGAGGCAATAGTCTTGACTCAATCTTCATAAAACTGTTAGGTCATAAGGATGAACCCTATTGATTATGGGAAGGTTCTATTAAAAACATGGGAAAAGGGGCCTTAATGATAATTTCTTTGTTCACAGCATAGAGGCGATATTTTTTTGCCCAATTTTTATTAAACTTGCCAAGCATTATTGTCAGGACATAAGAATGAACCTTATTGATTATTGGGGGTTCGATAGGAAAACACGAGAGAAGCGGTCTTAATGACATTTTCTTAAATTATAAAAGTTTATAAAAGAGGCTTTCATCCGAAGAAATGGTATTTTGAATGATATACAGACTGTATAATTACATCATATACAGCTCCAAAATATCTTATTTGTCATCTGCTTCTCTTCCATATACATCGTACTGTATTTGTTGTATTTTATTTGACTTATTTGATCACGTGTTGCTTTTGTTTGTTCATACTTATTGTTGTTTGACAAGAAACTGAAAAGTTTACGTCAATAAAATTATCTATCTATCTATCTATCTTAATTTACACTCTAGAGCCAATAATTTCGGCTCTATCTTCGCGAAACTTGGGCAGAATAATTGTTAGATCATAAGTTTCTATAGAAAAATGCGAGAAAGGGGGCCTAAATGACATTTCTTTGTATACACTCTAGACGCTACAATTTAAGCTCAATATTCATGAAACTTGGCCAATCGTTAGTTTGACCCTAATGATTATGGGTAGGTTATATTGGAAACATTTGTTTACACTCTAGAGCATCACAATTTTGTCTCAATCTGTATGGAGATTGGCCAGAATAACTGTAAGGTCATAAGGATGAAACCTATAGATTATGGGAAAACACGGTAAATGGGGCCTTAATGATAATTTTTTTGTTTACACTCTAGAGGCAACAGTTTTGTCCCAATCTTCATGAAACTGGTTATAATTTTTTGGCCCAAGATGCATTTTTAACATCAGCTGATTCAGATGAGCGATTTAGGACCATCATGGTCCTACTGTTTTATAACATGTTTCTTGCAGCTTCTTTCAATTTGGGCCAGTTAATGGTATGATATTTGAAACACTGTGTTCAGTATTAACCTTTTCTTGTTTTGCAAAATTTAGGCCTGTCCAAAGTCAAAGGTTTAGCAGGCGACAATTTAAAGTTGTTGTTTTTTTTATTAGGAATAACATTCAGTGGGTTAGGAAATATTGTGGGAAAAGATGCTTTTCCACAATATTTTCTCAAATATAAAAATACAAGAACATTAGAACCAAGGTTTGAACACGAAAGGATTAGATGTAAGCCAACAACTTTCTGTCAATATTGAATGCTCGCTGTAGTGGTTTATGCATAGATCTAAGAGTTTTTTGGCATACTATTCTCATTGCTTTCTTTTCAATTTTTTGCCATTCGCTTCTTTTGTTTTATCTTTGAAATTAGAATCCTGAATTACTATGGCTTTTGTGGAAAGCCAGGAAACGAATGAATTTGTGTTTGATGTTAACGATGTGAAACCATGACTAAAAACAGTTCAAAACAACACACTATAGAGGACATGTTGTTGTCATCTACGACTTGGAAGTGAAATAAACCCGTAGAGTGTTTTATATATTACACGGATGAATTTACACCGTAAAAACTTTGCAAATGAATTCGATGCCTATAGTAACGCATTTTCGTTACCGCCAATGACGTCATCACGCATATAATGACACCATTTTACAAACGACGTTATCATTATGTTTAGCGGAGTATTATTTATCGATGAATTTTATCATTTTTAGTGGTTTATTGCAAAAATTAAGGTCATAATATAAATGGGATATCGATTTCGTTTTCATAAAATCCCGCATTCATTAAACACGTCTTCTAAAACAGATAAAAAAAAACACTCGAAAGAGTCGTTTTATCTTTAGGGTTATATAAATGACTCGTTTTCCTATGTCATAAAATTTGAGACCTGTCCAAATTCAAAGGTTTTGCAGACAAAGAGTTAAAATACCGTTCAGCTGGGTAGAGAATATTGTGGTAAAAGAAAAAAGAAAATCACGGGGATGTAAAATAAGATAAGACAGGAAAGGGTTGATAAATTCGGTATATATGGCCAGTCATTGAATACCACTATATATTTTATCCTTTTTTAACAGGTATTCCAGGAAGGAAGGTTACTTTGACGACATCCCAAAAGATAAAGGTTATCCAAAGAAGCTGTGTTTCAAGTTCGGCAAGAAGGCTCATGGCTGGAGTCAGAGATACATGAAATGAAAGTGGAACCAGAAACTTTGAGACGGTGTTCGTTAAATTCTCATTATATGACAACTACTAACAACCGGCGAGGGACTTTCGGTACTAACGGTTTGACCTCAATTAAAGATGTAATTAACAAAAATTTAACCGTTCCGTATTAAATACCGAATTCTTCCTTCTCGCCAATACATGCGACCTATAGCGTGTTCCTGTTTACGTTATAATAACTGACTTTTAGATTAGTCTATCAAGAAACAATGGTTTTGATCAACGGCTGAACATTTCATTTTGTACACCCTTGAACAACATGTTGCACACGCACCTATATTGTATGCTTGCGCACAAAAATATCCATAAAATTTTACTCAAATCTAGTAAAATGTTTGCTTTGTTTTGCTTGATTGCATTACATTATAAGAAATGAAGAGAACATTTTTTGTGTTCGTATGGGTAATAACTTAACCATTGTCTTGCTGTATAATACCCTTATGGAATTGCATTAAAATCAAAGGGTTGAAGGCACTGATAGTACTTGTTGATCATTAACCAATATTTATTTCTAAAATCAATTTCAAAACTTTTCTGGCAGGAAAAGTACAAGCAGGAGGTGTAGACCAAGATCAGACTGCACTTATGTGCAGGCTGATCTTTGTCTATACTTCCTGCTCAAACCGGGATGTTCCGGGTTCAGCATGGCAAGGATTAAAATCTTAATCACACTCATGTATGAATCAGATTTGTGTATTCACAAATTGTAAATAAGATTTTTGGTTTATACCCCAATGAAAACAAAAGATATTCTCTCCACTTTTTAAATATTTTGGAATCCGGTCAGTTGGCGTGTGTAAATTTACAAACATTCAATCTAAAATCAAAATGATATATCGTCATTGGTCGAGCAAAATGTCGTAAATACATTTTTTATCAAAGCTGTAGTTACGACATTTTGCTCGCCAACCGACGATATTATAACATATCCTAAACTAAAGTACCTTAACCCTTGTCATGTTGAATAAAATCTATTTCAAAAACATACAATTGACCAATCGCCCTGCCCCCTCACTGCCAAGGCTCCGCCTATTTACTCCAACAGGAAGTTCCGGTTCGGTTTTTACGTCATTAATTCGCAAAATTTATGGCCTGTAGCATGTAACAAAACTGTAAAATTGGTTGGCGACCTAAACTACAGCCTGAATAAGCTATATTCTAATACACTGATATTTGTTCAGACAATTCATTTTATGAAAACTCTTGCTCAACAGGGACAAGCAGGTGGTGTAGACTAAGATCAGACTGCACGTATTTGCAGGCTGATCTTTGTCTATGTCTCCTGCGAAAACAGGAATATCCTGGGTTCAAAATGACAAGGGTAAATAATTTTTCCAAACAAGGCTACGCATATCTCTGAAAATGTGATAATACAGTATGAATTTATCGTGTATAAAACAATTTATGTTTATGTAAGTCAAAACTTACAAAGTATGTTATAAATGTTAAATGGATGGCAGAAAATTATGAAACCTAACTCTTGTATTTCCTTTACTGTTTCGAAGAAACCACGAGGTATCGCTGTAGACTTGGCGATGTAGGCATTGTACCAAAGGTTTTGTGTAAACCCGTTCCCAAACGACACAATTTTAGACTGGTCTTAATTGTAAGAGGTTACAGACGCCAAAACAAAGTTGGCTTAAATTTTGAAACAGACCATTTGAGGTAGAAAACTGTGAGAAAAGAAGAAATTGTTTGCTACAAGCAATTTCGTTTTTCTCACAATGTTTTCAAAAGATATATTTCTTTTGTGCGTAAAAATACGGGATTATGTGGTATTGTGTAAATGTAATATGTACGACCAATATGTTACTAGTATGATAGGTCCAGATTATCTATAGGAATCTACCGTCAGAACAGTCTTCAAACACATTCTGATCTCGAGTGGCTTTTTTCTTTAACTTCCCATGCAATAAGGCTTTGGAAAAACTTATAACAGGTATTTTCACCATTATTCACAGTATTTTCAATCCCAAATAGGAAAAATAATATTTCCTTTACCGCAGCTACTTTAAATTTTAACCAGTCTAAATGTTTGTCTCTTGGTGATGGGTAAAGGTAACAAACAATTAATCCTTAACCCTTTACTGTTTTGCAAAATTTTAGACCCATCCAAATTCAAAGGTTTTGAAGACGACTATTTAAGGAGATTTTATTAGAAAAATAATCATTCAATAGGATAAAAAATATTGTGAAAAAAGAAGAAATTGCTTGTTACAAGCAAGTTCTTTTTTTTCCACAATGTTTTCTCAAGTATAAAACAATGGGACGTAAAAACCAGGGATCGAACAGGAAAGATTTAACACATAATCTCACATGCTTATGCGCTAAAAAATAAAGCTGTAGGAGACAATGTGAGAAATTAGAAATTGCCTACAAACAATTTCTTCTTTTCTCACCATCTTGTCTACCTTATTGGTTATTGTTTCTGAATTTATACAAGCTTTGAATTTCCGTCTCCAGCTTCTTTCAATTTTGACCGGTCTTAGATTTGTCGTTTAGTAATAGATTACTTATGAAACTCCGAATGACAACTAGCTATGCAGATGACATGCAAGATATGGTGAGAAGCTCTTTGGCTTTAATAAGCAGTTCATGTCTTATTATTTCTTAACCTATTACCAGATGGCAAAATTTTCGACTGGTCTAAATTGAAAAGAGTTGCAGACGACAATTTAAAGCTTACGAAATGTTGGGGTTTTAGCCTTTAGGTTTATAAAATCATTGTGGGTTATGAAGAAATTGCTTGTAACAATCAATTTCTTCATTATCCACAATGATTTCCAAAGTTCTTTTTTGCTTTAAGCGTACAAAAGCGTCTTTGAATAGAATGGGATAAATCGGTATTAATGACTTTTGAGTATAAAGACAAATAGATATTGACTTAATTTCATGCGCGGGTCCAGAGGGGTAATCAGGGGTCCAGACAACCCCCCCCCCACACACACACACATTAAATATTGTTATACGGTTTGAAAAATCTGGCAATCAAAGTATCATATCGTCAGTGGACAATTAAAATGTCTTAGATACAGCTTTGTTTAAGCTGTAGTTACGGCATTTTACTCACAAACTCACCAACTGACGAATATTATAAAATGAGTACATTTTCAGTTGGAACAGCAACCAACCTACCCTACCCCGAAGGAGAAAAGATTCCCAATCTGCGCATGGATTTATTTTATCGCAATGTTTTGTCTTTTTTAGACCACAACAATCGTTTTTGCAAACGCTGTGTGCATTTTTAGACAAAGTTTTTAGAATACTAGTTTTAAACTACATATTTTTATATAAACAAAAAAGTTCAATCTTTCACGTTTTACGTTTATCGTGCGCTGCTTTCAAAATATGGGCTTTATAATTGAAACTATCTCTATTTACGACTTTTGTGCAGCCCATACGAGAAATGAAAGAATTCAGCAATTTCTAAGCCGCACGTAAAACAGGTTTTTGAAGGGAATGGGGTGTTTTTGTTTAGCAAAAGGTTTAACGTATTCCCGCACAATCCATCATTAAATAAATAGAAGAAAACACTGCGAGAGAAGGAGAAATCGGTACAAGCAATTTCTTCTTTTCTCTATGTGTTTTCTATCATATCTACCACCTAAATTTTAATTCGAAAAAATGTTTGAATTGTCGCCTTTAGCTTCTTTCAATTTTGGACAGTGTAAATATATGCCACCTGGTAACGGATTAAACGTTTCTGTTCATAAAAGATCATCCTTTGTAAATAGACACACTAGAAAACCTGTAAATATTATTTTATATCGATTGTTCTTTGGTAAGAAAAGTTGCCACCTATTTTTATAATACTGTTTAAGAATATATTTTACAACAAATGAATGAAATTATATTGACGTTGAAATGAGAAAAGCTTTTGTTTATTTATTAGTTATCACTAAACCCATTCCCTTACTTACGTACAACAATGCTTTGGTGCGAACTTGACCCCTTTGGTGCGAACTTGACCCCTTTGGTGCGAACTTGACCCATTCTAACAGAATCGCTAGCACGTCGGACTCTCAATCATGAGGTCCAGAGTTCGATCCCCAGTCGCGGCAAATATTCTTACCGACATTTGTCCCCAACCAATGGGTGGATAATCGTATACCTAGATCAGCTGGAGGTTCGGATAGGATGAAGTGGTAGTGGTACGAACGAGATTCGAACCCGTATCAAACAACATGGCGAAAGGTTGACATTTCTAGTAAGAACTTATGTCTTAAAGATTTTTTAAAATATTTTGCAGCAAATACAAGATATATATTTAAAATACCGAGATAACTTTTCATTTAGGAGTCCGCGCCTGGCTCTGTGGCTGCTGGAGATTTCTTTTAATATAGTGTTCTTCATTTTACACAATGTTTTCTCAATTACTTTTGCTGAGGAGGCGTCCAAAAGCGTCCCTGGTTGGGAAATGGGTTAAGAATTAGGGCCGTGGCCATAGAGCACTAGGTAGCGACACGGGCTTCTAATCATGGGGTCTCGTCTTCGATCTCCGGTCGCGGCAAATATCCTGTCCGACATTTGTATCTATTTCTTCTATTACTTACAGATACTCGATATAGTGAGTATTTGCGGACATATGGTGTTTTTTAATTCTTGTTAAGTTAAGAGGCTCGTGTTTAAACTGGATCCCATGACCCAATGCGATCCCCGACGGCGGCACTCATCATTTCCGACTATATGTCTCTCACCAATGGGTCGATAATCGTAGACCTATGTGGGATAGCAGCTGGAGGCTAGGAAAGGATGTAATGGTAGTACTGGTGTGAGAAATACAAGGATTCCATTGTTAGGTGCTCAAGCCGCCGCGATATCACTGACAGATTGTTGAAAGCGGCGCAAAACCCCATTCAATCAAACAAACAAATCCATGACCCCATGGCAGAGTATCGGCTTTTATCAATACAACTTATCACTACACCGTTTGTACAAAGGTTTCAATATAACTAGGTCAACTTAAAATTTCAATCCTGTTTGGTTTATACTTGTCGTTTGCCACTTTACACCCTTTTGTCTGTGGAATTTTGACACAAGCCAACAAATGATGTAGTAAAAGATTATGTGAAACACTCCTCGTTTTACTAGGCTTCTTCTTTTCTCGAGGCAGCAATGGTAGTGTATCAAAGTATAGCATTGGTCTTCCACCTCTGTTGATTATTGTTGGTAGTCAGTATCGGATGCTAACCGTCACCCCCTATTGTGACTGTAAATCGTCACAATGTAACTATTCGACAAAGAGTTTTTCCCCCTGTCAAAACCGCCGATTACGTTTCTTTTGATGGCTACGAAAAGCACATAAAAATCCCTTCAATTGGTATGCTTTATTTCATCGCAAGACCGGATTTATCGGCTAAAACTATGAGCACCACACATTTATCGGGGGTTAAGAAAGTACTTCAAATTTCAATAAATACTTTGTCCAAAAAATAAAAACGGTATGCGATCCATCGACACAATGTTTATGTACTTGATGCCGTAATGCACATGTTTTTTTTTTAAATTTGTCTTTAATATCAGCCAGTGATGGTTAAGCATCACAACAAGAATGATACTTGTGATAAGTATTCTTTTGTGATGAACTGGGACGGCTAGCCATCAGATTCTGATGAGTATTCCATTATAGAGAATAAGGACGGCTAGCAATCACCTTCTGATGAGTATTTCATCATTATGAACTGGGACGGCTAACCATCATATTTTGATGAGTATTCCATTATAATGAATTAAAACGGCTAGCCATAACATTCTGATTGGTATTCTATTATAATGATTAAGGATGGCTAGCAATCACATTCTGATGAGTATTCCATTATTTTTAACTGGGACGGCTAGCCATCAGATTCTGATGAGTATTCCATTATAATGAATTTGGACGGCTAGCCATCACATTATGATTTGTATTCTATTATAATGATTAAGGACGGCTAGCAATCACATTCTGATGAGTATTCCATTATTATGAACAAGGTCGGCTAGCCATCAGATTCTGATGAGTATTCCATTATTATGAGCTGGGACGGCTAGCAATCAGATTCTGGTGAGTATTCCATTAAAATGATTAAGGACGGCTAGCAATCACATTCTGATGAGTATTCCATTATTTTAACTGGGACGGCTAACCATCAGTATAATGATGATTCTTCCTTATACTGAATTTGGACGGCTAGCCATCACATTCTGATAAGTTTTCCATTATAATGAACTGGGACGGCTAGCCATCAGATTCTGATAAGTATTCCATTATTATGAGCTGGGACGGCTAGCAATCACATTCTGATGAGTATTCCATTATTTTAACTGGGACGGCTAGCCATCAGTATTATGATGATTCTTCCTAATACTGAATTTGGACGGCTAGCCATCACATTCTGATAAGTTTTCCATTATAATGAACTGGGACGGCTAGCCATCAGATTCTGATGATAATTCTTTTATAATGATTTAGACGCATAGTCATCAGATTCTGATGAGAATCCATTATAATGAACTGAGACGGCTAGCCATCATATTCTGATGAGTATTCTATTATAATGAGCTGGGAGAGCTAGCGATCACATTCTGATGAGTATTCCATTATCACGAATTAGGACGGATAGCCATCAGATTCTTATGAGTATTCCATTATTATGAGCTGGGACGGCTAGCCATCAGATTCTGATGAGTATCCCATTATTATGATTAAGGACGGCTAGCCACTAGATTCTGTAGGAGTATTCCATTATAATGAACTTGTACGGCTAGCAATCCGATCCATTATTATGAACTAAGACGGCTAGCCATCAGATTCTGGTGAGTATTCAATTATATTGAACTGGGACGGCTAGCCATTTGATTCTGATGAGTATTCCATTATCATGAACTGTGACAGCTAGCCATTACATTCTGATGAGTATTCCATTGTAATGAACAAGGTCGGCTAGCCATCAGATTCTGATGAGTATTCCATTATTATGAAATGGGACGGCTAGCCATCAGATTCTGATGAGTATTCCATTATTATGAAATCGGACGGCTAGCCATCAGATTATGATGAGTGACCATTATGATGAATTAGGACGGCTGGCCATCAGATTCTGATGAGTATTCCTTTATTATGAACTGGGACGGCTAGCTATGTGATTCTGATGAGTATTCCATTATAATGATTAAAGGCGGCTAGCCATCAGATTATGATGGGTGACCATTATAATGAATTAGGACGGCTGGCCATCAGATTCTGATGAGTATTCCTTTATTATGAACTGGGACGGCTAGCTATGTGATTCTGATGAGTATTCTATTATAATGATTAAGGACGCATAGTCATCAGATTCTGATGAGAATCCATTATAATGAACTGGGACGGCTAGCCATCATATTCTGATGAGTATTAATGAACTAGGAAGGCTAGCCATCAGATTCTGAAGAGTATTCCATTATAATGAATAAGGACGGCTAGCCATCAGATTCTGATTAGTATTCCATTATTATGATTAAGGACGGCTATCCACTTGATTCTGAAGAGTATTCAATTATAAGGAACTTTTACGGCTATCCATCCGATCCATTATTATGAACTAAGACGGCTAGCCATCAGATTCTGACGTGTTTTCAATTATATTGAACTGGGACGGCTAGCCACCAGATTCTGATGAGTATTCCATTAAAAGAAACTAGACGGCTAGCAATCAGATTCTCATGAGTATTCCATTATTATTAACTCGGACGGCTAGTCATCAGATTCTGATGAGTATACCATTATTATGAACCTGGACAGCTAGCCATCAGACTCTGATGAGTTTTCATTATAATGAACTAAGACGGCTAGCCATCAGATTCTTACGAGTATTCAATTATTATGAGCTGGGACGGCTTGCCATCAGATTCTGATGAGTATTCCATTATAATGATTAAAGGCGGCTAGCCATCAGATTATGATGGGTGACCATTATAATGAATTAGGACGGCTGGCCATCAGATTCTGATGAGTATTCCATTATTATGAACTGGGACGGCTAGCTATGTGATTCTGATGAGTATTCCATTCTACTGACTTGGGACGGCTTAAAAGTCAGTCAAAAGTGACGTTAAACCTCAATCAATCAATCAGTTATTGTGGTGGTGGTGGTGGTGGTTGTTATCATTTTGTTGTTGTATTTTTGTTTGATTTTGTATGGCTTTGTTTGTTTGTATTTTTTTTTTCAATAATTAGTGAGGCGTCAACCATATATACCTCGACTTTTAAATCTTCAGAACAGTCGACGTCAATAGGAGGGTTTTTTATGGCCGCTTTGCATCGTTGACTCATCGTCGACGATTATCTGGGGTACTGAGAACCATCTAAATCCCATTATGGACAGTTTTCACACTCTTTTCGTGGTCACTACTTTCAGATATTAGAGACTATAGTAACCGTCGATATCCGACCGAGATGCTTACGCAAAGATGCAGGCATCCGTCCGAAAATATACAAATCAGTGTGTTTTATCCAGCAATCAATGTAGAATCTGATAGCTAAGCGTCAAATACTATTGTTACCGTAAATCGTAATTATATTTTTTTCCAAATCGCCGGTCACGTTTCTCTTGATGTCTACAATAAGCATATGGAAATCCCTTCAACTGGAATCAAATTTTGTTCTAAAAATGATTAATCTGCTAAAACGATCACCCACGCATCTTTATAGGATGTTCTAAAATTCGTTAAATTTCGAGAAAAACAGTTTTCTGCAAATAAAAGCGGTATGCAAGTGACAAATCGAGACTGTCAATCATGGAATATATCGATTAATCAAATTATTCATTCAGCCCGTAGTTGAGGTTTAATCTCCAACATTGGCCGCCATTTGTGTGAAATGTTGTTTGGCGACTTAAACATCCTAACTACAACTTATTCAAACTATAGTTACGACGTTTAGGTCGCCAACCAACGATTTTCCATTTTGTTACATGCTAATGACCATAGTTAATGCAAAATAACGCCGTTTAGAATAGAAGCGGAAATTCCTATCGGAGTCAATGGGCTTAGAGGAGTAAGTGGGCGGGACCAGCGATTGCTTAATTCATTAACATAATGCATATGCATGTAATACCGTAATACACATAACCATTTATACATTTTTAAAGCTTATCAAGGTTTTATAAAGTGTCTCAAATTTTCAGAATTCAAATACTTGTGATGAATAAACATCTCAGTTTTTAGCTAGCAAAGCGTCAGCTTTGATAGCTTAAGTTAACAGACAAAGCTTTGAGGTCTTCTCAAAGTTCAACGAGTGCAGCCTGCCACTGGAGGCTTAACCACTAATGCTTTTTAATGCCTACGCCATAAAAGTAGTTCTTATGTATTTCAGGAATATTGCCAACTGCATTCAAATTGTGGTGGACTCTTTAAAAGCATGCTATTTAATATCTTACCCATTCGCACTCAATTCCGCTTTTAAGCATCTCAAGAAAAAAGCTTTAGAAAACATTTTGGATAATGAAGAACTTTCAGACAAGCAATTTCTTCTTTGTCCACAATGTTTTCTAACCAAGAATGATTTATTTATTTGTTGGTTTGTTTGATTGTTTTTTGGGGGGGTTGTGTTTTGATTTTTGTTTTTTTCTAAATTTCATTAAATTGAAATTGTCGTCTACAACATTTTTTAAATTGAACCAGTCTAGGACGGTTACTTTAACCTAGTTTATTTATCAGGATAACCTTGACAAAGATGATAACTTAACAAAACTATGCTTTGCTAGCTTACAGTACTTTCAGTACTTTGAATATTTCTTGTCAGTGACGGAAAGCCATAATTCTTTTTCTTCAATAAAAGCCAGTTAAGCATCACATTTAAAATGAAACTAATGATGAGTATCCGTCACAATGAATGCAGTTTTGTTTATTCATTTTTATGTGACATAATTGACGGTCCATTTCTGATTATTGGATAAAATCACCTAATTGACGGCTTGACACCAGTTGATCTCAGTTATTCCGCCATATTAATGCCTCCCAAAGAAAAAAAAATGCAGATACCGCCGCTGCCCAAGCCGCCAACGTGGTATCTCTTCAATAATGGCTTCTTGAAATATGTAGTTTCCCATCCCAACAATTTGACAACATCTTTTATTTGATCTTGATTGTTCACGAAAATCAAGACATACAATTGGTCATAAATGTAAGTTTATTTGTTCTATATATATGTGAAGAAAAAACTGACAACTTGCGGACGAAAATGAGCTATTGCAGATCGGCTGTCTCTCTTGTAATCTGTCGATCTATCCGCTTGTTTGTTTGTAATTGTAATAATAATAATAATAAATTCTTTATTTATATGTGAGTCATTAAGCTGACACCATTATACATGCAATTAACATGAATAATGAAGAACTTATTTACAATGAGGCCTTCTTAACAGAGGAAAATGGAGATGCCATTGCATGATGAGGATGACCGAGGGTATGAAGAAACATAAAGACATACACAGCTCTCTTTTATCAATTATTATGTATCTATAAGTAATTTTTATGTAATTGTCTGGTTCGTTCGTTTGTTTAACCCTTTCCTGGTTAATGCCTGGTTTTTACGTCCCTGACATTTTGTAATTGAGAAAATATTGTGGAAAAAGAAGAAATTGCTTGTAACAAGCAATTTCTTCTTTTTTCCACAATATTTTCTACCCTACTAAATGGTTATTTTCCAAATAAAGTACACTTTAAATTTTCGTCTGCAAAACCTTTGAATTTGGACAGGTCTAAAATTTTGCAAAACAGGAAATGGTTAAAACAGAATTCTTATCGCCTTGCTGTTATTCGACTCTTAGTTGGAACACTTCTTTATTTGCAAAGGGAAACGACTCAAATATAAGAACCAATTAATCTGAATCTTGGTTATCTGCCTAAATAAAATGTCGCAACCTTGCAAGCAATTTTAAGAACAACGCAAAGTATCCAATGCTTGCCAAATTCGATCGACTAATTAAATCATTCATTTACACTGGAATTGAGCTTTGAACTTCGACAAAATAAGAATTGCTATAGAAAAAAATCGTGGTCAGAGAATGATTTGCTTGTAACAAGCAAATTCTCCTTTTCTCGATAAATTTCCATTTTTACACAATATAGTCTATCATATACTGCATTAACTATCTTTATTTGTTCAATATAATTCTAGTGCTTTGTTTTCTGCAGTTTCTCCCAAATTCGGACCCGTCTAAATATCGCTGTAACAGCTTTAAACAATAAAATATCAGAATATCGGGTTACTCCCAGAAATAATGAACATAATACTGGACCCGTATTTAGACAGATGTCAAAATAGAATTGCCTATTTATAACAAACTTCCAGTATTTGTTTTCTTGATATATTTTAGGGGAAGAGAGAAATTGTTTTTATTTTCATTATTTACTCGAGGATAACACGATAAAGACGAACTCATATTTCCATCGTGGTCCTAACTCATCCCGGATATTACCATGCACAGTAGGGAGAGGGAGGCAATGAATTCTAACCACTGCAACCCACTTTTAGAGTTAGGCGGACTGGTGCTTTGTCGGTTAACTGTCCTGCCCAGATACACAACCCGCCTCCGGTTGGTCTCGAACCCACGATCATCCTATTACGAGTCGAGCGAACTAACTACCGGCCATCGAGCCATACTAATGACTGATCACAAGCAAGTTTGTTTTCATAACTGCTAACAATGTTGATATAGTTATAGCTTCAAACTCTTTCTATTGTGACCAGATTCAATATTTGAGTCTGTGCGTGACATTTCCAACCGGATGCACGGGCTGATCTGAGTCTTTATACTTAGCGCACATTCCGGTTGGTAATGTCACCCAAAGGCCCATTTTGTCATGCATTAATACATTATCTGACGAATTTATTTTTAGACGGGACCAAACTCAAAGATGTTGAAGATGATAATATTTAGTTGATGAAATCTTGAATCGATTTGTCATTTGTAATAGAAAGCATATAGTTGTTAATAAGGAAATTGCTTGTTATAAGCAATCTTTTCATTTTTCCACAGTGGTTTTCCAAAGACTTTCTTCTTGGGGGCTTCCCTATTCCAGAAAAATGGGTACCATCCACTTTACTTTACCAATAGAATGTCGTTTGAAATGTTTGTGGGTAGCAAATACGACAAATGGTGGTTCACCGCCCATCTCCACTTCAATGGGAAGTTTAATTTAGATATTAACCGGCGTTATTGTTCTAAAGTTATGGCCAGTAAAGAAAAAAGGAAAATGGCTGGTGGGCGACACAAACGTCGTTACTACAGCTTAAATAAGCTGTATTTACTATGTTTTAGCTGCCAAACCAACAAAAATGCTCCACATAAATGTCAACCAAATGTTGGAGTTAAAATTTCACTTCTGGTCTGAATGAATGTTGATTGGTCGATTCGTGATTTGATTGACATAGCGATCCGTCATTTATAAATAAACAAGAACGCTTTAAAACCAATCAATACTAACTCGGACAGCGCCGTGATTTGATCTAAAGATTATCAAAAAAAACACGATTAAGAATTTGAGAGCCGTTTTACTTAGGTCCCAGTGATACTTAGACAGCCTATCAAAAGTAACTGAAGTCTCAAAATGATAATGATAATACGTATCTCTTTAGATTTTAATTCATTTTATTTGAACCATTTTAATTAAGCGTTCGGCCCGACCACCTGATGCCTATTTACGAATCGAATCGATCGAGGATTTGTTGTTGTTGTTGCTGTTGTTATTGTTGTTGTTGTTGTTTTTCTGCTGCTGCTGCTTTTTATTAAAATATATTTCTCTATTATTTTTCAATTTTAAAATTCAAGAATTTTTAGTTTCATACATTTTAACTTGATTTTGTTGATATTGTCTAAAATATGGAATTATAAGAGCCTACCAGTGTCTTTCGAATTATTCTGTTTGAGTTATGGTGCTTCAGGGACATTAAGTTCCTAATTGTCGAAACCTTTGCATTGGTGTAACCAAGCGCGTTTGTTTTATCGTCGTTGGCGATGCAAAATGTGGTAACTACAGCTTTATCAAAGCTGTAGTTACGACATTTTGCACATCCGACGACGGTTTGTTGTTTTAAAAGAGAGAAAGTCGTTCGAATCAGGTTTCTGAATTACCCCATTCCCTAACAGTGGCACTTTTTGACGCTCATCAAGAAAAATGATTTGGAAAATATGGTCATGAGCAATTTCTTCATTTTAGACCATGTTTTCTATCCAGAAAGCTGAAAAATCTAAAATTTGATAAACTTTGATTGTCGCCTACAACTCCTTTCAATTTGGAATAGTCTAAAACTTTGTTGTGTTGTAATGGGTTAAGCAGTCTTAATGCGCATGCCCACACCGCTGTCGACACGAAGCGACGCTTGTCATTATTTTGATGAGTGAGGAACAGAACATTTAGAAAGTCATGAATTTTTCGGATATTTTTTGGATTGTTGGATTTATAGTAATTGCGTTCGTCTTGTACATGGTTTGTTATGAAAAACGGTTGGAAATGGAGAGAAGAATATCCATGGGGAAAGAACAAGTCAGGCGTATCCTAGCCAAGAATGGTAGACGATTGTCGCAATATGGGTTACGCATTGAGCGACAGTTCTCTGAGAGCGGATATAGTCAAGCTACAAGAGGCATAATGACAGACTTGAGGCGTGAACCTCCTTGTGAAAATGATGTTGAAAGAGAGTCAAATAAACATTTTATATGCCCGTTCTCAAACATCATGTCTATTCCCGAAAATAAAGAAAACAGTGCATTTGATGAAGGAGATGCATCTTCGAATACAAAAAGCGAAACATCAAGGATTGATACTGCATATAAACACCTAAAATCAGAAGCATACAAGAAGAGACAAAATACACCCTTTCTTCCAAGAAATCTACAGACACCGCCACGCCCTCACACAAGACGAGCTTCTGTAATGCCTGTTTTCAAAACACCAAAAAGTCTTCCAAGAAGAAAGTCCGTCTTACCAATCCTTGCGGAAGAAGCCTTGACACCACTGCGTCCGTCTGTCTACAAGCCTGCACTGCCCATACAGAGCTTGGCCGCTGCTAAGAAAGAAGTAGTCATTGTAAAGCCACCTGTCTATGTCTGTCCACGAAGATCGTCCGTATTATTCAATTCCTCCCTGTTTGCCCATGCTCCTTTTAGAAGATTGTCAAAAGTATGCCAAGATAAAGATGCGCTCGATTACCAAATAAGTGTTGATATTAGTGGTAAGGGAGCAAATTCTGGGTCTGCAGGCGGCAAGAGTGGACAAGATATATCAACAAACTGTGTCTGGCAGAGTGATATCAGTAGAATGCGAAGAAGGTCTAGGTCTGGGAGCCTGTACAGAGCTACACGTAACTCCATCATCTCCGGTTTGAAAATGCGGTCGTCCGTCATTGAAGATATTGATGATTTGAATCAGTCTGAATACAGCAAAAAGGGTGACCCAAACCCGGAAAGGCGACAATCTATTCCAAAATTGAAGGGAAACTATCTTACAGGTAAAGCGTTTCGTCCATACAACACTTTCTGAAATGATTTTAGAAAATACCCTAACTTTGACCTTTACGCTTTCAAAGCCTTTAACGCTACGAGAGTGGAAATACAAAAACACATTTAATTCGTACAAAAATGTAATATAGGTAATTAGCTAAGTTACTAATGATCTAAATAATACCATCTGAATTTGATAAAAAAAAAAGATAAACCGAAATATTACTCAATCATTGTATAAATCAGTACATAAATAGTCAGATTAGCGTTCTCGTCAGATTCCTATTGCCATTCTAAACACCCAACACTTCAAGTGCGTAATTACATATAGATAATAATAGTTTTCGACGCATAGTTTATATAATGTCTATCTACTTGTTATTTCCTATGAAATATGTGATTACGTTTGCAAATATTCAGACAAGTCTACGAACTTGCTTCGATTTACGACGATAGTAGTTCATTATCGTACAAAATATGAACAAACGTACAAATCCTTTAGGATCGCAGCAAATAGTCAAGTATTTAGTTTGTTTGCAGAATCTGTCGCAAAATATTGCTTTCAATTCATTCTCGCAGGAAACCTTTCTGAGTTCAAATCTGTCTTTGGGCCGAAAGCCCACGAAGAACTTTGGAAGAAATACAACCGTTTCGGACCAGTGTACCAGATAAACGCTCTTGGTCAGAAAATTGTGTTTTTGTTTGACCATAAGGATATCGATGCCTTGAAAAAAGCCGAGGGAAAATGTCCAAAGCATATGGATTTTAAACATCTGCGTATATACAGGCAAAGAAACAACCTGCCACTAGGTGTACTTTTGAGGTAGGAAAAGTATTATTTGGTATTTGGTTCCTGTGTACAATGTCTGTGTCCGTCATTTGAGAAAATATAATGTCTATGGTACAGATAGTATTGACCCTTATCAGACAGCCCTGAGTTACCGGGGTCTACATTTTGACATGGATTTGAATTGAGAATGGTATGCTACCTAAGCGTTAACCCTTGTCATGCTGAACCCGGAATATTCCGGTTTTGGCAGGAGGTGTAGACTAAGATCAGACTGCTCTTATTTGCAGGCTGATCTTAGTCTACATCTCCTGCTCATACTTTTCCTTCCCGAGTCTTTTATGAGGTTGATTTCTAAAAGAATTATTGATTTTTGAGCAACAAGTTCTATCAGTGCTTTCAGTCCTTTGATATGACAGCAATTCAGTAAGGTAATTTATACAGCATGACAAGGGTAAATATAGGAAATCGCATGAGTGCTCAGTAAGTCTTACTTTAATCTAAGAAGTCACTATTGCTAAAAATTATAAAAAACGATGCTTTGTCGAGTTTTATCAGTTTTTGGATGACTATATCGGTGAAGTAAAAACAATGAATTCGACTTTGATATCTTATTCATACCATAATATTTCATCTCGTTTAAAACGAAAATAATCACACGGCTCCCCCAGGAGAGGCGTTTGGTTGCGATACCACTCCCAGTTAAATAATCAAATGTGGTCCACCAATTTGTTTCTGTACCCATGCATTACTTCAGTGTATTTTTTCTAAATCTCGGAAAGACTCTACTCTTAACAAACAATATAAAAATGTAGAACTTTCACTTCTTCAATCACGGGATGTCATGGGTTTGATCCCCGGTGGCGGCACATATTCTTTCCGACATTTGTCTCTCACCAATGGGTGGATAATCGTAAACCTATGTGGGATAGCAGCTGGATGCTAGGAAAGAATGTAGTGGTAGTGCTGGTGTGAGAAATACCAGGAATCCATTGTTAGGTGCTCAAGCCGCCGCGATATGACTGAAATACTGTTAGAAGCGGCGTTAAACCCCATTCAATCAATCAATCCTGTTAATTATGGATAAGTATAGCTTATTTACAAGTATATTGTAATACCTTGTCGAAAACACGAGACGTGTTAAAAAGCATTATATCTAGAACATACGAAAGAATCAAGTTTTCATGGTTATTATATTCTTTAACGTAAATTAGATTTTACACATTCGTTTCTACTTGTTTTTTGATGTTTCAATATGATACTACCAAGAATATTTAATTATTCATACATATATTTCAATTTCTCATTTCTTTACTCATTGTCCTTCGTTCACTCAACAGTTGTGGGGATGACTGGAAACGACAGCGTAAAATCCTGTCTAAGGCGATGAACAGTTCTATTGTACAGGCAGAGTTTGTTCCCGTCATCAATCAGGTAAAGCAACCTACAGCACTAATTTTGTAAAAAGATTTTTTTAGAAAATATATTTATTTAATTTTTTGTTGATTTTTTCTATTTGTTTGTTTTTGTGTGTGTGTTTTTTTTTTTTTTTTTTTTTTTTTTAATTGTTCATTTTGATTGTAAATTTCTAAATTGATTTAGCCCTTTCCTGTACAAACTCAAGATTTTACGTCGCTGTGATTTTATACTTGAGAAAATATTGTGGATAAATAAGAAATTGCTTGTTACAAGCAATTTCTTCTTTTCCCACAATATTTACTACCACATATGATTCTATTTCAAATTGCTTCCAATTTTTATTGTCGTCTGCAACCTCTTTCAATTTAGACCAGTCTAAAATTTCAGAAAAAGTAAAGAGTTAAAGACCCTCGAAAAGGGCAATATTTCTCGCCAAAACGAATCTTGAAATCTTCGTTAAAATTCTTCACAGACCCTTCTATGATTAGGTCACATACCTGCTATGAAAAGCTTTACCGAAAAGAAAACGAAAATAAATTTCAAAGTTATTTCATATTGCCAACATCGAATGATTTTGAAATTTATTTTCGCTTTCTGCCTGGCAGTCCGTTTCATATCGGGCTTATGGCCTATTCTGGAATTGTTGTAAAAGGGTCTGTAAATAATTTCAACGACGATTTCAGGATTACTTTTGATGAGGATTTTTTGTCTAAAGAAAGCCACAGTTCCTGAAATAAAGCTTTGTCTTTTCATTAAATTCGACTGACTTTCTGGCGACATCTAACATATCGACTTGTTTAGATGTAGGAAGAGTATTCACACTCTGCTTTTAGTTCCACATGGTGGCCAATGCGTGTCTTCTAACAAATTGAATGGTATATTTTAATGTCACAGGTCGCGAAAGAATTGATGTCACTAATAGAGAACAGATTAGAAAGTTGTCCACGATCTGAAACGTTTCGCCCTGAACGTGACATTAACAATTATGCAATAGAAGGTTTGACTTGGATTTTTTTTTTTTTTTCGATGTTGTTGTTTGTTTGTTCGATTGTTTGTTTTCGCCTTATTGTCGGACGAAATATGTTCAAATTAAAAATATTTTCTCTATCCAGTCTAATAAAAAGTTCATAACATGGACTCTGCTTGGACGAAACAAATAAAATTTCTCGTGATTAAATTCAATATGTCTCGTCCAATAAGAGCCCTTGTTATAAAACAATTTTTGTGACCGCTAAGAAAATCCTAACCAGTCTTATAAATATTTCATAGCAAGCACTCTGCTTAGACGAGACATCAAATGCTCTTCAAATTAAAGACCTCTTTATGAAATTTAATTTGTCTCGTCCAATAAGATCCCTTGTCATGAAATTCAAATATACAAATGTATATGAGTTGGTGAATACGATCTGTTATTGCATCGTCAATTGGCGAACTTAATCGTAAATGCAGCCTTATTTAAGCTGTTTTTACGTCATTTTGATTGCCAATCGAGGACATAGTTTTTTGTTTGTTTGTTTGTTTGTTTTTCTAATGGCGTAGATTTTTGTAACATAGTTATTGTATGTGATTAATTCATTATCATTTGATATTAACTTCTTTTTAAAATCATTTTTACGATGACGGATTAGGTCGTCGCTATTTGTAATAATTGGGTCATTTTCATCAAACATCCCACGATTAGTAAAATTCAAATAAAAAAAGACTATATACGATTACCTTTAACACGTATATACTTAAAGCAATTGCCAGACGACAAAAAATAAACTAGTTAAAAATCAAATAAGTTGCAGGCGACATCAAGTTGATAAATTAAAATCGCTCTGTCATTTCGGGTATAAAAAACAAATTGGAAAATGCAGAATTTACTTTTAACAAGCAATTTCTGCATGGTTCCGGATTGTTTTCCCGAACCCTTTTCCTATAGGGCGTCGAAAAGTGGGATTGCGTGGTATTGGTATAAAACTATCATTATTAAAGGCAATTCTAAATTAAAGGGATGTTTTAACTCATTACCACACAATTCCTTATTTTACACGCTAATAAAATACAGTGATTGAAAACATTGTGAAAAAAGAGAGTAATTGTTAATATCATGTAATTTCTCCTTTTCTCACAATATTTTTACCTTATTTTGTCCATAGTATTTACCGATTTTTCCTCTGCAACCCTTTTGATTTTGAACCAGTGTAAAATTTTGTCGTGTGGAAGTGGGTTGAGCATAATATTTCACGAACATGAAATATATTATACTGTTTTCAATGAACGTTAAATGAAATAATATGCAAGAACTTTGATTATAATTTGTTGTTGCTGTTGTTGTTAGCCTTTGGTAGGATACTGTATGGAAGAGACTTGAAATGTTTGTCTACGGACACAGAAACAGACCTCCACAAATTCGTGAATATTGCCAAGTAAGTCTGTCTATATAAAATCTATCGGATCGCGACTGTCAATCAGAATACCTTGTTACCAATCAAGCCATACATTTAGACTGGAAATTAACTTTGAACTTCGGCATTGGTCGAAATTTATGCGAAGTATTTCTTTTTTTTTTTTTTTTTTTTTTTTTTTTATTTCGGCGACTTAATTAACCCATTACCACATAGTGACGCTTTTAAACACCCCTCAATAAAAAATGTTGGAAAACATTATGGAAAATGAAAAAAATGCTTGTTACAAGCATTTTTTTCTTTCTCCACAATGTTTTCCATTTTAAAAGACAAAAGGTTTAAAGATTTCATCAACTTAAAACTGTCGTCTGCAACTTCTTTAAATTTAAAACTTTATGTGTGGAAATGGGTTAAACGTTGTAACTATGGCTTATTAAGCTTATGTTAAGTCGCCAACCAACTACACGTATTTTACTTTTTTGTTACATGTGCTAGTCACGAACTCTACAAAATAATGCCGTTTGATATCTAAGTCGGAGCGGCAAACGATACGTCAAATAAACTATTTTGTTTCCTCAGTGTAAGAGGTTTTGAAGTATATATATTTCTTATTGATTGAATATTCTTTTTGACTTGTGTTTTAATTTATTGAGACTTTCGTATTCAACCAAGACGATAAATGGTGTTCTTTACGAGGTTCTGAGATTTTGCAGACATTCGAATAAAAATATACTGTGCGATACGGGATAGAAAATATTATTGAAATTGGGAGTAATTGCTTAATACAAGAAATATCTCCTTTTCAAACAATGTTTCGGACCAATTTTCTCCAATGAGTCAAGTATCGTGATGATTTTTAACTTTACACGTATAATTCGTATGATAAATTCCTCATATCTATTGTTATTTGCCAAAAGCATAGATCGCGCTGATTTGCTGAATAAATGAAATCCAAACGATTATGAATCCTTTTCTTTGTCAGTATCCAATCGATCTAGAGTTAACTTATTAACAGTTTCCTGTTTTTCAACATTTTAGACCCGTCCAAATTCAAAAGATGAACAGACGAACATTAAAAAATGATGTTATTTGAGAAATAACTATTTAGTAGGGTAGAAAATATTGTGGAAAAAAGGAAATTGCTTGTAATAAGCAATTTCTTCTTTTTCCATAAAGTTTTTCTCACTTATAAAATCACAGGAAAGCAAAAACCAGGGATTGGACAGGAAAGGGTTAAACAAGTAAAATTGAACAAAAACTGCTGATCAGACCTTTGAGCCTTATTTTGCGAATTAATTTAGATTAACTGTATCATTTTTTCAATAGCGAGTAAAAATTGGATTTGCTGCGTTCCTTGATGAAACTAGCTTATAAATGGAAGTTACTCACAAAAGGAATAGCGAATAACGAATTCAATGTAATTCGTCCTTTGTAACTTTAGCGAGTATAAAATGGATTTGCTGCGTGCTTTGTTGAAACTACCTTACAAATGAAAGTTATTCACAAAATGGATTGTGAATTAGGTGTTCTATGTAGTTTGTCTTTTGTATATTTAGCGAGTATAAAATTGATTCGCTACGTTCCTTCTTGAAACGAGTTTACAAATGGAATTTATTCACAAGACGGATAGCGTATAAGGAGTTCTATGTAATTTGTCTTTTGTATTTTTAGCGAGTATAAAATTGATTCGCTGCGTTCCTTCTTGAAACGAGCCTATAAATGGAAGTTATCCTTAAAAGTATAGCGAATTTGTTCTATGTAATTTGTCTTTGAATCTTTAGCGAGTATAGGATCGATTTGCTGCGTGCCTTGTTGAAACAAGCTTACAAATGGAAGTTATTCACAAGGGGATAGCGAATTAGTTCTATGAGTTTTGTCCTTTGTATCTTTGGCGAGTATAAAATTGATTTTCTGCGTTCCTTGTTGAAACTAGCTTACAGATTGAAGTTATTCACAAAAGTGATAGCGAATAAGGAGTTCTATGTAGTTTGTCTTTTGTATATTTAGCGAGTATAAAATGGATTTGCTGCGTTCCTTGTTGAAACTAGCTTACAAATGGAAGTTGTTCACAAAAGGGATAGCGAATAAGGAGTTCTATGTAATTTGTCCTTAGTATCTTTAGTGAATTTTAGTATTACAATAATCATTCCATTTGCGTGCGATAGTTTGTTTGTTTCATTTTTTTATTGTACACTTGTTTGTTTGTGATATCTTTTTTCTTCTGCGAAATTTCACTTGACATTGTATAGATTTCGTTTATATTATTACTAGGAGTAATTTTGAAGACGCCAAGGCCCTGATGACATTACCATCTTGTTTGATGTTGTTACATCCTGCATGGAGAAGACATAACGAGAAATGGAACTTTATGTTGGAAACAAGTATTTTTGGCCTTTTTTGTCTTGTTTTATTTTGTATTGTTTTGCTTTTACATGCGTGAGTTGCCAAATAACCCCGATTTCTTACGACCCTGAAATATCATATCAATGAAAAGACAAAAAAAATGCTTGCAACAAGCGATTTTGACTTTCCTGCGATATTTATTTACCTATATGGAATATGTTGTTCAAATTCACCCATTCCATTTTTTTGACTGCTACCTTTATGAAATGACTGATCACGTCTCCCAATCAAATTATCAATCGATAAATCAAATCATTCAATTAGACCGGAAGTGAACTTTGAACTACACTAATAGTCGACATTTTTTTAGCATTTTGTTTGTTTGTGCGACTTAAACGTCATAACCACAGATTATTCAAGCTGTAGTCGCGAAGTTTAGGTCGCCAACCAACAATTTTACTTTTTTGTTGCATGTTTCTGGCTATTATTTTTCAAAATAACGCCGAATAACGTCGAACCGGAACTTTCTGTCGGAGTTTTAGTTCGAGTTAGCGAAGTTAGTTGGTGGGTCAAGTGATCCGGCATTTAGGATCAGTCTTGAGTATTGTCGTCTGAATATTGGTGACTTGCATGTCTGTAGTATACCGCAAATCATTTATTCTCACATAATAATGTTGCGCCAGTTTAATCTAATAGCATTGATATCAAAATGTACCAGAAACCATGAACGTCATAGATTTTAAACGAGTAGAAGTATCCTTATCGAACTAGGATCTACCAAAACATATTTTGCTTGCATTTCATGTGGCGTTTAAGATTTAAAACTAACATTCAAATATTTTATTTCTTCGCGAAAAGGGCATTCAAAACGAAATAAAATGTGCATGCAATTTATATGCACACACAAACAAATTGACGTTCGGTAAAGTCTGTCCTCTCTGTTGATTTCAGCTATCAGACAGACTCTGCTTTCCATTTATTGTGACAAAAGGAGCCCTTGTGTGTTATCCCATCTCGTGCAGAGTGGCGATATGACGGAATCAGAGATGTTAATTAACCTGACAGATCTGCTGCATGCCAGCATTGACACGGTGTGTACAGCCAGAGGTTCTGGTTACATTTGATAATATACATCGAAATATATATCATCTGTTAAAAACTATTAAACGATCAAGGATTTGGTTGTGTGGTCTGATCTTTATTGTTTGAATCATTTAACTTTTAGTTTCGTCTATCAAAAACGGGCGTTTTGATTGGTCTTAAAGAATCATTCATAATTCATAATTTTAGGCAGGTAGCGATTTTGTATGCTTACGCACAAATAGTCCCATATAAAAGTATCAAAATTTGTAGTTTATCAAAGATTTTTACCTTTTTTGCTCGATGCGGTTAAATTATGATAAATGAAGAGAATATTTTGTTTTCATGAAGTTATGAAGCAAAAACCATAATCACACTCACGTATGAATCCTTTTCGCGTATTCATACAGTGTGATTAGTTTTTGTAGTAGGTAGGTAGGTTAGGTAGGTATGTACGGTAGAGTTGTACCTTTTTAAATTGTATCTGAATTGACGAGAAACTGTAAAGTTTAAGTCAATACACTACCTTGTATCTGTTATCCAGGAAAACCTGACTAAATGACGTTACTTTTTGACGCTGTAACTTTCAATTCTTTCACTTGACGTCACAATTTTCTGATTTTTGCTATGTCCCTCATGAAAAAAAAAATCTTTTGAAATATTTTTGGAAATGAAGAAATAATTTATCACACGCGATTTCCTTATTATCCGCAATGGTTTCTGCCCTAAAATTAGAATTTATAAAAAAACGTAAAAAAAAAACGTTTACAACTTTTTCTAAAAATTGCTTCAGTCTCTAGTCCTGATGTACGGTAATTGGTTCAAGTGTGAAGTTTTGCCAGTTAACAAAAAATGACATTTTTTAGTTCTTTTGACGGAATGATTATTTATTCTAAAGTTCGAAAATTGGAAAAGATTTTAACTATTTTTTCAATGGTCGCCAAAATGATGAATCTCATTCAACATAAAATATTACCATTATATTTATGAAGATCACGAGCATAAGGAGAGGAGATCATACATAAGAAAATAGTATGTTGCAATAGCGATACAACATCTCGTATTTCCTTTGAATTTTGGTATTTCACGGGACCGAAGGTCGATTGGTATATCAAAAGTTTCCATCGCAGCGAGCACCAAATACAAATGTGACGCCTTTATAATATAGCATTCCGTTATTATAAACCTAGATTTCTATTAAATGAATTCGATAAAATAATTTTGATTTCTGTATTTCTTTTCTTCATTTACCATTCTGCTAACGTTTATTTGCATTATGACGTCACGTACAAAATGAAAATGACGTAATCTTAGAATGCCTTATATGGAACCGTATTTGACTATCAAATACGGCTTTTTGTCCTGGTGTATCCGATTTTTTTTCTATGTGAAGTGTAAATATTTTACTAGAAATATCTATAGGTATCTAATTAACGATGATAATGAATCCTACAATTTATCAGTACTAAAACTTTGTTTGTTTCTCATTATAGACATCTACGGCTATCAGCTGGTGTCTTTACGAGTTATCCCAGCATCCTGACTGTGTAACAAACATTGTAGACGAATACAGGCGTTATGTTGGTGAAGATATAGAGTTAACATGGAGTCATCTACAGAAAATGGTGTACTTGAAAGCCGTGATAAAGGAGACGTTACGGTAAGTAGATTTCATTTAACCCATTCAAAATAACAAAATTCTAGACTGGCCTAAATTGAAAGACGCTGCAGACGACAATCTACATTACAAATTGCTGGCTACAGTCGTATGCCTAATCATCGTGTAGAGCTTTCTAGTTTTCTTGTCCAAAATGTAAGTTCATTGAATTTAAAATTGTTTCGTCATTTTTGGATAGAAAACATAGTTGATAATGAAGAAATGGCATGATACAAGCCATTTCTTCATTTTCCACAATGTTTTCCAACGCTTTTTCTTAGGGGTGTAATGGGTTAAACATAGTAGATTTTTAAAAAAAAAGCTAAACGTTACTTGTTAAGAGTTACGTTTTATTACTTTTATTATCATATACATGCATTTATATCTTTATTTCCTCCATCATAGAAGATTTGCAAGAAACATAAAACATGAATGGAAATAAGCAATATACAAGGCTCAGTTGAGAAAAGAGAAAAAGAGAAAAAAATGATGCAGAGAGAGAGTTAGAGAGAGATAGAGGTTTGTCACACAAGTCCTGTTGCACCAAACTTACGACAATCTTGTAAAGCTATTCATTCAGTAACTATACGTTTGCATTTATTGCAAAGAATGTCATTTTCCACATTTGTTACAATGACTATCAAACAAAGCTAGAAATGATATAAGTTGTGCCAGGGAAAAGCATGCATATAACTGATTTGGGTTAATTCTAGCAAACATCCACAATAAACGGTCGCTAAAGTTAACGTGGATCTGCCTGTACAATGAGAATTCCTCTGAGGATGTTCTTACTTCCCATTCATTGATATTAATCGCTTTTACTCTGCATGAAATACACTTAATTCAAGAATATTTTGAAGGAAAAATACCTCTTGAAATAAAGTCATCTAATACAAGAGCTAGGCTGTTTAGCTAATATATTTACTATCTCAGGTAAGAAACCTTTATAAGGAGTCATGGGAAAATGAACAAATACGATATAAAAACAACTGCTTGACAGCACAATCTCTTTCGAGGCGACATAATTGACCAAGAAATGACATTTTACGTAATTGTATATCAGCCATTAATGGTAAAGGACCTAACAGCCCTAGAACAATATCTGTCATTGACCTAGAATGTAGTCCCTGGATTTGTTTCAAGCATAGCCTATGTGATCTTTCGAGGGTCAGATTTTCAATGTTTGAAAAGGGTGGTAGCAGCTCACATCCCAAAGGAGCTCTCGGTAGAGCATTTGATATGTAAATTTTATGACTAGTTAACGTATTCAGACCATAACGTTTATAAGTCTAAAGAAAGAACCTCTTAATTTGCGATCTATTTGTATCACAGAAGCTACGAAGACGCGTATTTATCATTTACCAGTCTTATCAGTGTATCTAGGATGGATTCCACAGAGAAATTGAAATCGAAGTCTTTACCCGACATTTTTTCACAAAATACTGCCCGTCTTCTATTGAATATTGTTTGACCAAAACTTCAAACACGCCTTCAAATCTGGAATTCCACGTCTTTAGATATTTTTCGCTTTGCGTAATCATACAGTGTGATTAGTTTGTTCGTAACATACTTCCATTTTGTTCTTTTTGTTGTTGTTTGTTTGCTTGTTTGTTTTGTTTTGTTTGTTTGTTTGTTTGTTTGTTTGTTGTTGTTTTCCCTTGTTTTATTTTTGGGACATTATTCGTTTTTGTTTCTTTTTTATTGACTTTGGCGATATAATGTTTGCCGAGCCGGAGTTGGTTCCGACGACAAAGGATTGTTTAACGCGCTTCCTGAGCTAACCGGGCTCATCTGATCTGAATTAGAACATATCAAGGATTAACAGCGATACTTTTCAAAGTGTCTATACAATGTATAAACACTTAGAACAGTTTTGCAATCAACCCTCGATATTACATTTGTTTCTTTCGTTTCACAGTCTTCACCCAGTCGGATTTCTTGTTAGCAGAACTTTATCCAAACCCATGTCTTTCAGAAATTTCAAGATTCCTGCACAGGTTTGTCTTTCGTCCATTTTTAACCAAATTCTTAAAGTCAATAATGTCTACGAAGAACAGAGATTGACAGGGACACTGTTTATTTAAGAAAGAGAAAATATATGAAAAAATAAAGCGACTTCTAGAGACAAGCAATTTCTAGGTTCATTAATATAAAACTTTGGGGGATAATATGACTGAAAATGGAAAGGGTAAAAAGTTCATTCACGAAACTGTTAAACTCAATGATGCTTTGTCATCAATGAATCTATTTGTTAAAATAATTAATCAGAATAAAAGAAACACACAACTCAAAAACAGCTATAGAAAAATATAATCCCACTGCTTGTGTTAAAAGTTTGTTTGTAATCTTAGCTACCCGATGTACTTGCATATTATTATACATGGCCAACAGTTCAAAAACTATCTAACCTTCTGTCATCTTCATCAAAAAATGTCATTTTGAATTTATCAAAGTACATCTATTTTGCTAATAAAATCCGAACCTAAACAAAGCACTTTAACATCATATGCTCTTCCGTTAATCCATTTCACAGATTTTGTAATGTGTATTTATACTTGCTATAAAACATGTTATGTTTTCATGCAATAAAATATATGTTATGTTATGTTATGTTATATATGGTCATGCAGAACTAGGGTTATTCCTGATTAGGCAGGTGTTGAAGACCAAGATCAGTCTCCAAACATCTCACAATCAATTTCTCTTTTTCTTACAATGTTTAGCATAATATCTAAACTCAATATGTTACATCATCATTATTTGTGGGATTTCTTTACTTTTATCAGTTTCTACAATACCATATACAATATTGTTAATTTCGAATCTTTTTTGTTTGAATGGCGTTTAACGCCACTTTTAACCCATTCCAACACAATGACGCTTACAATATGAAAGTTTTGGAAAACATTGTGGAAAATTAAGAAAGTGTTTGAGACAATGTTTTCTACCACAAAAGGAAGAGATTTTAAAGATTTCATCAACTTGAAATTGTCGTCCGTAACTTTTTTTTAATTTGGACTTGTCATAAATTTTACAGTGTTGGAATGGATTGACAGTATTTCAACCATATCATAGCAGCTGAAGCACCTAACCATGGATTCCTGGTCTTTTTCACACCAGTACTACCACAGCATCCTTTCCGAGCCTTCATCTGCTCATCCCACTTAGGTTTACGAATATCTGACTATCGGTGGGAGACTCTTTATTTACAGGCGAATGTGATGACGAGTATGTACGTAATGGGTCGAAAAAAAGACCTCTTCCAGGACTCCGGCAGTTTCCAACCAGACAGATGGTTGAGAGATGACCCAGAACTGGCTCGCTTCTATAATGATGTGCCATTTGGATTTGGTCCTCGAATGTGTATAGGTATGATTGTCTTTTTACCAATTACCAAACGACATATTTTAAGCTTTGCGGACGACAATTTTAAGTTGGAGATATTTTAACAATCTTTGTCTTATTAAATAGAAAAAAATGTGGAAAATAAGACAATTGCTTGTTACAAGCAATTTCCCCATTTTCCACAATGTTTCACAAACCTTTTTTTTTTTTTCTTGAGAGGCGTAAAAAAGCGGCCCTGTGTGAGTTTATCATAATACAATAAGCCTATTGTTCTTTTGATTATGAGTGCTATATTCAAGGTAATTTCAGATTTCACGAAAACAAATACAACAGACAATTTTGGTAATCTACTTGCAAACACGCGTAAATTTGCAGCAAAGGCACATTATAAACAGTTCAAGTTTTATTTATCATCTCGATTAATCTCGATTAAAAAAGAATTTCCTTCTGCACATTTCTTTGAACATAACTTATTATTACTATTGTCATTGTTATAAGATACAATTATCATTATTGTTATTTTACAGGCAGACGCATAGCCGAGATAGAAATTGCCCTGTTCTTACTATACGTAAGTAGGTCTAAATATTTTATTTTTGTTTGTCTAATTGTTTGTTTGTTTTTGTTGGTTCATTGGTTGGTTGCTTGGTTGGTTGGTTGGTTGGTTGGTTGATACGTTAATTGATTTATATGTTGATTGATTGATTGATTCGTTGGGTGGCTTGTTGCTTAGTTGGTTGGCTTGTTGGTTGATTGGTTAGCTTGTTGGTTGATTGGTTGGTTAATTGATTAGTGATCGGTCGGTTGGTTGGTCGATCGTTTGATTAGTGGTCGGATGGATGGACGATGGATGGACGGATGGATGGATTTGTGGATAGATGGATGGATGGATGGATTGGTTTGTTGATGGGTTTGTGGGTTGTTGTTGCTTGATAAATGTTTAACGGCGTTATTTTGCAAAATTAAAAGCCAGTAACATGTCAAAAAAAATAATGGTTGGTTGTCGACGTAAACTTCGTAAATACATATTCAATAAACTTTAATTACGGCGTTTTAGTTGTAAACAACAAATATGCTTCACAAAAATGTTGGCCAATGTTGGAGCTCAAACTTTACTTCCGGCCTTAAAGTATCAATCAATTAGTAGATCGATTTTCTTGATTGACAGTCGCGATCTGTCAATTCTTGGCGTGAATAGCAGTTAACCAATTTTCAGACTGCAAAGATTTAGACTGGTTTAAATTCGAAGGAGTTGCAGACGACAATTTAAAGCTCATGAAATTTGATATTAAGTTTCTTGTTGGAGAACATTGTGGATGGTGAAGAAATTGCTTGTGACAAGCAATTTCTTATTTTTCAACAATGTTTTCCAAAGCTTTTTTGTTGAGGGGTGTTTGAAAGCATCATTGTGTGGGAATACAATTAATCAAATTTGTTGTCAGATATATTGTACATGTAATGGTTATTTTGACAAGGGTGTATCAAATGATTTTTATTTTATTTTTGAACCAGTTTGAATTTGTTATATTTTCAAGAAATTGTACAAAAAATATGAGTATTTGTAGTGAATATCTTTATTTTATCAGTTACGAAAAGGGGACTTCAAAAATATGGACTATAAAAGTATAAATGTAAAATAGAAATCCTGCCCAAATGACGTCATTTTTAGACTGAAAATGTACTTCTCTTTTAATGACGTTAAAATTATCTGATTGTTGTTACGCCCTTCAAGTATAAGCTTTCGAAAGTATTGTGGAAATGAAGAAATTGCTTATTAAAAGCATTTTTTTACTTTTTTTTTTTTTTTTTTTTTGTAATGTTGTCGTTACTAAAGTACAACTTTTAACAATTTCATCAACTGAAAATTGTTGTCTGAAAATACCTTGAGATCGGACCATTCTAAGGTTTTGTCGTCTGGTAATGTGTTAATGTACAAAGCAGTCATAACTTAGTCACTAAATAAGATATGAGCCTGTGCGTGACTTTCCAACAATTTCGCAGGTGCGTAACTCGCACACATTGAGCACCCTGGAAAGCCATTCGGGCAATTAGAATATTCGCTGAATGTGTAAGGAAGCTTTGGGTTAGTATCTATCTACAGAGCGCAGAGTGAAGACTCTGATCAGAATTTGCGGATGCACAGGCTGATCTGAGTCTTTACTTGGTGCACATGTGTAATAGTTGGAAATGTCACGCACGCGCTCATATTGATTTTTTTTTCATCATTTTAATCAGACATCTGTTTTATTTCTAAATTTTAGGGGAAAATGAAAAAAAAACTACAAGTTCTGTAGGCAGGTTTTCCTTGATAATGGATCATATATGATTCGGGAAAATGTTATATATCGATATTTTCACGTATATCGACTTCGAAAATTATAAACTTCAAGGCCTTAATACGTTTATTATTTAATTTATCAATGGCGATTTTTCAACTCTAGTCAGCCCTAGCTTATCGTGTCTGCTGACAGGAATCGATACAATTAGTCACAAATAAGACAAACATAATTCATTTCTTTCATTTCAGTTTTGCCTCCATTTCGAGTTCCGTCTGAGTGCCACCTGCCAAATTGATCACGTGGTCAAGCTTCTTCTTGCCCAATCCAGACCGCTAGAATTGGAACTGAAGCCGAATAAGAAATGAGAAAATATGGACATACAACTTTTGAAATGAAAGTTTGCCATGTATAATGAAACCCTGTGACGTTTTGACTGTGAGGTAGTAAAAAGACTACGAGACTACAAGGGTATTTGACGATTCATTCACGGCTTGAATGATTATTTTCTGCTTTTTGCAGTATGATAAATAAAACAATCTTATGTTTGACCGCTAGGCTGTAAAAAGAGAGATAAAAACATTTTAGCAGAAGTGGTCTTCATCCTCTTATTACCTCCCTTCGATCTGTTAAAACGATAAAAATTTGGCTGCTTCTGTTTGAAATTATTCCTTTTCCTTACAGTCTTCGTCTCTATTAACCCATTCCCTCACGGAAATTTTTAGACTCATCCAAGTAAAAAGAGGTTACAGAAAACTTTTTCAAGTGGATGATCTTTTTTAAAAATCTTTGTCTTTTGGGTATAAAACATTGTTGGTAAGGAAGAAATTGCTTGATTCGAGTAATTTCTTCATTTTCAACAATGATTTCAAAATCCATTACTTTTAGGGGCGTAAAAAGGTTGGAATGTGTGGGAAAGGGTTAACCCGTTATTAGTAAGGAAATTGATTTGAAAAAAGGTGAAAAAAGCAAAATATATACATTACAGTCGGTTTACACCCGTTTAGGTCTGTATGAGTTAAAAACTAAATACATTTCCTTACCTTACCTCTGTATACCTTACATTACCTCTGTTTACAAAAGAGATGAATAGAATAGAATATTCATTGTTTTCATGGAGGAATAAAATGAAACACCTAACCACACTTATATTGAGCAATGGCATGATGCGCGACTAACAAAAAAAAATATATTCCTTCGTGAAACAAAACATTTATGTGTTTTAACTCTAAAAGTTAAATAAGCTTTGGACTGATACTGGAGCATTGAACATGTAATTTTGATAGATGTTACTAATGATTCTGCAAAGCCAGTTTTAGTTTCAAAATCACTCTTCGGACAGAAGGATCTTTCCTAGTTAAAATAGTTGTTACCTTTCACTTAACGTTGTAAAAATAACAAATTGTATTTTGGAGCATGCAATCATTATTCCAGAGAATTGAACACTTAGATTCACGGGACGGTAGGAACAGGCGCAAATTTTTTATAAGATTTGAAAACGACAGGATTTGCGTAAACCCGCTAAAAATGTCCAAATTCCTTAGTACACCCCATCTCACCTCATCCCGACGCATCTTGAAATGTTTCATGCGCGTCAGCCTCCGATGTATTTCAAAAAATGTTTATATCCTTGATGGAGAGACACCACTAAGTAATTGATTAAAGTACTGAAAGTACTGTAAGCTAGCAAAGTATTGTTTTGTTATGTAATCTTCTTTGCCATTTGTAGGGATAAAAACATTGTGGACACTGAAGAAATTGCTTGTTACAAGCAATTTCTTCATTGTCCACAATGTTTTCCAAAGCCCCTTTTTTTGAGATTCTTAAAAAAGCGGGATTGAATTGGATTGGGTTGTATAGCATGCTTTGAAGGTGTTCTCTACAATTTGAATAAAGTAAATTCACGTATTTTTAACACAATATGCTCGAGTGTATACAAGAACTACTTTTTTGCGTAGACATTCAGTGGATTTAGTGGTTAAGCCTCCAGTGGCAGTTTGCACTCGTTGAACTTTGAGACGACCTCAAAATTTTGTATTATTACTTAAGCTATCAAAGCTGACGCTTTGCTAGCTAAAAAGTACATTATTGCTTATCCCGACTCATCAAAAGAAGCCTATCTCTGGTGGGTCAGCCAATCACGAAAAACGTTGTGAAATATGAGAAATTCCTCTTTACAATCAATATTTTACTTTTTTCTCATATTCTTTTTCTAAAGAATAGAACAACAGTCATATTTATGAATACGTGTGACATGAGCATCTAGCGACCTACTTTCACAGGGGGAAAGAAACTAATCAGCGAGTCATGACAGACTTGATAACTTTCCTATTCAATGCGAAGTTTAGAACAGCTTGTTTAAAAAATCTTCTTGCAGTTTCTTTTTCTCATCTTATACAACATCTACGCAAGCCATTGGTATGAACTTTACATTGTTCCATACGAAATGTTTGTATGAAATAAGGTGGAGTTAGTTCCCTTAGCTTGTGAAGATGCCAAAAAGGATAAAACTATAGTAAGAGTCCTAGAACCAAAGAAAATCTTCTACATCCTGAGCTTAGATGACGTCATGATGACGTCACTAAAACGATTACGACTGGCTTTGCTAAACGCTTTACAAAAAAAAGGGGGGGGAGTTATCTGAGAAATATGGCCACTGAAGAACCCCTTTTTATATTTTAAGACCTATAAACCCTTTCCTGTTTTATGAACTTTTAGACTGGTCCAACTTGAAAGAGGTTGCAGACGACAATGAAAAATGCATGCAATGTGAAATCTGACCATCCTATGTGGTAGAAAATATTGTGGGAAAAGGAGAAATTGCTTGTTACAAGCAATTTCCTCTTTTTCCGCAATGTTTTCTCAAGTATAAAATCACAGTGACGTAAAATCCCGGGTTTGTCCAGGAAAGGGTTAATTAACAGAGAATAAGGAATAAAATAGTTGCGATACAAAACCTTTAGCTGCGTAGAAGAAAAAATGGATACTTCAGGAACCCGAAAGCAGAGTGAAATATCAAATTTCCTACGAGAAGAGAATCTAATTCTAGGGGTTGTATCACTACTACATCATAGTATTCCATTTGTTATGCGAGAACTAATTCTTACTATGATTGAATAAAAGACTCTCACGAAACTTATCTAAATTCAACTTTTTTTTGTAATCCACGTAACGTTAGTCTGGGCGTAACGTTATTTTAGCAGGAAAATGACGTCATCAAACTTTATACGTATCTGTCGAATATGATACCGATTTTTTTCTGAATCGGTGTTTTAAGTTTTCGCAAAGTAGCGAGGTATAATGTTTTTGAATGATTCAGCACCGAAGAATGGAGCTGAAATACGAGACAAATTACTACAGCAACATGGTGTGATGCTCCGTTAAAATAATACTATATGATATAGCAAGCGTTATCAATATGCAAAGAACATAATGAATCTTTCTGGGGCGGTTTACGCTTCTGCAGGCATATCGCATTGGGTAGCGCTTAGGACTTTCAATCTTGAAGTTCCGGATTAGATACCCTGTCGCAGTAAATATCCTTCCGACATTTGTCTCCCACCAATAGGCGGATAATTATAAACCTAAGTGAAGTTGGATGAGCAGCAGAGGCTATGAAAGTATATAGTGGTAATACTGGTGTAAAAATACAAGGAATTCATGGTTAGGTGCTCCAGCTGCCGCGATATGACTGAAATACTTTGAAAAGTGGCATTAAACCCCATTCCACCAAAATATCAAAAAAATTACTGAAATCCTCTTTAAGGTAAACCCATTCCCAAAATGTGAATTTTTTCGATGCCCCTGAAGTAAATAGGCTTTTGAAAACATTGTGGAAAATGAAGAGATTGCTTGTTACAAGCAATTTCTTGATTATCCAAAATGTTTTCCTTTCCAAAAGACAGAGAATTCTACAAATTTATCAACTAAAACTGAGGTCTGCAACTTATTTCAATTGGGACCAGTCTAAATTTTTGTCGAATGGAAATGGATTAAATTAACAAGTGTTGAAAGGCGTTTTGGAAACTTTCCTTGAACCAAACTTGTCGCATTTGTCAGACAGGTGTCAGTCATTACTTCGATTGACCAATCAAACCAAGCATTTAGACTTTAAGTGAACTTTGAAAACCTACATTAGTCGACATTTTTGTATGGCAGTCTTGTTGGTTTGGCGACCTAAACGTCATAACTACAGCTTATTCGAGCTGTAGATACTACGTTTAAATCGCCAAGCAACCGTTTTACTTTTTGTAACACACTACTGACCATAAATTTCGTAAAATAAAGCCGTTCAATATCGCAGTGGGACTACCTGTCGGAGTTAAGGTTCCGGATCCAGCGACCCTTCAATTTTACCCAACTTGTTAGAATTACATTGACGTCAGAATAAGACACTGTAAACTTCTTCCTATTATCTGACGACAAAATTTCAGACTGGTCCAAATTGAAAGAAGTTGCAGACGACTATTTAAAGATTATCAAAATTTAGATTCTTTCAATATTATTGGGAGAAAACATTTTGGAAAATGAAGAAATTGCTTGTAACAAGCAATTTCTTCATTCAGCACAATTATTTTCTAAAGTGTTTTTTCTTGGGGGTGTCCAAAAGCGTTATTGAATTGGAATGGGTAAGTGGATAAGTTTTCAAGTAATACATGCTATTCTCACGGTATAAAATTCCGACTTTTCGTTGTTAAAATTTACATCCAAGACAATTTCGCTGTCCTCAAAGTTTTTGATGAGTAATATAGGATAATTACTGAATTTCATGATACTTGATAAAATGACTGACAGATATTCGTCTTGCAGTGTACAACCTTATCGGATTTCAAAATAATGTAAGATATTTGGGACGATAAAGAATTCTGGCTTTGCTGTTTAACCTTTCCCCATGCAGTCCCTGACATTTACGTCTCTGTGATATTATTTTTGAGAAAACATTGTGGAAAAAGAAGAAATTTCTTGTAGCTAGCAATTTCTTCTTTTTGACAATATTTCTAACATATAGGATGGTTACGTTTTTAATTACACCTTCTTTGTAATGTCTGTTTTGAATTTAGACAAGTCTAAAATTGTGAGAATCAGTAAAGGGTTAGTTTAACACATTTCAAATTCGGTGACACCCAAGTTCAAATGTTTTAAAGACATTTGAAGTTGAAGAAAATTAAAAAAGACTCGCTGGTCTCGACCACAGTAGAAAGTGACATGTTCTCATATTTGTATAACAGCCTCATGTCTTGACAATCTGTGCAAGGGCGATCATAAGATTTTCCAAAGCATACAAATTACGTAAAAATCGTAATTATTACAGGCGTTGGGTCAGGAAACAGAATAAAAGTTCTAAATCGACAAGGGTAAATGATTCGTCTAAAGGACGATTACTTCTTTAAAGTATTTAACGCTATTTTGATAGCGAAATTAAATTTCAAGTATAAAAGTATCCAACTTTGAACATGACGTCGACAATGACGACGCTGACGTCATCAATTCTTCAATAATGCCTCGGGATGACAGAGCTATTAATAGGTTGACAAGTTTAATTTCACTGCTTGTTAGCTATTTTAACCATTGTCATGCTGAACCCGGAAAATTCCTGTTTAGGCAGAAGGTATAAACAAAAATCAGCCTGCACATATCTTAGTCTACACTACCTGATTGTCTCTTTTAAACAACAGTTGTTTATGAACTAAAATTTAAAATAATTATTGACCCTCAATTAGTGCATCCAGTGCTGTCAGTCCTTTGAATTTAATGCAATCCTGTAGAGATTTCATTCAGTATAAGAAGAGTTAATAATTCGAAGTACTGGAAAGTAATGTAAGCTAGCAAAGTATTGTTTTGTTCAGTAGTCTTCTTTGTCAAACGTTATCATGATAAATAAATGAGTCTAAAGTAACCAAGGAGTTAACCATTCCCACACAAGCCTTCCCTTTTACGCCCCTCAAGAAAATAGTATGGAAAACAATGTGGAAAATGAAGAAATTGCTTTTTACAAGCAATTTCTTCATTTCCCACATTGTTTTCTACATAGAGAGATAAATATTTCAGAAATTACAACAATTTGAAATTTGAAGGCTCTGATCAGAGTCATTTTGAAAACGAAGAGCTCAAGTGAGCTAAAATCACCTAGGAGATGAACTTGCATGCGGAGTTGGTAATTTTTCTGAAACACCCAAGAACTACTTTTTATGGCATAAGCATTTAACAGATATAGAGGTTAAGCCCCCAGCGGCAGTTTGCACTCGTTGAAGTTTGAGACGACCTCAAATTCTGTCTGTTAACTTAACCTAACAAAGCTGACGCTTTGCTAGCTAAAAAATTCGACCATTTGACTTGATTCTTTCTCACTTGGATATCTGGAAGAGAAACAACAAAACATTGCCCATACTTGATTTTAATTACACTCTTACTTCGAGATGAAATTAAAAATTTAATCCATTTGAGATACGTTTGTTGGTGTAATTAGAATATTTTACAGGAAAAAAATTACTTCTAACAATGAATATACAGTTTAAGCTGGATTAGTCATCTTATTCAGTCTGAATTTTGCGTAAATACTAAAGAAATCGAGGGCTTAGAGCAAAACATGGTATGGCTCTATACAATATGTAGAGCCATAGTATGTTTTTGCTCTAAGCCCTCGACATGTTAGTAAGTAAAAAGGTTCAATAGTTTTGGAGTCTGAAGCTATTCAAGTTAGCATTTTCAAAAACCTGGTTTAGACATTGCGTATAGAGATAGGTCAGCCTTCACATATGTCCAGTATGACTTATGTCCACATCTAAAGTAAGGATTGTTCATGAGATCAATTTTAAAAGAAATATTGAAACATAATAAGAGTCCCCGGTCCTTATAGCTCTTTGATATTAAAGCAATTCTCAAAGGACTTTATTTTACTAAGCTAGACAACGCTTAAGACTGAGAAAAACGTATAAGGCCCGTGAAACGAACACGTACTTCATGGAAACACCGTAAAACAAATACATGAAAAATAGATTCGATCCAGCAGAGGTCAATAAGAGGTTTGTGTAGTACAGCATATTTGATATTACCAGCATACGGGATGGAGCAATGATTGTTAACGTTTCAAAACTGGTGTCCGACTCCGGCATTCGGGATGGAGCAATGATTGTTAACGCTTCAAAACTGGTGTCCGACTCCGGCATTCGGGATTGTAGGGTGATTATTATCGCTTGAAATCTTGCTCCAGACTCCGGAATTCGGGATGGTAGGATGATTGTTAACGCTTCAAAATTGGTACCCGACTTCGCTCTTTTCTTATATCAAAGGGATTTAGTCTGGTTGTAACTCTCTGGTATCTAGCATCGTGTGTTCCTGGTTAGACCCCGTTTTCATATGGTTGTTGGGTGGAACATAAAGCCGAGTACATTCAATCAATCAATTTCATATGAAATTGAAAGTGTTTGTAATTGCCTTTCTTCCTAAACCATTCATTTGTTTGGGGTCAAGTCGCACTTATATTATGGAAATGCTCGTTCAATCATGGGCTTCGATATCACTAGCCCTAGACTGTTGGCAGATGCTTAGAAATTTCTTGCTCAAAGACTAGTGGCGATTGACCGATCGCTGGCCCCGCCGACTTACTTCGTTAGCCCAGCATTGACTACAACAAGAATTCCCGCTTCAATTTTAAGCGGCGGTTTTTTTTTTTTTTTTTTTTTTTTTTTGAAAATTTATGGCCTGTAGCATGTAACAAATGTAATAAAAATGTAAAATAGTTGGTTGAAAACCTAAACGGCGTAACTACAGCTTTAAAAAGCTGTAGTTACGACGTTTAAGTCTCCAAACCAACGTCAACGAAAATGACGGCAACTGTTGGAGATCAACACTCATATCTGGTCTCAATGAATGATTTCTCTGGTCAGGTGGTTATTTGATTCACAGCCGCGATTGGTCGATTCGTGATTCGAACCAACTATCGTAAATTCCAGTAAGCCTTCATTAACAGATCGGCGGTTAGGCCCACTGAGCTCCGATAGGAAGTTCTACTTCGATATTAAACGGCGCTATTGCCAGATATATGAAACAAAAAAGTATGGTTGGTTGAAAAAGCTGAAGTTAAAACCTTCAAGTCGTCAAACGAAAAAAAAACAAACTTTATTTAAATATCAGCCAATGTTCAAAGTTCCTTTCCGTTCTAAGTGAATGATTTAATCCATCAATTGATTCTCTGATTGATACACGCTATCAATTAAATGACAACCTCCGCAATGCAAAACTTCAACAGTTTCGTGCTGTAAGATAAAATTCATACATTGACCCCGGTTGATCAGATAAATAAGGCGTTACTTCCATATTAGTTGATATTTCGATAATTCTTGTCACTATGGCAGAGTGTCTTTCATAGATAAATGGGTCAGAGATAAATTTTAACCCTCATCCTGTTGATCCTGTGGTAGGAAATATTGTTGTATTTCCGTTTATTTATCGTCGCTACCGTAGCACATGCCCATATGAGCGACGCCCCCAGAAGACGGTTAGTTGTTACGGGGGATAGTGCAAGGATACAGGACGAAACTGCTGAGAGCTCCGCCTGGTTCTTTAACGTGCTCGATGAATAGCATCGTCACACAGGGCCTCGGTTTAACGTCTCATCCGAAAGACAATTAGTTTGTTAGTTGATATGGTCAGCCCAGGGCTCGAACCCGTGATCTTGAGGTTTGAAGTCAAGTGCTCTACCAACTGAGCTAATCGGGCTGACATAGGAAATATGGGCAAAGTTTAGCCTTTATATACATGCAGACAAGACTGTTTTGTTGTTGTTGATGATGTTTGTTTGTTTGTTTGTTTGTTTGTTTTGGGCGGGGGTTCAAGTGACCCGGAATAACAATACAACCAATTCCAGAGACGACAAGATTTTAGACTATTCTGTTTTGAAAGCAGTTGCACACATCAATTCCAAGTTGATCACATTTATAAAAAAAACTTTATCTTTGTGGGTAAAAATCATTGTTGGAAATGAAGAAATCGCTTTTAATAAGCGATTTCTTCATTTTCAACAATGTTTTTCCAAGCTGTTATCCTGATGTGTGTCAAAAAGAAGAATTGTGTTGGAATGGGTTAAATGGTTTGTTTGGCTCAATATTATTATTGTACCTACAAAAAATAAGCAAGATTTATAGAGGACGTGGTCAAGGATTTAAAAAATCCGAAACCAAAAACTGTCGGAGTTATGATCGAAACTTAAAACTTCGGAGTTGTAACGCATAACCACCAGTACACATGCTAAAACTAGACCTAAGATGGGGTGTGTATATCACTCATAAGTCTAATTAAAAAATCAAACAGGAAAATAACCAAGTCCCTCAAAGCTAAGGTGACAGATCAGGGTCCAATTTATAAAACTTTTTTCGTACTCAATTGAGAATTTGAGAAATGAGAAATTAAAGACATGTATTGCGTTAAATTCCACGGGAAATGCTTGAAAATGAAACTGTATATAAGTAAATTATAATTCATAACATAAAATCTACAGTTTGAAACACAACATTCAATGTAACTTCAAGATTGAGTAAATTCTCAATTGAGTACGGAAATCGTTCTATAATCTCGGGCCCTGAAATCTATTCCTCGGTGAAATATTCCTACTAAATAACAAAATCTTGCCAGGTTATCTATGTAAATCAAATTTGACTGGATCTATTTACCATTGACGGGGGTCAATCCTAGCCCTTAGAGATCAAATTTACTTTACAAAATTGAATAATTCAATTGTCAGTTTCGTCTATCAAAAACGAGCGATCTGATTGGTCGAAAAATTTAATTCATACCTCCATGAACAAAATTTTGAGTACGCAGCCATTTTGAATGCTTCACCACAAAATAGTTCTCTACAAAAAGGTATCAAAATTTGTCAAGTTGTTGCATTTTTCGCTCGATGCTATTAAATTATAAGAAATGAAGATAACATTTTTTGTTTTCATGGAGGTATGAACCGAAAAACCTAATCACACAATGTATGAATCCGCTTCGCGTATTCATACAGTGTGATTTGGTTTTTCGGTTCATACCTCCATGAAAACAAAAAATATTCTCTTCATTTCTTAAATAAAATTCTGTACCGGTAAACAAAACTTTCAAGTCATATTGAAATCAAAATATAGGGGTCAGAGAGAACAGTTTTGAAATGAAAGGACAATATAGACCGTCTATAAAACGCGTGCGTTTGGTTAACCCTTTCCTGTACAAACCCTGGATTTTAATTTGTTGTGATTTTTTACCTGTGAAACATTAAGGAAAATGAAGAAATTGCTTGTCCCGAAATATTTTCTACCACATCCAATTTTCATTGTCGTTTGCTACATCTTTCAATTTGAACCAATCCAAAATTTCTAAAAACTGGAAAAGGTCAATAATAGTCAATTTGTGGTGTGTGGTAGACTTCTATTCCTCTATTGCTGCTTATTAACGATGAAATCCCATCACTAACTTTTGAGGTATGTATCTACTTGATTTCACTACATGAAAGAAATGGGAAAAAAACATCCCACATATCTAACAACATTCATATTGACCAAAAGCTAAGAAATATTCATATCAAATAACGCTGAAATCATATTGGTGGTTTTGGAGCAAACGGTTTTCAATACATGTACATATTTGTAAAAATAAGCTTCGCACGTAAAAGCTCTGTTGTAGAAAATGCATCTAAGAAACGCTTTCTTCCCAATATTTAGTACCAGGTACAGTTTGTTTTAATTCGATTTAAATGAAAGATTTAAGCTTATAGAAACGCTCTTTAATACAAATAACCCAGAGGTTTTCACATCCCTGAAAGAGAGGCAGTTGATTACACCCACGTCTATCTAATTTTTACGAAAGATAAGACAGGGATTGACTATATTACGTTTCTTGCCCAAGTTAACAGCCAGGGGACGGTGGGGATCTCACCCACGACCTTCAGATCACGAGTCAAGTAGATATACCTCTCGATATAGATATTACTGCTGGAAAGAAGAGCTTGATTACATTCTGATATCAATTTTTAGATCTATGTAAATAAGGAACTATGTAAAGCATAACCAGTGTTTATTGCTACATAAATTGTTAACTTAAATGTTACAGGTGAAACTCGCTCTCTACTAAACTCCCTGTATGAATAAAAAAACAATTAGCGAAAAAAATCAAAGCAGTTGTTACAGACTTATGAGCCTTTCAAAATAATTATTGATGAAGGGACCCGGGAAAGGTCAGATAATGTATGGAATCCCAATACTCAAATTATTTGTGCTACAAATAAACTGAAAAAAAATCAGCAGGGACAATTGGCGGGTCGCCGATGTCATTAAAAATAGATTTACCAATAAGCTGTAGTTACGACGCTCCAAAACAACAAAAAGCTTAACCCTTTCCTGTTCAAATACGGGATTTTACGTTCCTATGATTTTATACTTAAGAAAACATTATGGAAAAAGAAGAAATTGCTTGTAACAAGCAATTTCTCCTTTTTACACAATATTTTCTACTACATAGGATGGATTCATTTCAAATAGCATCCAGTTGTCATTGTCGTCTGCAACCTCTTTTAATTTGGACTAGTCTAAAAGGGTTAAATGAAACGGCTGTAGGACTTGGTCTAAATGAATGATTCGATATGTCGTTTGATTATTTGATTGACAGCCGCAATTGGCCAATTAACCGATCGATTCTGTCATTCAAAGAATCAAACGAGAAATCAATCCTTTCAATTAGACTAGAACTGAAATTTTGAATTTTGACATTTGCCGGCATTAATGTAATTTATTTGGTTGGTTCGGCAACTTATGCACCTTAATTAAGCTGTAGTTACGACATTTAGGTCGCCAACCAACCATTCTATCTTTTGAAACATGCTACTGGCCATTAACGCCGTCTAAAATCGAAGTAAACATTCCTTTTCGGGCTTATACTGGGCGGTGCCAGCTTTCTTTCAATAAACCCATAACAACAAGGCAAAAAGACAAAATGTTAGCCTGTTACAATCCACAAAAGTTACAGCAAACAATTAACTTTAGTTAGGTAAATTTAAAAATTCTTTATTATTGTGGTTGAGGATGGTGATTTTTTTTATTGTTGTTGTTTGGGAGATGGTGGTTTATTTGAAAATCTTCTCCTTTCCTTTAATGGTGCAATACTACGTTAAAAGACTCGTCCTGTAGACTCATCCATTCTCGTTTTAACAAAAAAACATGTAATAGATCCTTGGGGAGCTTGTGTGATATCTATTTTTATATTCAAATGTTAAATCAAAATTTTCATTCAAAGATTAAAAAGATAACTTATTCCCACACCGTGATGCTTTCTGACACCCCTCTAGAAAAATACAATCGGGAAAACATTGTGTAAAATGATGAAACTGCTTGTAACAAGCAATTTCTTCCTTTCACACAATGTTTTCTACCCAAAAAGCTGAAAAATCTAACATTTCATGAACTTTTAATTGTCGTCTGCAACTCCCTTCAATTTCGACCAGTCTAAAGTTTATCATCTTGTACTGGGTTAAAGAATTCTGATTGGTGAAAATTATTTGATCAGAATCTTTGTCGCTTAACCCATTCCAACTCAATCCCTCCCTTTTACGCCCCTCAAGAAAATAGCTTTTGAAAACATTGTGGAAAAAATGAAGAAATTGCTTGTATCAAGCAATTTCTTCATTATCCACAATGTTTTCTATCCTTAACGACGAAAAAATTTAAAATTCCATCAATTTGAAATTGTTGTCTGCAGCTTCTTTCAATTTGGACCAGTCTAAAATTATGCTGTGTTGGAATGGGTTAAATAAAACGATAAGTAGATACCGTAAGTAAAGTACGCACAGCCCTATCTTTATGCTGTCTGCAAATGAACAACATTCAAGTATGGGAAAGCAACAGCTAGCCTATTTCCACACGATCCCGCTTGTAAACGCGTCTCAAGAAAATAAAACACATCAGAAAACATTGCGGACAATAAAGAAATTACTAGTAACAAGCAATTGCAGCATTATCCACAATGTTTTCTACCTCAAAAGGCAACAGAATTTAAGATTTCACCACCTATGAAATGTCATCTGCTACGTCTTTGAGTTCAGACCAGTCAAAAATTTTGTCGTCTGTAATGGGTTAAAAATGAACAAAAGTGTAAAAAAAAACCTATAAAACCCTTACTGCTTAGTGCGATTTTAAAGGTACGATGAGTCAAGGTCATTTAAAGATAATATAGGGGAAGATTATTGAAATACCTTTCAATACACGTTTGGTTTAAACTTCCTTCCGCTGTCATCCTAAAATGGGTCACCGGGGTATCTTCGAAAATTTGTCAAAATTTGTCCGAGGGTAAATGGTAAAAAAAAAGAATCTTTGATAATCGACTTTCCAGTAAATGTAATAACCTAATCTAAAAAGACGTATATAAGACGTTAAATCGATACAATATGTTCTTGAAAATTTCTTATGTATAAATATAAAAATATATATATTTTTGTAATGTTTTGGGGCAGCCTATTTGCTGTTTTTGTTCATAAACAAATTTTTATGTGTAACACCGTTACGTGTTTTATACGATTCCAAACTTTTAGTATTGCATCGCGACAATTTTTCACCTTTAAAAGTCGGGTGGAGTGTTGCTCTGTTCTGATTTTAGTACAAATTAATTAAATACCTGACAGAAGCCCAATATTTTGATTGGGTGTTTATATGGGAAGAGGGAAACAAATTCCAACCACTAAAAACGAACTTGTACTTCACAGAACATTCGGTGATTGGTTACCTTCTGACAAACGGTTATCATTTTTTATAACTTATTGATATCTTTGATAATTGCGGTTGAAATAAGATATGGCACTAACGTAAACAACAACTTGAATTATAATATAAAACACTTATCAGTTGTTAATCTTGAAAATTTAACCAAATGTTAAAAGATATGATGTCATTCCAAGATTCTACGTCTGATGCATAGATAGACTTTGTATAATTGGTGGATCGCTGGCCCCGCCTACTGAACTCCGACAGGAAACTCGACTTAGATATTTATATATACAGCTTAAATAAGCTGTAGTTACGAAATTCAAGTCGAAAAAAAACCCACAGAAATGGTTCATATAAAAGTCGATCAATGACGGAATTGAACGTTCACTCAAGGTCTAAATGAAAGATTTGAGCGCATGCGTGACATTTCCTTTACACATGTGCACGAAGTAAACTCTCAGATCAGCCTGTGCGTCCGCACAGTCTGATCAGAGTCTTCACTCTGCGCTCTGTAAATAGACACTGACCCATAGCTTCTTTAAACAAGCAGCGAATATTGTAATTGCCCCGAATGGCTGTCCAGGGTGTTCAATGTGTACGAGTCACGCACATGCGAAATGGTTTGAAATGTCACGCATGGGCTCATTTGATTTTCTGATTGATAGCCAGGATCTGGCAATTGTAGTAAAACATTTTGGATAAAGAAGAAAAGTTTTTTTTTAATTCAGTTTCTATATTTTCAATAATGTGCGTATATTAGCTACTCAAATCAACTGTTTGAAATAAATGACATTTTTTTCGAAATGTTTGTTTTTCTCAGAAACATATTGGTGATTTAAGGACCAGTGGATATTTATAAAAATATTTCTGCAACCAAAAAGTGGTATGGTAAAGGTTACAATCTCAAAGAAGAGTTGTCGTTCGATATTCTCTCCATACATCTCTGCAAGGGGCTATATGACAATATTCTTGTCTAACCAAGGGATGGAAGATATATTATTTTTCTGTCTCGCGAGACGCAAGGTCATAATGAATATAATTCAAGAAACATTACATCTAGTTTCAATCTGAAAACTTGGGCATGTATTTGAGAATTTCGCTAGCAAATAAACAGTTTAATAGCAAACGTTTAAAGGTACTGGGCATTACAGAGATGAATGTGATCTAGATATGGCAGTATTTCTAATTTAACCTGAAGTTTCGTCAGCGTAAACCTATTCATCGAGAAAAAAGGATCGAAGCGTGAAATTCTGAATTGATATGGAATTCATTTTCTACCATTTCCTAGAACTGACGAATCGTGGCTGTCAATCAAAGACTCATCGACCAATCAATCAAACATTAAGACCGGACCGGAAGTGAAGTTTGAACATCGGTTGACATTTATGTGAATTATTGATACTTGGCTACTTAAGCGTGGTAACCACAGCTTATTGACGTTTCTGTAAGCAACCAATAATTTCACTCATTTCTTAAATGTGACTGGACATGAATAATGGGTAAAAATTATGGCCGTTTAACCCTTTCCTGTTTTATGAAGTTTCAGACTGGTCCAATTTGAAAGAGGTTGCAGACGACAATGAAACATGCAGGCAGTTTGAAATCTGACCATCCTATGTGGTTGAAAATATTGTGGGAAAAGTAGAAATTGCTTGTTAAAAGCAATTTCTCCTTTTTCCACAATATTTTCTCAAACATAAAAATGCAGGGATGTAAAAACCAGGGATTAAACGGGAAAGGGTTAATCAGTGGTCTGTAGGCGTGGCCAGTAGAGTCAGTTCGCGGGGCAAGCGTCCGGTCAATTACAGACCAGGCAATGCCACGGCCACAGTCATTAGAAAACTTATTTTCACTGGCTTTAATGTGATTGTTAGTAGTTCTCTGAGGGTGAATCTAACATTATTTATTTCACATGTAATTTTAACACTATTTACTGAGCATATTAAGTACTAGCAAACAAATGTCTAGCAAAACCTTAAAGCACATTTAAGGCACGCGAAAAAGATGTGTTGTTTTCCTTACTTTGTAATAACCCTCAATGTATTATAAACAAGAACGTCATCAGGGTTAGTTTAACATCATCGTCGCTGTTATTTTGGTGTCGTTTGTTTCCATTTTTGTGTGTTGTTTGTGTGTATGCATGTTTGTTTGTTTAGTTGATTGCTTGGTCTCTCTGTCGCTCGGTCGGACGGTCGGTCGCTTTGTCTGATTTGGTTTAATTTAAGTATTTAGTTCAGTCTTGAGTTAAGTGTTGACCTGTATTCAAATTAAAAATCAGTTAAACAATTAGTATTCAATAAGGCTCTTCGCCATTTTCATATTTCTTTTCAATTAAGGCTAATCGCAAAGATATGAACTTTCAGGTATAACAGATAAAATCCCCTATCTTTTACAAGGTTAAAATGTTTTTTTCTTCTCTTTCGTCATTTTTTGTGTGAGTGTTTTTTTTTTTTTTTGTTTTTTTTTTTTTTTTTTTCCAAATAAAACCTTTTCTTACAAAGCAGAACAATAAGAAAATAATACGTGATTACGTGATAGCATAATGCATTATGTAGACTAAAAATGAAATGAATTTAACAGACACGAAGAACATCCGATTCAATTTTTTTCGGGGGGGGGGTTAACTTAACCCATTCCACATATTCCCTCCTTTTGACGCCTCTCAAAAGAAAAGGATTAAAAACATTGTTGAAAAATGAAGAAATTGCTTGTAACGAGCAATTTCTTCAATATCCACAATATTTTCTTTTTTCTTTATTTTTATTTATTTCAATAACTTGAATTTGTCGCATGCATTTTTTCCATTTTGGACAAGCCTAGAAGTTTGTCGTTTGGTAATGGGTTTATAAGTAACAAGAAAGGAATGGTTTAGTTAGAGAAAAGGACTTTTGCAACTCGTACCATTAGCTTTGCTTTTCATAGAATAAAATCTGTCATACTTTAATGTAAAAAGTAACAAAACAATCATCGGTCATGAATATGCCTCGGAAACTGATCCAAAATTTATCATGGGACGCATTTTTAACCCATAAGCAGTTTCTAAAACTTTAGGTTGGTAAAATTTGAAAGAAGTTGCAGACGACAATTATAAGTTGGTGAAATTTTAGAATTATTTGTATTATTGGGTAGAAAACATTGTAGATAATGAAGAAATTGCTTGTAACAAGTATTTAAAACCGACTTTACTCTCTAATCCCCGACCCGATCATAACATTGCATGTAGGCTGTTTCTGACAGTCACAGCAAGATTTGATTGGCATAGTGCAAGAATGCAGGACGAAACTGATTAAAGTCCCGCCTGGCTCTTTCACCCATTACAGTAACATTTCAGACTGGTCGAAATTGAAAAGAGTTGCAGACGACAATTTAATGTTTATTAAATTTCAGATTTTTTCAGATTTCTGGGTAGAAAACAAGGTGTAAAATGAAGAAACTGCTTGATACAAGCAATTTCCTGATTAACACAATGTTTTCAAAATAGTTTTTCTTTTCTTAAGGAACGTCCAAAAGCGTCACTGTGTGGGAATGGGTTAACGTGATCGTTATAAAACCCGTCACACGGAACCTCGGTTTAACGTCTCCTCCGAAAGACAATTTGTCTTTTTAGTGTGGTTACCCCGGAGATCGAACCCGCGATTGCAAGGTTTGAAGTCGAGTGCTTTACCGACTGGGCTAATTGGGCAACCACAACACAATGATTTACAATCCTCAAAGGTTCCCATTTATCCACACACCTGGGCTGAAAGGAACCAACGTGGAGTTCGGTTTTTGCTAAGAAAAATTTCCAGCGTCCGTTCAAAAGACTACGGATTTTAACATGAAAATACACATGGGTAAAATGACCATTAAACTCTAGACATAAAATCTTCAAAGAGCGAAAGATTTTGACCCATGAAAGTTTGCGTTGTCTCAGAACGTCCAGATACTTATGGCACCACTCAGGGGTCCGCTTTCGTTAAACATAATTTCGTCGGTGGGCGGGCAAAATGTCGTAACTACAGCTTTCATAACACTGTAGTTACGACATTTTGCTCGCCAACCGACGATTTAACACACACAGTTAAATTCAGTATCGAAATCATCGTTTACTTTACGTAACTAAAACAAAAATAGTGGGTACATATGCACCAATCTAATCAAGTCGCCTAGTAGTAAAAATTCCCCTGAAAACCCGACTGTTTAGTATTTTCAATCTTGTTAAATACAATCTGGTTCATCTTTTAGTAATATGCTTTGTCACACTATGGTATTTGAACTGAACAACATGCAAGCTAAACGACCTTTCACAACCAGGCTATGTTCAAGGTCGCTGGTTCCGAATCGGAATGCTCGTTAAATGAAGGTTCGAGGTCGCCATTGTCGGCCAATTTAAAGTTCATTTCCTGTCCAAATGAATTATTGGATTGATTGATTGATATTTTTATCCGTCAGTTAGATATCATTTTTACCTATATGAAGTAAGCGTTCTCAGTTACCTTTAGGGTATAGAAGCCATTCTTAGCCATCTTGTGTGTACTCTATAGGCTATATTACGGATCATTCTTTTGAAACGTAAAGCTTAATTCCAAAACGTTCTTCAAGCCTTCCTTGCTCGAAATAATTACTTTTGATTGGTGCGTGCAGTCCATGTTGTGAACAATGCTCTCGACTAAGAACAGATTGGTATTCCAGGGCGTAAGGTAGGTATGAGGTCACTTGATAAAGTGGGATTTCTCGAGGAACAGCGACCCTTCCTTCAATCCCATTCGAGTGCGTTATAGTATAGATAGGCCAAAGTAATGGGTGACTTACGCGAAATTGAAGAAACGGTTGATAATAAAACATATTTTAATAATTGATACGAAAATCATGATCCCACTTTGATAGCATTCTTCAAGTCAATAAATATATGAGCCCATGCGTGACATTTCCAACAATTACACATGTGCGCCAAGTAAAGACTTTGATCAGCCTATGCGTCTGCACAGTCTGATCAGAGTCTTCACTCTGCGCTCTGTAGGTAGATACTTCCCCAAAGCTTCTTCAAACAATCAGAGGATATTCTAATTGCCCCGAATGGCTGTCCGGGGTGCTCAATGTGTGCGAGTCAAGCACATGCGAAATTGTTTGAAATGTCACGCATAGGCTCAAAAGCAGACCGGCGTTGGACGACCAAAATGATGTAACACAATTTGAACAAAGCTGTAATTGCTTACAGTCGAAATACAATATTCATTTCTTCACCATAATTACTGCAAGTATAAGTATTTGCAAAAATGTAGTTACACTCCTTGTATCTATCTATTATCATTTCGCTTGTTGGCTACCAAATCTTGTAACTACCCCTTTGATATAGCTGTAATAACGAGCTTTTTGTCTTTTACCGGCGATTTATTCTTTCGTATTTCAGAACGATACCTTTATGGAATAGTTGCTGCATTACTATCTTTTTTACTTATTTATGAAATAATTCTGTTGAGCAGGGTTTCATTGTTATAAACACCCTCTAGAAAGTTCCAATGCATCTTGTGGAAATCCACCAGAATTACAAATGGGGAAATATTCAACGATAAAAATCTGCTAAATTAAAACACTTTTGATTGAAACATGAAATCTACTGAAGTTGTTTGTGTTTAAAAAAAAGCGACATTTACGTTTTCCTTTTCGACCGGAGTTTTGGTAGAGAAAAAAGCGACATTTACGTTTTCCTTTTCGACCGGAGTTTTGGTAGAATAATTGATTTATCTTTTGTGGAAAATATTTAGGAACATTCCTTAAACTTGGAATCAACTGTTATTCTAACGTATTATATTGTTATTCTTTAATAATTTAATTGTTAGTTTCGTCTATCAAAAACGAGCGATCTGATTGGTCGAAAAAATTAATTCATACCTCAATGAACAAAATTTTGAGTACGCAGCCATTTTGAATGCTTCCGCACAAAATAGTTCACTACAAAAAGGTATTAAATTTGTTAAGTTGTTGCATTTTTCGCTCGATGCTATTAAATTATAAGAAATGAAGATAATATTTTTTGTTTTCATGGAGGTATGAACCGAAAAACCTAATCACACAATGTATGAATCCGCTTCGCGTATTCATACAGTGTGATTAGGTTTTTCGGTTCATACCTCCATGAAAACAAAAAATATTCTCTTCATCGCTTAATAAGTAAAACTAGTAGAAGTAGTAGTATAGTATTAGCAGTTTAAGTTGTTGTTTTACTTTAAGCTGTATTAGTAGTGTAAGTTGTATTAGTATAAGCTGTATTAGTAGTATAAGTTGTATTAGTTTAAGCTTCATTAGTAGTATTTATTGTATTAGTATAAGCTGTATTAGTAGGACAAGTTGTATTAGTATAAGCTGTAGTAGTATAAGCTGTATTATAAGTATTAGTTGTTTTAGTATAAGCTGTATTATAAGTATTAGTTGTTTTAGTATAAGCTGTATTAGTAGTATTTGTTGATAAAATATATGCTGCATTAGTAGCATAAGTTGTTTTAGTATAAGTTGTATTAGTATAAGCTGTATTAGTTGTATTAGTTTAAGCTGTAAAGTTTAAGTTGTATTAGTATAAGCTGTATTAGTAATATTAGTTGTATTACTATAAGCTGTATTAGTAGTATTAGTTGTAGTATAAGTTGTATAAATAATATAAGTAGTAGTAGTTTAAGTTATAGTAGTTTTTGTAGTAGTAGTATAATTTGAAGTAGTAGTAAAAGTTGTAATAGTAGTAGTAACATTAGTAGGCAGTAGCAGTAATATTATCTTAAGTTTGTCTGTAGGTTGGCTCTCCCGTCTCTCCTCTGCTAGTTTACATTTTGCTCTAGACTTCAAATTATTCAAACTTTTTTCTCCGTTCTTTGAGTTATGCTTTAGTAAGAGTTAAAATTCTTCGCAATATCGTTTCAGACGGTTTTTTTTTTTGTTGTTTTGTTTTTGTTTTGGGGGTTTTTGGGGTTTTTTTAACTTCTTTTTTCAGACACTGCTTTGATGTCTTTTTTTTTTTGGGGGGGGGGGGTCAACAATGTGCTTTTAACTTATACGAAAAAGAATTTCGTTACGCAATCGTTTTACTTTAAAGAATAATAAATATCGAGAGTATTGTGCCTTTTACGGATGAAAAGGTATCCTTTTTCTCCCTCGAGAGAGTGGAGGGCGGTTAACGAATCGGAATACCAATCAATCACTCGAGTTGTCTTAACCCTATCTGGAGGACTCCTCGAGAGTTCCTTGAGGCTTCCTTTTTGGCTAGCAAAGCGTCAGCTTTGATAGCTTAAGTTAACAGACAAAATTTTGAGGTCGTCTCAAAGTTCAACGAGTGCAAACAGCCACTGGCGGCTTAACAACCAAATCCATGGAATGCCTACGCCATAAAAAATAGTTCGTATATATTTCAGGAATATTGCAAACTCTATTCAAATTGTAGAGAACTCTTTTAAAAGCATTCCCTTTCGATTTCGCTTTTAAAGCATCTCAAGCAAAAAGCCTTAGAAAGCATTGTGGACAATGAAGAAATTGCTTGTAACAAGCAATTTCTTCAATGTCTACAATGTTTTCTACCAAGCAAGAGAAATGTCTTTTAAATTCAACCATGCTTTGCTAGCTTACAGTACTTTCAGTACTTTGATTTGACTTAGAGTCGAGGTCGAGTGAAGCAAATGTTTCGGATTACAGCCACAAGTCAGAATATTTGTATCTGTACTATACCGTTATATGCCGGACAAGTTCAATTTGTGGCCATTTTGGGTGAAATACTACGCCACTGTGTCAAGTTATAATATTGGGTCACCTACTGTCAAAAGAAATGTCAACCACTGTGTACAAATATGTTTAAAACATGTTCTTCGATTCGGAAGTGAACTAAATACGCCGAATATTTTGGATATCATATTGGTGATATAATACTATTGCAATAACTAAATCCATTGTTAGGTGCCCCAGCCGCCGCGATATGACTGAAATACTGTTGAAAGCGGTGTTTAACCACATTCATTCAATCAATTGAAATAACTGTGTTAACTGAAGCCTTTGATAGCGCGTTTCCCTACCGTGAGAATGACGTCACGTTATGAATGTTATGACGTCATTTTACCGTCTGCGTTACATGATTCGCGGAATATCATTGATATATAAAGTTCAGGATTTTATCGAAAAGATGTCATATTGAATATAATATCAAATTCGTGCTTAAAAAAACAGAATTTATTAACTCGTCATCTAAAACAGATAAAACTGACTCCAATAGGAAGTTCTGATTCTATGTTTTTTTAAACGGAGGGTTTTTTTATTTTGTTTGTTTGTTTGTTTGTTTGTTTTGTTTGTTTGTTTGTTTGATTGGTTGGTTGGTTGGTTGGTTGGTTGGTTGGTTTTGTTTTGGGTTTTTTGTTGTAAAATTTAAACCTGTCACAAGTTACAAAAAATGAGTTGGTTTGATGGCGTCTTAAACGTCGTAGCTACATCTTCTATTAGATGTAGTTACGACGTTACAGTCACTAACCCAAAAAAAAAATGCTCCACATAAATGTCGGAGATTAAAGTTCACCTCCGATCTAGATGGTTTCTTTGATTGACATACGCGATCCGTCATTTGATTCCTGTCTGAATAAAATTTTTGATTGGTCAATCGAATTATTAAAAGGGAAAGTTCGTTAATTAGACATGTCCCCCTTTGGACCTTAAATAAACATTTTCGAAGAAAGGTATTTTGTTCTAATTTTGTTTTTCTTTTTACCGATGTAAGAATAAAAAAGAAAATGAAACAAAAACGACACGCAAACGAAACGTCTCAAAATTGTTTTGTTCCGAAGACAATTGCGTGGGTGCTACTATCAAACAGCTTTCTTGTTCCTTGTGGTCTACAGTTGATTTAGAATTGACGTGATTTTTAAAAGGAATTATAATATACTCCTTGATATTATCGTCCGGTTTCGTCAGGTGAAACCGGTTCACGTGGAATAAACCCTTACACATTTTTTCCAAAAACTCTTCTTTAGGAACGTAAAAGGGGGATTTTTGTTAGAATTGGTTAAACCATTACTAAATGATAAAGTTTAAGACTGGTAAAAATTTAAAGATATTACAGACAACAGTTTTTTTTAGTTCTTAATGTTCTTTGAGGTAGAAATCATTGAGGATTTACCACAATGCTTTCCTGTATTATTTTTTTTTTTTTTTTTTTTTTTTTTTTTTAGGGGGGGGGGGCAAAAACGTTATTTTGTTGGAATATGTAAGTTCATTATCAAACGATAGAATTCTAGATTGATCCATACCGAAGAATAAAATACAGCACACAAATGAGTGTAAATTGAAAATTAAAAAAAAATATTCCAAGGAGAGGAGAAATACTCAAATTTGATAAAAGAATTCTAGCATTACATGGTGTATGTAAAAAATCAATAAAAATTGTTTATTCATTCGATTTTATCCGACAATTCAAACCCTATGACATTTTTTTTTTTTTTTTTTTTATGAAAATATCGCGGCAAATGAAGAAAATGCTTGTTACAAGCAATTTCTTCATTTTCACGAAGTGTTCTTAGGGGGCGTCAAAATTGGTCATTGTGTGGGAATTGGTTAACGTCAGTAAAGAGTGTAGGTATGACGTCCTAATATTAATTGATTGCTTTGTGGCCAACGTGTGTTCGTTCTGCGCCGTTCGTATGACGTCACGCATCTTCCCCCTGTATATGGTAAACGAAGCAAGCTATGAAAATACGAATAGTAATTCGTAAAATACTTATCATATTCATTTCTTAAATCTGAATTTGTCTATTCAATTACCTTAAATCAGAAGAGTGGCTTGTTTTGGGGGGGATTCGTTTGGTTTTGTTGTTGTGGTGGTGGGGATGTTTTTGTTTTTGTTCCTTTTTGGGAAGGGGGTATTTGTTTGTTTGCTTTAAATGGGTTTTAACGCTAGTATTACATTCATATCGGCGACTGGAGCACCTAACCATGGACTGCTGGTATTTGTCACATAAGTACTACCACTATATCTTTCCGAGCCCCAAGCTACTCTTCCTATTAATGTTTATAGTTATGAGTTTGACTTCTCTGTTCATGAAAGTTGTGCGGTTTAGTAAGACATAAAGTATAAGGCAATGTAAATAAATAGATTTAATGGGGTTAACGAATTGCTGACCACGCCCATTGACCTCCGACAGGAACTTCCATTTCGGTTTTAAATCGCGTTATTTTGATGGGAAAAATATGGCCAGTAACATAAAATAAAAAGTTAAAATGATCGGTTGGTTATGCAAACATCGAAGATACAGATTGAATAGACATTTTAACCAATTAATGCCGAAGTTCAAATTTAACTTCTGGTCTAAATAAATGATTTGATTGAACGATTGGTTATTGGTTATTTATTTGACTCCGCGATCCACCTATTCATAATTTGGTTGAAATCTAAAGACAACCTTACCTCGTAAAATAGAAAATGCGTGATTTTCTGTAAAAGAGAGATATACACTGTTAAAAAGCGACTTTTTTGGAGATTTAGAATCTTCACGAAAATCACATTTAACAATATTTCATTGAAGTACAACCTTAAGCCTTTCTCACACAACAAAATTGAAACAAGTTGCAGACGGCAATTTTTTGTTGATGGAATTTTAAGATTTGATACTAGAGGTATCAGAAAGCGCCATTGTGTGGGAATGGGTTAAAAGGCTGACAAAATAGCGAAAGTAGTCATTTTCTGACCGCTTCTTCGGAAGCGAAGCATTCAAGAAGCAAATAAGAAAATAGTAAATGACGATTTTGGAACGAAAGGCTTTTACAATACATAGCCAGAAGGATCAGCGCTATCACATAGAACAATAATGTTATGTTTGTCATGCTAAACCTGGAATATTCCTGTTTTGGCAAGAGGTATAGACAAAGATCAGACTGCACTTAAGTGCAGCCCGATCTTAGTCTAGACCACCTGATTGTCCTTTTCAAGCTGGAGTTGTTTATAGAATCAATTTTCAAAGTAATGTAATTCTGAAAAAAAGGATTTTAGCATTCAATTTGAGCTCATTGTATGTATCGTGCTCTAAGTTTAACCCATTCCCACACAATAAAGTTTTCGACTGGTCCAAAATCAAAGATGGTGCAGACGACTACTTTATGTTGATGAAATCTTTAAATACCTTTTCTTTTGGGGTAGAAGACATTGTGGATAACGAAGAAATTCTTGGTGAAAAGCAATTTCTTCAATATTCACAATTTTTCCTATGCTTTTTTCAATGATTTTTTTTTAAAGCTTGATGGATTATATATCGTTTTGCGGTAAACTTTTTATCTAGGATTCCCTGTTTTATGTATCATGGTGATCTGAATGGGAAAAGGGTTCGCGAAACAATTGGGGGGACGATTTGCATAATAATAAACAGTCTAGGGCCAACTTCCGATTACTAGGTTCAATTTTTGGCAGTTTCTACTGAACATAAGCTACATTTAAGAGGATGCTGAGTCAGTAGCCCTATTGTTCTTTTGTAGTAAACTGGTTGTAAAAGTAGTAACAGACTGATGAATGAAAATCGTGAGAATTTGAGTAATACGGGGAAGAAAATGTTGCTTTCGGAAAACAATGTAATGGAAGGTGACCTACGTTCGGTAGTAGAACATAGTTTTGTGACCTTAACCCATTCCCTTACAACTCCCTCTATTACGCCCCTCAAGAAAAAAAGAATTTGGGAAAATGTGGAAAAATGAAGAAATTGCTTGTAAGAAGCTTTTTTACTATTTTCCACAATGTTTTCAATCAAAAAAAATGAAAGAAATAAGAATTTATGAACTTTTAATTATCATCCACAACTCCTTTCAAAATTATTAGCCTAAAGCTTTGTCGTCGGCTAATTCCATGATAAATGATATAAAAGTTACACAAATTTAAAAGTATCGAATACTTATGTTGTTGTTGATTTTGATGATGATGTTGTTGTTGTTGTTGTTGTTGTTGATTTTCAAACTTTGATAATGCGCGAGAAGGTGCTATAAAGAAAGTTATTCTTTTTTCCCACAATTTTTTCCTTAAATATTATCTGGAGACGTGGTCAAATCATTATATATAACTTGTTTTCTATCCAAAATAGGATATATATTCCGAGTTCCATCCTCATGAAATTGTCCTTTCTAATTTCAGTCCAATTTTTTTTTATCGTATGGCAATGGGTAAAAAAATAAAGTTTTTGTGTTATTATTGTCGTTGTTGTGGAAAGAGTGTTATCTATGTCATTGTTTGTTTGGTTTTTTGTTTTATGTTTTTTTTTTTTTTTGTTTTTGTTTTTTTTTTTTTTTTTTTTTTTTGTTTTTTTTTTTTTTTTTTTTTTTTTGGTTTGTTTTTTTGTTGTTGTTGTTTTTGTTGTTGATTTTTTTTTGTTTGTTTGTTTTGTTTTGTTTGTTGTTGTTGTTTGTTTATTTGTTTGTTTGTTTGTTTTGGGGGGCTAGTTTTGTGTATGGGGGGTGGGTGGTGGGTGGATGTGTTATAGTTGTTTTAAAGGGGATGGGTCAACGCCGCTCCAAACAACCCATAGATAAAACAACGCCTTAGTCAAACTATTTATATGTGCCAATTTGTAACAATTTGGTGAAGAAAGGGCCCTAGGTTGTCTTGTCGATAGATGTATCCACAATGACCTGATAAGCGTTCGATATATGAACCCGTTGTTTTTGAAGCCCAATCGCAGCTCGCAATCAAGGAATCAATCGACGATCAAATCGTTCATACAGACCGGAAAAACTCCAAAATTGGCTGAAACTTATGTGAATGAATTTTGTTGGTTTTGCGACTAACACGTCATAACTACTGCTTATTTAAGCTGTAGTTACGACTTAAAGGTCGCCAAGAGACACCTTTACTTATATTTGTCAAATGTAACTGGCCAAAAAAATTGCAAAATAGCGCCATTAATTATCGAAGTAGAGCTTTAATGTCGGAGTCAGTGGGGGTGGCCACCGGAGTCAAATGGCAGGGCCGGCGATCCGACCTCGAGGACCTAACCACCGATCTCATAATAAAGCTTATACCTGTTTACAAAGCGAACCAAGTGGTGAATGATTTAGATAATTTCCAAATGGCGATATGCCACACAAAATGAATGTAGGACGTTTTGGCCATGGACGTATGGCCAAAGACGTTTTGGCCACGGACGTTTTGGCCACGGACCTGTTGGCCAGGACGTTTTGGTCACGGACGTTTTGGCCAAGGACGTTTTGGCCACGGACGTGTTGGCCAGGACGTTTTTGCCAGGATATTTTGGCCACGGACGTTTTGGCCAAAGAAGTTTTGGCCACAGACGTTTTGGCCAGGACGATTTGTCCAGGACGTTTTGGCCAGGACGCGTTGGCCACGGACGTGTTGGCCACGGACGTTTTGGCCAGGACGTTTTGGCCACGGAGGTTTTGGCCAGGACGTTTTTGGCCACGGACTTTTTGGCCATAGACGTTTTGGCTAGGGACATTTTGTCCAGGACGTTTGGCCAGGACGTTTGGGCAAGGAGGTTTGGGCTAGGACGTTTTGGCCTAGGACGTTTGGAAACGCGAAGCCTCATGATATTTCTTCTTATGAAATATTTCTTCTCCTTTTCCACACTAGACAGGTTGTCACTTCATTATTTTAAATGTCATAATTCAAACTTTATACATGTTTAAATTCGAAGTTTGAAATTTGAAGTGTGAAATTTAAAGTGTGAAGTCTGAAAATTTCAAACTCAGTAGAAGCTAGGTTTGAAGTTTGAAGATTGAAGTACGGTTTAGTCTGATCTGAGGATGATTTTAACTCATAAAGGGGAAAGTTTGAAGTGGGAAGTGTGATATGTGAATTTCGAAATATGAATTGGAAAGTGTGAAGATTTAAATGGGAAATAAACATTTCTTATTTGTGATTTAATTATAAGTTAACCCTTCTTTTACGTCCCTGTGAATTTATGATTGATAAAATATTGCAGAAAAAGAAGAAATTGCTTGTAATAAGCAATTTCTTCTTTTTCTACAATATTTCCTTTCCTACTGGATGATAATTTTCCAAATTAAATCCACATTATTTTTTTGTCTGCAAAACCCTTGAATTTGGACAGGTCTAAAATTTCGCAAAACAGGAAAGGGCTAAGTTTGGTCGTTCAATAGACAATCTTCACACTTTAAACTCCACACAGTATCCTTCACTTTACAATTCACACTTCTCTTCATGTTCACACTGCATACTTCACACTTCAACCTTCACACTTCTTATTCTCACTTTGAACTTAACCTTTTACACCTTCAAGAGAATATGTATGGTTTTTGAAACGTGAAGTTTAAACTTATAAATTCACCACCTTTCTTTCGTACTTTTTACGCCCACTTTGATTAGAATTTACAACTTAATCGACCATGCGATGTCAATCAAATAATCAGTTGACCAATGAAAAGATTTATTTAGACCAGAAGTGGCTTTTGACTCCAACTCCGCTTTACAATGGTTAGGTGACTTAACCCATCACAACACAGTCCCTCTTTTTTACGCCCCTCGAGAAAAAAGGTCGGAAAACATTGTGGAAAATGAAGAAATTGCTTGTGACAAGCAATTCCTTCATTATCCAACAAGCAATTTCTTCATTATCCAAAATGTTTTTATCCAAAAAGATGAAACATTTAGTATTCTATCAACTCGAAAATGTCGTCTACAGTTTCTTTCAAAATATGGACCAGTCTAAAATTTTGCTGTGTTGAAATGAGTCAAACGTCGTCACTACAGCTTATTAAAGCTGTGGTTACGACGTTTAGGGCGCCAACCAACCATTCTTCCTCTTTGGTACGTGTTACTAGCCATAAAGTTTGAAAAATAACGCCGTAAAAATCGAAGCGGAATTTCCTGTTGGAGTCAATTGGCGGGGCCCAAAGAGTAGTGGGCTGGGTCAGCCTTTGGTCAATTAGAACCAATCTAGAATTTTGTCTTCTGAGAATGCATAGATTGCTTAAATACTGCATTGTACCAAACATTTTTTTAGTATGCGTATAAAAGAATTAATGAAAAAAAGCTTTGATATGATTTTATGATATTATCTAAAATGTATTCATTAAACACAAAGAAATGTGCATGAAATTCAATTTTATTTATATCGAATTTATCAAATTTGTACATTTATTATAAATTCGTTGTTTCCATAGTAACAAATTTCAACAAGCAATATACAACAATCAAAATATTAATGATTTAATACTTAAGGTTTCGATGTACAAACAGATAAATATACATTGTACCAAGCATTTGACCAACCGCGGCTGTCAATCATGGAATCAATCGACCAATCAAATTATTCATTCAGCGCGGAGTTCAGACTTGAACTCCAACATTATCCGCCATTTATGTGAAGTGTTTTTGTTGGTTTAGCGACCTAAACGTCGTACATATAGCTTGTTCAAGCTGTTGTTACGACATTTAGGTCGCCAACCAATTATTTCACTTTCTTGTTCCATGCTACTGGCTATGAATTTTGCGGGACTTCTTGTTGGAATCAATGGGCAGGGCCAACGACGTAATTGGGCGGGGCCAGCGATTGGTCAAATAGAAACTACGAAAACATTATGATTATAAAATTGAAAGATTGCAAACTTCCGACCTGCAGGAAATGGAATGATCAAAGGGGACCGTCTCGTGAAAAGGGAGTGCGAAAAGTAACGACCCTGATTAGACTTAACCGCCTGTGCAGCCTTACCAGGATCGAAAGAATTCTTGTTTTTGGCGGCTTTCTGAATAAAGAGTGGTCATTCTATCTTACTATTATTCTTTGACATCTTTTTACTGACTGTCCAGGTCTAATCCCAATCTCATTTGCAAAAGGATAGAATTGACAGATCATGGCTATATCAAAATAAGAATCAATCGACCAATCAAATTATTCATTTAGACCGGGAGTGAACTCTGAACTCCAACATTAACCGACAATTATGTGAACTATTTGTGCTGGTTTGGCGACTCAAACTTCGTAACTACAGCTTAATAAAGCTGTAGTTACGAAATTTAAGTCGCCAACCAACTATTTTACTTAATTTAGGCCACATATTTCTAGCCATAAAGTTTGCAAATAGCTCCGTTTGATATTGACGTGGAACTTCCTGTTGGAGCTTAAATAGGCGTGGCTAGTCACTTCCCCGATGGGCCATTTTCACAAGGCGGGTCAAATTGTGAACAATATTCTAACCTGTGACCTAAGGTAAAATCATCCAGGACTTAATTTTTAGTTTTCAGCATGTACAATACTTTCTAAACAGAAAAGAACTTTCATTTTCACGTAGTAGACAAAAAGTACTTTTTTACAAGTCCAAATTCAAAAAACAGTCAGGTGAAAAAAATATCTAGCTGCCTTTTTTAATAGTTTTATAGAAGGATTTTAAGTGTTTTTATCAAAGCTATGAATGAATCAATTAATAAGTCAATCGAATGAATGAATGAATGAATGAATGAATGAATGAATGAATGAATGAATGAATGAATGAACGAACGAATGAGTGAATGAGATTTTGTAAAAGGCACATATAAGACCATATAGCGCACATGTTAAATTCTCTAACATTGATATTAGATTTTTCGACCAGATTATTTTCAAAAAGCAAGTCCGATAGATAGGTTAACACATATGGTTCAGGCAAGTTCTCCCTTTCCTGGTTTTTGAAATTTAAGACTGGTCGAAATTGAAAGATGATACAGACGACAATGAAAATTGAATGCAATTCAAAATAAAACCATCCTGTGTGGTAGAAAACACTGTGGGAAAGGGAGAAATTGCTTATCATAAGCAATTTCTCCTTTTCCCACACTGTTTTCTCAAGTATAAAATCACAGTGACGTAAACTCCCGTGTTTATCAAGGAAAGGGTTAAATGATAATGAAAATGAGCTATTTTCTAAACTTAAAGAAATGGAATGACGAGATCAAAAGAAACATTTATTTTATAAACGTTCACCGAAAAGAATAGTTATAAAGGTATATACTCTAATTCTATAATACAATAAATTTGAATTTCTCCCTATCAAAGGGAACTTGATCAATTCGATAAAAGTATTTTCTTCTTTTTCCACAATGTTTTCTCAAGTATCACAGTAACGTAAAATCCCGTGTTTAAACAGGAAAGGGTTAATCCATTCCCACACAATCCTGCCTTTATACGCCCCCTGGGGAAAGTTTCTTTTCAACCTGACAGCCTTTCGGAAGTTAAACCCTCTTCATACTGACACGGAATATTCCTGCTTTAGCAGGAGGTTTATACAAAGATCAGACTGCACAGATGTGCAGCCTGATCTTTGTCTAGACCTCCTGCTCATCCTTTTATGTCAGCATTGTTTATACCATTAATTTTATTTAAGAGATGAAGAAGCGGATTCATACATAAGTGTGATTAGGTTTTTCGGTTCATACCTCCATGAAAACAAAAATTATTCTCTTCATTTCTTATAATTTAATAGCATCGAGCGAAAAATACAACAACTTTACAAATTTTGATACCTTTTTGTATGGAACTATTTTGTGCGGAAGCATACAAAATGGCTGCGTGCTCAAAAGTTTGTTCATGGAGGTATGAATTAAATTTTTCGACCAATCAGATCACTCGTTTTTGATAGACGAAACTGAAAATTAAATTATTAAGCGATGAAGAGAATATTTTTTGTTTTTATGGAGGTATGAACCGAAAAACCTAATCACACTGTATGAATACGCGAAGCGAATAAATATTCGAAAAAGAGTGCTTTCTGTGCTCACGGTCTTCTGGTTGTAACATGGTTTTTGTAGGGAATTTTATTAAGCGATGAAGAGAATATTTTTTGTTTTTAAGGAGGTATGAACCGAAAAACCTAATCACACTGTATGAATACGCGAAGCGGATTCATACATTGTGTGATTAGGTTCTTCGGTTCATACCTCCGTGAATCTCTCTGGTTGTAACATGATTTTTGTAGGGAATTTTATTAAGCGATGAAGAGAATATTTTTTGTTTTTATGGAGGTATGAACCGAAAAACCTAAACACACTGTATGAATACGCGAAGCGGATTCATACATTGTGTGATTAGGTTCTTCGGTTCATACCTCCGTGAATCTCTTCATTTCTTATAATCTAATAGCATCGAGCGAAAAAACAAATGCTTTACAAATTTTGATATCTTTTGTAGGGGACTATTTTGTGCAGAAGCATACAAATCGCTGTGTGCACAAAATGTTGTTGATGGGGTTATGAATATTTTTTCCGACCAATCAGAACGCTCGTTTTTGATAGACGAAACTGAAAATTAAATCATTTTGCCATGACAAGGGTTAATTGGCATCTACCTTTCTATAGGTTTATTTTTTAAAATATTTGCTCCGGTTGACCTCTACTATATCCTATCTCCTTTTCCACAAATTTAGGAATCTCCTTGGAGTTCAATTTTGTTTATCAGGTCATATGTAAACGTGCAGTATTTTGATTTGTTCATTCGAATTCTGCTCGTCTTTACCCCGAGATTTCATTGGCCATAGATTAGTAAATTGTCCAAAACAAAAAAAGGTCTACACTTGAGATGAATGAAAAGATTCGCACGATCTTGATCATGTTAGGGCTCATCCCCTTAATTTATAAACACTTGAAAACTAAGTATCGTTTAAGGAGCATTTTCCTTTGAAAATAGTCTTGACTTTGTTTGGCGCCAAATGAAACTTGGCCAGTTTCTGCAAATCTAAGTGTGAATAAAAATGTCCGTTTGCAAATTTCAAATATATCGACTCGTTTAAACTGCGTTTAATAGGTATGTTGACTGGGTTGGAATCGATTGCTTTCATATGTTCATCTACTATTGTGTCAAGGTTCTCTATGTTAGGTATTCAATAACCGCTCACTTGGAAGTACGTTAGCCCTTTAATCTATAATTCTTAAAAAAAAACAATTGAAAACATTGTTGGGAAAAGGAAATTTGATTGCTGCAAGCATGTCTCCTTTACCCACAATGTTTTCTTTCCTATACAGTTCATATTGCTTGATTTTCCCGCAACTTCTTTCAATTTTGTCTAGTCTATTATTTTGATAATGGCTTAAAGCCTTTAATTAAGATCACGCCAAAAGCTTTCAGTTATTTTTAAATTACGGGGTTCATTTTAAAACTTCTTTCATTTACAAACTACAAAAGTAATTCAAATAATGAGCCATTGATTCTTCATATTGACACATTCTAACTGATGTGATTTTATATGTCGACCTAGAGAATTTTCTCATAACATAAGATTTTAATCCATTCCTTCACAATCCCGCTCCAGAACGCCCATATATAAAAAAATGAGGAAAATAAAAGAATTGCTTGCAACGAGTAATTTTCATTATCCATGAAGCTTTCTTTAAAAAAAAACGATGGCTTTTTCAAAATTCTGTCAACTTAAAATCTTCTTCTGTCAACTTCTTTGATTTTGGACCAGACTAAATTGTTGTAATTGTTAACCCATTCCCACACATGAGAATTTTAGACTGGTCTAAATTGAAAGAAGCTGCAGACAACAATTTAAAGTTGATAGAATTTTAAATTATTTTGTCTTTTTGGATAGAAAACATTGTGGAAAATGAAGAAATTGCTTGATACAAGCAATTTCTTCATTTTCAACAATGTTTTCCAAAGCTTTTTTCTATTGAGGCGTAAAAAGGAGGGCTTGTGTGGGAATGGGTTAATGGGTCTAAGGGACAATAACCCGATAATTTAACTTCTTCAAGCTGAGTCCTTTATTCTGTTCTAAGAAATTTAATTACTTCAAACTGAGAGACCTCAGATGATTAAGAAAGTTACGGAAAATAAATACAATATACAACTTAACACGTATTAGGATTGTCCGAAAAGAAAGGAAGATGATAAATTGTATGATTCGTGAATAATTCCATTCTATATGATAAAAAAATGTGTATATTACCTTCCCAATATACTCCCCTATGAAGAGAAAGCATAGTAGAAAAAGAAGAGACTGCTAATAACAAGTACTTTCTTATTTTCCACTACGTTTTTTTTTTACACTACTGAATGGTTTTGTTTTTTTGTTTTTTTCATATCAAATCCACTTTAAATTTTTGTCTACAAAACCTTCGAGTTTGAACAGGTCTAAAAAATTACAAAAGATTAGAGATTCAACATATACTTTAAAAAAAAGAGGTCGGATTTATCAGAGGTCAGTCAGAGATCGTATTTCGAAAATTAGCATACAGTAAGATAGAATGACCATGCCAAGGGCGAAAGAAGATCGGCCCAGTGTGACCAGGGTCGACACATTTCACACTACCGCTTTAGCATGACGCTTATGAATATTCATGACATTTAATAACTTGTGAAAATGCTAATTTGACGAGTTTGTTTCTTCTCTTGATGGTTGTTAAAACTAACTGACGATTTGCAGCTGTCGATCAAAATTTCGATCGACCAATCATACAATATATTTTGACTAGAAGTGAACCTCGAACTCCAACGTTTGTCTGCATTTATGTGAAGCCCTATTTGGCGATTTAAACGTCAAAACTACAGCGTGTGTAAGCTATAGTACCGACTTTTGGGTCTCCAACCAACCATTTTGGGTGTTTTTCTTTTCATCTCTCTCTCTCTCTCTCTCTCTCTCTCTCTCTCTCTCTCTTTCTATATATAACTGACCATAAATTTTGTAAATTAATGGCCTTTAATAATTAAGTGGAACTTTCTGTCGGAGGCAGAGGTCATGACCAGCGATCCGTAAGTATTGTAGCAAGTCATAGAAGTGAGGATCGTATGATAATGGATTTAAGTTATAACATAGGTTACTCATTTTAGCTAAAGTGTCTAGTCATCGCATATAGACAGGGGTCAAATTATACATACTGTAATTAAAGTCCACTTGAAATACATCATTCAACTTAATTCTTATAGTTTAATTGCTACTTCTTAGTAAGATTCCATTTTTCTAGGAAAATTCTTCAGCAAGTAAACTCAGTCAATCAATTTTCATGAATTTTCTACCAAATTGGCATAGTGATTTAGCCCTTATCACCACAAAACCGTTTTATTGAGGCCCGTATGATGACAAGGTTGGGAAAACATTGTGGACAATGAAGAAATTGCTTGTTAAAAGCAATTTCTTCATTATCCACAATGTTTTCATCCCATAAGCATAATGTTTTTAACGTGTCATCTACTATATAAATTATAATCCTCTAAAAATTCTTTCAATCCTGACAAGTTTGAAATATTGTCGTTTGATAAATGTCTGACAGTTCATTACAGTTGACGAACTACGATCTATCGTTCTGTTGTATGAAATGTACGATTATGATGTGACGATCGGGACTCATTCGAGAATATTTTAATGGTTCCAACATATATGATTCAGACTCAGATTCTTTTTAAATCTAGCTTATCGTCTATGTGATTCTAAAACTACGTAACAACAGCTTAATCAAGCTGTAGTTACGAGCTGTTAGAATAACACTAAAGTAATTCTTCTTCAATAAAGGCGATACCTAAATTATATTTACCTTACCCAAACCCCACAGAATCCCACATTTTGAGACTCGCAAGAAAAAAAGTTGGCAAGCATTGAGGAAAAAAAATAAGAAATAATTGCTTGTACCAAACATTTCACTTATTTTCCACATTGTTTTCTACTCTAAAACAAAAAAAAACTTCACTAACTTAAATTGGCATCTGCAACTGCTTTCAATATACACCAGTCTTAGTTTTGTCATTTGATGATAGGTTAAACCGTTTGTATGCCAAAAAGATACAATGGTCACATATATAACAAAAAATCTACTATATGATAATTTTAACAATTTCAAACCGAACACATTTATTTTGAACAAGTTAACATGTTGAACACAAACGAGGCAAATATTTAAACATAAATAGAATTTTAAACAGCTTAACCCATTACAACTTAATCCCTCCTTTTTACGCCCCTCAAGAAAAAAGCTTTTGAAAACATTGTGGAGAATGAAGAAATTGCTTGTATCAAGCAATTTCTTCATTATCCACAATGTTTTCTACCCAAAATGACGAAAAAATTCAAAATTCTATCAACTTGAAATTGTCGTCTGCAGCTTCTTTCAATTTGGACCAGTCTAAATTTCCACTGTGTTGGAATGGGTTAACCATTTATCTCTCCATGAAAATAAAGATAAATATTTATTTACAAATGACAATAAAAATGTACATGACCGACAGCCTCAATATATCAATAGATGACAAAAAATGTGTGTGTATTTCCGTTTATTTATCTTTACTACCGTAGCACATGCCCATATGAGCGACGCCCACAGAAGACGGTTGATTGTTAAGGGAGATAGTGCAAGGATACAGGACGAAGCTGCTGAGAGCTCCGCCTATTTTTAGCGAGCTCGATAGAAAGCACCGTCAAACGGAGCCTCGGTCTCATCCAAAAAACAATTAGACTGTTAGTTTGGTCAGCCCGGCGATCGAACCCGCGATCTCGAGGTCTATAATCAAGTGCACTACCAACTGAGCTAATGGGGCTAACATAAACAACTATGAAACAAATACGAAAAAAACATATTGTCCACTTCATTTAACCGGGTCCCGACTTCTATGCTTCTAGTCAAGGTTACACATATAGATAAATCTTATGAACTCACACAGTATCGACATCTCTCTGGCTGCACTGTTTGTGCAAAGGACTGATTCAAAATCCAATTTTCTTACAATAGCGATAACATGCAAAAATAACAATTAGAAATTACTTCTTTTCATAAACATTAGTTGCCCTAAATATAAATCAGTAAACAAACAAAAACTCAAGGGGTAGAGATATGTGTTTTTGGCGTAATGAAAAAGATATTTGGCAAACCGTAATTTGAGCACTTTACCTAAAAAACAATATTTTGTCGAGTAGACTTTAAGGGATTTCAATGAAAAGCTTAACAGAAACAATACCCGCGTATTTCTATCTGTGCAACAAAAAATTACTTTACCCAATCCCACAAAATCTCTGCATTTCACGCTCCACAAAAAGTGGAAAACTACGCAAAATGATGAAATTTCTTGTATCAAACAATTTCTTTATTATCCACAATGTCTTCTCTCTAGAAAGACAGAACAAAATCCATCAAAGTAAAATTGTTGTCTGCAGCTTCTTTCAAATTTGACCAGTCCAAAAAAATCATCGTTTTGGGAATGGGTTAAATTTTTGAAAATCCATGGAAATGCGCAAAAATACCTGTTTGCGTGGTGTGTTTCATTACTAAAGTTAAAGTCACTAGCAGATAACAAAATTGTGAACCCATCCTAATTTAAAGAAGCGAGAGATGGAATTTCAAAGCGCATTTTAATTGAAAATAGGTGTGATATGCAATGGAAAACCTTGTGAGAAAGGGGGAAATCGTTTGTCACATAACTCCTTAAGAGTGTAAAAGTCGGGATATTTTAGTAATGGGTTAACCCATTCCAACTCAATCCCTCCTTTTTACGCCCCTCAAGAAAAAAACTTTGGAAAACATTGTGGAAAATGAAGAAATTGCTTGTATCAAGCAATTTCTTCATTATCCACAATGTTTTCTATCCTAAAAGACGAAAAAATTCAAAATTCCATTAACTTGAAATTGTCGTCTGCAGCTTCTCTCAATTTGGACCAGTCTAAAATTTTGCTGTGTTGGAATGGGTTAAACAAAAAAAAAAGATCACAATAGAACAAATGATGTTATAGCAGAGGCTTTTCTGAACACCAACCGGCTCTTAACGTAGAATCGACCTAGGTTCCCTATTTGGATCAGACCCCGAAGGAGAACTGAACTTTAACAAGAAATGTTAACACCGATGTCGACAAATGATTTTTGTGGTCAGATACGGTAGCCATTCTGGTAATTTCGCCTTACATGCGTAACTTAAAAATTAGCTAATATGGTCGAACCATAACAGGTCCGAATGGAAGGAATGTAGACTGGAGGCCCAAATTTTCTAGTGTTTACTTATCGTGATCTGGGTAGGTGTCGGTCCCATCGATAGGCTTTTGGTACCCTACTCCAATTAAATTGGTACACAAGCCGGGTTCCGTCCACACGAGACATGAGACCATCACGATAGTAGTGCCTGGAATAAAACACAATGTGCAGAGTAGTCCTCAGTCTGATGGCCTCTTGAAAATTTTTTAGATCTTTCAGAGGTCAATCATAAAAAATATTTCAAAAATGTATATGTAGATCGACTAATGTCTTTGTTAACCCATTCCTAGCTCCCCCCCCCCCCCTCTTACGGACTTCAAGAAAAAAAACATTGCGGAAAAAGAAGAAATTGTATAAAGCAATTTCTTCATTATCAACAATGTTTTCTATCCAAAAAGAGCTGCAGCTTCTTTTAATTTTGCCGGCCTAATAAAATTTTATTGTGTGTGAATGGTTTAAGAATATTTGCTTAGAGTGAAAAATCTCGACCATGGTCAGCTTTGGGCGTCATGACCAAGGTCATACTTATCGCTCTGCCCAGGAGGTCCACACTGTTTGAGGGATTCTTTAGCCTGATGATTCATCAAGCGAAAGATATCTTTACCAGAGATAGACAAGACTATTTGAAAGTTTCCAATACAATGCATTTTCGACCAGCTGCATAATTACGTGACAAACTTCCAGCAATGCAATCATTCTAAAATGTTGGTTATTGTTATCTCTATAAAGTTTAACAGAATTAACACATCTGAGTCGAGGCTTAGAGCGTTACTCACCGATGAACATTGCATTTCACAAATATCATTTCCAACATTTTCAAGTTGCAGAATATGCTTGACAGCCATACTTTATTTCAAGTTGCAGAATATGCTTGACAGCCATACTTTACACTTGTCGTCTAAAGGAGCTTTGGGTCCGTTGACCAATCAAGGATTTCATTCCTTTAGATCAGAAGTGAGGTTTGAACTCTGACATTGGCCGCCATTTTTGTTAACCTTTTTTTGTTTTTGTTAATTTGTCGACTTAAGCATCGTAAATACAGCATATATAAGCTGTGGCTCATATGTAAATCGTTCCTAGAAATGTAATGCTTATCCAAATATGAAGTACACACCTTATTCCTCGACTGAGTTTTTCAAAGTTCATATCTTCTTTCTTTTTCTTCTGTCCCCAAAGTTTACTGGTTTCTGCTGTGTCTACAAACTTGAACACCCCATCTCTCTCAGCCACCCATTGGATATGGTGTGCTCCAGGCTTCCTGAGTTCCTCAAGGAGGAATTTCCATAGCAATATGTTTTTGGCTCCTGTAAATGGGTATGTAACTTTTTTTGGAGTTCGAAAAAGGGTATAATTCTATGCTTCGAGATTTTTATAGAAATCTTGTTGAAAGAATTTACTTATTTCTGTTTTGACCCGTATTATTGCACACAGTTGACTTGAATAAGGCAAAGTGATGTACTTCTACTGCACTCATTCCATATTTTCAGTGAACCTCGGTTATAGAACGACATGTGTTGAGGCACATTTTATTTCTTAGTTATCAATGGCTTCTTTTAAAGGATCTGTAAGTTTATTCCCTTGTCGAAGGTGTTATTACGTATTAACGCATTCCCAAACTGTCCCACTATTTTACGACCCTCGCGAAAAAAGCTTTAAAAATGTGGAATATTATGAAATCGCTTGAAATAATCATTCAAAATTAAAATGAATAAAAAAGTTTCATCTGCAATTCCTGTCAGATTGGATCGGTCTAAAATTTTATCGTCTTGTAGATATTAGCCTAAGCCTAATTTTGAAGGTTGATTTCTTTACCTTTGCGACATCGCATTACGGACGGCGAATTCGGGGACCTTCGGTCTTCGTCTGTTTCCACTCCACTGTCGTTGTCGTGAAAAGTGTAACCATTTTTATGGTAGGTCGGTGGACGTCCGCGTCTTGTTGGCTCTTTTCTCGGCTCAACTATAGTGTGGGTACTGTGGTGTGGGAATTTTGTGAAATCTCCAAATATGTTATGAAATGATGGTAGCGGAATACTTGTCGTGTGATCTGTTTAAATCAAAGTTAAACTTTAGAAATAGTTATTGAGGTGCATAAAGTATACTGGTATCATTTTTAAGAACCATGATTAGAGCAGCTTCGAAACTGTTTGGCTAATGACACGGCGTATTGCTGAATAAGTCTTTGTTCAATTTGCATTAAAAGCAAAGCTCTGAAAGCGCTGAAAGGCCCCAACCGTAAGGCCAATATTTTTTGATTAATTGATTGATAAATGTTAATTGATTTTACAAGTAACCATGGCTTTTAAAGGCTAAGATCAGACTGCACAAATGTGCAGGCTGATCTCTGACTATACCTCGTGCAAATAGCAGAAATATTCCGGCGTCATTGCTTTGTAAGTCTAAAAGTCGTGTATTGAAGCTGGACATAAATCAGAATATAATTCAATTTAAAAGTGAATTGTGATGTTTTTCCAATGATACTCTGTTTTGGAATCGGCACTACGTCGGAATTACTCGGAGTCTACATATCATTTCGGTTTCAATAAAAGAACTATATAATGACGTATTTTCTACGTCATTTTACTATAGTGCGCTAGCAAATCAAAAGGTACGAATTTACCCAAACATTTTCGCTGTTCCTAAATGGCGCATTATTGGTAGGTTACCATAGCCCATTACCACTCGACAAAGCTTTAGATACTTTCAAATTGAAAGATGTTGCAGACAACAAATTGATGTTGATGAAATTTAAAAAAAAATCTTTTTGGGTAGAAAACATTGTGGACATTGAAGAAATTGCTTGTTACAAGCAATTTCTTAATTGTCAACAACTTTTTTCGAGCTTTTGTTCTTGAGAAGCAAAAAAGTGAGGTATTGTGTAGGAGTGGGTTAAAAGGGATGAATGTCCTCTTGGCTCGCAAGTTTCTAAGCGAAAAGACAAATACTACATATGACTAACATTATGTAGTAGTCGATTGTGATAATAATTTTAGTCATTAGTTAGTTATCAAAAGTGGAATACAGAATATAAAAGTCGTACAAATGTCGGTTTCCTTATAAAATAGTTAGTAAATTTTACAATTACAATTTGTCGAATTTTCTTACCTTGGTTCGTATGTTGATAGTCATTGGCAAAAGGACTAGAATTCATTGGGACCTCAACTGAAAATCAAAGTACTGAAAGTCCTGAAAGCTGGCAAAGCTTTGTTTTGTTTAGTAATCTTCTTTACCAACGGCTATCATAATTAATAAACGAGGTTAACCCATTCCAACACAAGCCCTCCTTTTTACGCCTCTCAAGAAAAAGGCTTTAGAAAACATGGTGGAAAATTAAGAAATTGCTTGTATCAAGCTATTTTTCATTATCCACATTGCTTTCTCTTAAATTTTGCTGTGTTGGAATGGGTTTAATAACCAAGGAGTTAAGCCATTACAACATCAAATATACTTAAACTTTTTCAAATTCAAACAAGATGCAGACGACAATTTCAAGTTACTTGATTTTAGAAAAACTTTCCCTTTTCAGGGTAGAAAACATTGTGGACAATGAAGAAATTCCTTGTTACAAGCAATTTCTTCATTGTCCATAATGTTTTCCAAAGTGTTTTTTTTTTTTTTTTTTTTTTTTTTCTTTTTTTTTTCTTGAGATGCGGAATTGGGTGGGAACGGGTTAAATAGCATGCTTTTGAAAGAGGTCTCTACAAATTTAAGCCTCCAGTAGCAGTTTGCACTCGTTGAACTTTGAGACGACCTCAAAACTTTTTCTGATTACTTAAGCTAGCAAAGCTGACGCTTTGTTAGCTCAAAAGCAACGTAGTCATAAAAAAATATCGGCGGCCATGTTGGCAATCTCTTAAAAGCAGTTTAAATCAGCAGAACTCGGATTCAAGCTAGTTTTCTAATGTTGCTGGAGCTGAGTGAAATTTTTAGTTTACATTATACGAATTTATATTTGATCGATTGTGACGAAAAATTTTGGCTTATAGAGTGGCTCTCGGACACTCACATTCAAATGTTTTCATATCCCTGAAAGAGAGGCAGTGGCTCTAATCTACTGCTTCCTATATTTATTGAGTGGTAGATTGGCTCTAGCTATGACGTGGCTTGCCTAAGAACAGACCCCAGCGACGGTTGGGCTCGAGGCCGTGACCTTCAGATCATGAGTAAAGCATCCGGTCATCGAGGCAAGATTTACAACGTTTTTGTATACAAATTAAGATATCGCAGCTGACAATCCAAGAATTAATCGACCAATCAAATCGTTTATGTATACAAGAAGTGAATTTTGAACTCCAATATTTGTCAAGATTTATCTGAAGCATTCTGATTGGTTTGGCGATTTAAATGTCATAACTACAAGCTGTAGTTACAATGCTTTTGTCACCAACCAACTATTGTTTTCTTTGTTACATGTTACTGGCCATACGGTTTACAAAATAAAGCCATTTAATATCGAAGTGGGACTTCCTTGGGAGGGTTGTTTTGTTTTGGGTTTTTTTTGTTTTTTTTTTTGTTTTTGTTTTGATGGTTTTTGTTGTTTGGTTATTTATTTGTAAGTTGATGTTGTTTTGTTTTATTTGACATTCGTTTCATGGTGGTTTGTTTCTTTGTTTGTTTGTTTGTTTTCCTTAATTTTGTGGTCAGTTGGATGCAATAAAAAACGTTAGAACGGCTGGTTGGGTAAGCTTTCAGCTCAAAGTATCGCTTTTAAGTTCACTTCCGATCTATATGCATGCTTTGACATTCTATTTGACAGAGGTTACCCGCCTATTGTCCAATCGCTGGCCCTGCCAACTAACTCCATTAGTCTGGAACATTAACTGCGACAGGGAGTTCTACTTGGATTTTAGACGGCTTTATTTTATAAATTTGATAGCCAGTAGCATAAAACAAAAAAAGTAATAAGCTGCAATTACGACGATTAAGTCGTCAAACGAACAAAATTGCTTAACAATGTAGGAGTTCAATATTAACTTCCAGTCTAAATGAATGATTTCATTGGTCGACTGGTATTGATTGACAGACGCGAATGGTCAATTACAGATCTGAGTCACGTGTATACTGAGCTTAACTATCTTGACATTGCCTAATACACAAATTTTGTTCAGACAGCAGCTTGTGGCACTTTCAGTCGATGGAAAGTCACTAGAATTAACACAATTCGTAAACGTCAGATCAAAAACATTAACCTTAATATTCAAAAATTAAAGATAACAAAAAAATAACTTACAGCTATCTTCGTCATACTGTTCGTGAGGCCCTGAAATGTAGACAGGAAATGATTCTTATTACGTGACCTACGATTCGAGAGAGGAATAATTCCGAATAAACCCGTCGAGTATATTTGATATTACATGGGTGATATAACACCAATCTAATAACTATGTTAATGAACTAAAGCCTATGGTACACGTAACACGTTTTCGTAACGGAGAAAATGAGGTCATTTACTGCACGTAATGACGTCATTTTAGAAACGTTGTTATATATATTTTGCGGAATATCTTTATTCGATAAAGTACAGAAATTAGATTTTTCCTAAAGATTTACATCATATTATAAGTTAGATATCAAATTCGTCCTCTGAAATACCGTTTTTATGCAATTTGTCATCTAAGGCAGATAAAATTTCGACGGAACGTCGTTTTTTTTATCTGTTTATAGATGACTTGTTTCATAAATTCGGTAATCCATGACAAATCCTTTTATATCCTCTATCTATTACAGTTCTGAGCGACAAAAAATCGATTAGTACAAATCAATGGATCCTCATACAATTTTTCGAAGCGTGTTCAAGGTTATTTAAAATGGCATTTAAAATAGAAAAGTTTGTGAGGAAACGCACGATTCCTTTACCAAACAAATTCTCATTTTTAATAATCAATTGCCTTTATGAAGATTGCATGTCTAATACTAATATTAGTTAGGACCACCATAGAAATAAGATTTTGACACTTAATCATGAATCTGTATAAAAGTAATTAAAAAAGCACCGCATGCAGAGGGTAACACTCGGTTTTAAAGTGCTTGATGCTGGGTAAAACTATACTTAATCAAAAGAGGGGTATAATTCGACCAAAAATGCATTAAGACTAATTAACCTTGTTAGGTTAAGATTGCTTTTTTTTATATAGGACATATATTCCGAGTTTCAAGTGAATGTCATATTTCAGTCGGTAGCGCATCAGACTCCCAATCTTCTATTATTGGGTGTCATGGGTTCGATCCCCAGCGGCGATACATATCCTTTCCGACATTTGTCTCACACCAATTGGTGGATAATCGTAAACCGAAGTAGGATAGCAGATGGAGGCTAGGAAAGGAAGTAGTGGTAGTACTGGTGCGACATATACCTGAATTCTTTGTTATGCGCTCCAGCCGCCGCGATATAAATGAAAATATGTTAAAAGTGGCATCAAACACCATTCAAATGAACAAATAAGGTAAATGTGTTCAATTTTAACAGAAATATCACAAAATGTCAACAGTTTATTGACGCCAGATTTGTTGACGCAGATGACGACAAACTTGTGATAGCAGTACTTCGGGTTTTCCCGAAAACAGCCGAGCTAACTCGTAAAATGATCCTAAGACTTACAGATATTTGGGTAATGCAATGACTGGTTCGAATCTTGCTCGTGTTGATATGGACTGTCATAAGGATTGAAATAGCCTGGTGTACTGGTGATGTTGTAGATGGGGATTTGCTCTTCGGAGATCTGAAAGTTTGGCAAACCTGGATTATAACTGCCTGTGTCCGCTGTAATAGAAAAGCAGATTAACCCATTGCCATACAATGACGCATCAAGAAAAAACAATTATGAAAACATGTGTAAAATGAAGAAATTGCTTGCACCAAGCAATTTCTTCAATTTACACAATGTTTTCTACCAAGAAAGTAGAAAAAAAACTTAAATTTCATAAATTTCAAATTGTCGTGTCAATTCTTTTGAATTCGAATCAGTCTAAAATATTGCAGTCTGGTAATGGATTGATTAATGTTCTAACCCAAACCCACATAATAACCCTTTTGCGCTCCTCGGGAAAAAAAGAGCTTTGGGTTTGATCTCTATTTTTTTTTTCAACTAATATTTCAAGTATCTTGTATCTTATCGAAAATAGTCGAAGTTAAGATCTATCAATAACTTCAGTCAAAGTTCTTTTTCTTTAGCCTGTTCCTGTCGAGTCAAATTTTAAGTGACATGTTAGAAGGGGAACTCTGTCACACAGATGTTTAAAAACGAGATGTCATAGAGAAGAGGTTATATTAGATACTGTATTTCGAATGTAACCTAGGGTAAGATAGAATGGCGATTCTAGATTAAGGACATCTTCCATGAGCGATACTTGCAGCACTTTCCACGACCTTTAACCCGTTCCCACATTACAGAATTTTAGGGTGGTCCAAATTCATAGAAGTTGCAGATGCCAATTTTGAGTTGGTTATTTTTTTAAAAAGAAAATAAAAGGCTTTTGTCTTTTGGGGTAGAAAATGTTGTAGATAATGAAGAAATTGCATGTGACAATGTTTTCCTATGCTTTTTATTGAGGTTCGTAAAAAGCGTGATTGTGTGGGAATAGGATAATTGGTTAATGCACTCCCCTACAACAACGTTACGACCATTGCCATCTTACAGCGAGCGAGTGTTTCTGTCATACAATAATCAGTCAAAACTTTTGTAGGGAAACAAAGTACTTTTGTAAAGAAATACCTGTCCCGGAGTAAGGTTGTTCTCGGGGAGTGATCATTCATTTTTTGAGTGTGTGTGTGGGGGGGGGGGGGAGGATGAAACCTAATTTTTACCTGCGCATAACTCGTGTTCGTAGGAGATCGGATGTTTTAAAGACTGGAACTGAAATAAAGTAAACAAAAATATCATGGTGCTTGTTTCACAGAAATTATTATTTCTTATAGTTCTTTTTATGTCGAATTTCTTTCGCGAAATTATCATTTTACGAATAAATTACCGGCAGTACTTCACGAGTATTAGAGGCGAGTACTTGTCTGCAAAAACAAAGTCGAAACTGTTTATAACCAAAATAACGGTAGGGTACATGTTATTGCAGAACCGCAGGCTCCGCCCACTTTCGTCCTTGACCCAAGATATTGACTCCGGCGTTACTTTGCAAAATTTATGACCTGTAGCATAAAAAAAGGAGAATAAATGTTTGGCGACCTAAACGACGTAACTACAGATTGAATAATATATAGATACGACGCTTAAGTTACCAAACCAACAAAATTCTTCACACAAATTTCGACAAGTGTGGGAGTTTAAAGTTGGCTTATAGTCAAAATGATTGATTTGATTGGTCGCTTGATTATTTGATTGACAGCCGCGAATGGAGAATTGCCTCTTATCATATTCCTTTGGTAATTAACTTCAACAGTCTAGAATCTAATAGCTAAACATTCCCTGATAGTGTGACGGTATGTCATCACGTTATGATCGTTCAAGATAAATAATTTTCTTTGCCTTTCAAAACTGCCGAAAACGTTTTTTTTTGTTTTTTTTTTTATGTCTACGAGAAACCTATGAAAAACGTCACAATTAGAATTAATATCTTGCGTTATTTCATCACTAGACATGATTTATCGTCTGACCGATGAAATAAAACATTTTCTAAGACGGTTACAAAATACTTTAAATTCGTAGATAACCCTGTCCTGTCAATAAACGGTATGTCATTCGTCGACAAATTGTACCTGTAATGTAATGCATTCGCCATTAAGGATTTTTAAGGGCTAATCAAAGTGTCTGAACTGAGAATTTCAATACATGTGATGAAAATAGTCTGCCACTTTTCTTATCAGTGACGGATCATCGTCATTCACTGTTGCTATATTAACCCTTTCCTGTTTTTTTGAAATTTTAGACTAGTCCAATATCAAATGTTTTGCAGACGACTAGTCAAAGTTGAATTTATTTTTAAAAAAATCATTCAGCAGGGTAGAAAATATTGTGGAAAAAGAAGAAATTGCTTGTTACAAGCAATTTCTTCTTTTTCCACAATGTTTCCCCAAGTATAAAAACACAGGGACGTAAAATCAGTGATTATACAGGAAAGGGTTAAGATCCTTTCCATCAATATTTGCCAATGACGGTCAGCATGTGGAAATAAATTTGTGACGAGTGTCCATTAATAGACATGGTTACACGAATATCTGCGTAAAGGCCTATGTAAACGAACAGTCTTAGTTATGTAAGGTAGCTTGTCTAAATCTAACTTTGTAAAACTGATAAGACAGACATTTAAAAAAGCACAAATCTATGATGAACAATCAATAATTAGTAATAACAGTATGTATAAAGCTGTAGTTACAGGCTTTTATTCTCTCGTCAACAAAAAGCTATAATTCGAATAAGACTCCATTAACTGTGCGCTTTGTATACATTAGATATTACACAAATTTGCCTATCCTCCAAATATAATTCGGTAGAATAAATTAGAAATCATCTCTTCTTAATACCACGGCTTTAGCGGTAGCTCCTCTCTAAATCGTTCTCTCCCCGTTCTCTCTACAAAGATCTTACATAAACGGAAGTAATATGTATATATTATTAGTTGCACCTTGTTCTGATTAAAAAGTATTCGTGGAAGACTACTTCGGGCTTACATACTCAAACCATTACTTGGTTACGTAGCCGGGCTATGTAACTTTTAGAAGAAGGGACCATATCATTCATGATTATATAGTCCATCAAATTTAACCCTGGATATTTAACATATGCGATGTCCCCATTTCGTGAATCCTGTCTAAAAATTGTTCAACCTTTAGGTATTGCCGGCGTTATTTTATTTGCTCTGGGTTATTTTTGGTGCACTATACGATTACTGTACTATAAAATGCCTAGCCCATAATTTCATGTAATACAGGTATGAGCCCAAAGGCATTAATCATAGCCATTGCAATCGACGAAGACTATAATTTGGAGAATAAGTAACAACCAGATTTAATTTTCATGTTGCCCTATATACTTGTTATACCTGGGTGTAAATAAATGATATGTTGTGTTAAAAAGGTTAGCCATGGACACTTAGACACAAGACTGTTCAAGGATTTAACCCATTCCCACACAACAAAATTTTAGACTGGTACAAATTGATAGAAGCTGCAGACGACAATTTAAAGTTGATGGAATTTAGAATTTCTTTGTCTTTTTGAACAGAAAACATTGTGGAAAATGACGAAATTGCTTGATACAAGCAATTTCTTCATTTTCCACAATGTTTTCCAAAGTATTTTTCTTGAGGAGCGTAAAAAGGAGGGCTTGAGTTGGAATGGGTTAAAAAAGCATGTTTATATTTTAATTCATGTTTCGTCTCTCAAGATTCAAGAGTTTTGAGTGGCTGATTTTTTATGCTTTTATTAGAAAAGTATAAGTTATTTTGTATCCTAGCGCACTAAGTAGATCCATAAATGTTTACTCTAATTTCTATAGCTATGGCATTAAATTATATGACATGAATAGTAGTAGTAGTAGTAGTAGTAGTAGTGGTAGTAGTAGTAGTAGTAGTTGTTGTTGTTGTTGTTGTTGTTGTCATGAGGTGTGAACGTAAAAACTTAATCACACTATTGTTTGAATCGTACGAGAATTCACATATTCATACAGTTTGACCAAGGTTTCAGGTTCAAAGCTCAATGAAACTATTCTCTTCATTTCTTAAATGTTGGCCATGGCCATAGTGCAGTTGACTCTTAATCACGGGGACCCGGGTTGATCCCCGACCGTGGCGAATATCCTTTCCAACATTTGTCTTCCACCAATGGGTGAATAATCGTTAACCTAAGTGGGTTGAGCAGCTTGAGGCTCGGAAAGAATGTAGTGGTAGTACTATTGTGTGAAATACCGGGAATCCATGGTAAGTTGTTCCAGTCGCCGCGATATGACTGAAAAACTGATAAAAGTGGCGTCAAATCCCATTCAAACAATCAATTAATTTCATAAATGTGTTAAAGATATCCCAAAATGCAAAATCCCTTTGTTCTGAAGAAAGTGTGGAAGACAAAACATCGATCAAAAAAAAGATTTTGGGTTTATATCATTTTCTAAGATAGGATAAAAGGTTTGAACTCATTCGACAACATTCTAAACTTGAAATCATTTAGAATCATTTAAATAATCCTAGAAAGATTTTGATCTTAACATAATGTCACGAATATATACTGAAGTGATTGTATCTAATATACAAGGGCGTATCACGAACTTCAAGGGTTCAATAATCTTTCAAATACTGTGAAAATTGTATTTGATGACCACTTATGGGACGACCAAAAATGGTCGCTTAAATCACATGTTTGTAATACATATCGATGGGTCAGCGCGAAACAGTTGTAGCTGCCTATATACGTAGGCAGTTACAACTTTTTCGCGCTGACCCATCGATAGGAAAAATTGATTCGATTGTATATATGCTTTATTACAGAGTTCTCGCTAAATCCTAAATTGTTGGAACTCATTTAACT